>VZSR01002364.1:331704-361686 GCA_013398615.1 Brachypodius melanocephalos | reverse complement strand
TTGGATGGAACACAAATCCTGTGAGGAACGACTGAAGGAGTTGGGGTTGTTAGGCCTGGAGAAAAGGAGACTCAGAGGTGACCTTATCACTCTACGATCCTGAAAGGTGGTTGTGGTCAGCTGGGGGTTGGTCTCTTTCTCCAGGCAACAATGGACAGAACAAGAGGACACAGTCTCAAGCTGCACCAAGGGAAATATAGGTTGGAAATTAGGAAAAAGTTTTTTATAGAAAGGGTGATAAAGTACTGGAATTGTCTGCCCGGGGAGGTGGTGGAGTCACCATACCTGATGTGTTAAAGAAAGACTGGATGTGGCACTCGGTGCCATGGTCTAGTTGAGGTGTTAGGGCTGGGTTGGACTCGATGATCTTGAAGGTCTCTTCTAACCGAGTGATTCTGTGATTCTGTCTACATTTATATTCCCATACGTCGTAATTAAGAATGAAACTAATTCTTCTGCCAAACTGGTGTTACTCCCCCTGTGTTTGACATCCAGTGAGCTGTGTGTCACCAGTCAGGTGCACACATGTCAAATATGGGGGAGGAAGCAAAACCCAAACAGGCTCTGCTGAGTTTGCTTTCTTGGCCTCTGCACTGGTACTGCTGGGGTTTGTAGACAAGAGGGAAGGAAGCATCCGAGGGGCTTGGGTGGTGAGGAGGAGAAGGCAGTAGTGTGATTGAAGTGAGTTTAGAAATTTAGTGTATAAGCAGAAAACAAAGGTGAACGGACCAGTGAATAGCTAGGGTGATGAGTAGAAAATAATTACAGCAGACTACATAGTTGCAGTAATGTATTTTAATAATGTAATAAGATGTTAAAATTCTGGATTGAATTCCAGCCTCCTCAACATCAATTCATTTGCTTGAATTGCCTATAATTTAATGCTATTTATTACAGTATTGCATAATTTATTTTTTGTAAGCAGCTCTTCAGTTTTCTAAGAAAAGTATAAATAATCCTCATGTCGACTAAACAAGCTTGTTCCAAATCTTGTTCTGTTTTCAATGCAGAATTCTTTCCCACCGCAAGTAGTTGCTGCCTTTCTATAACACTTCTTGCTGTTGTGGATCATTATTACTATTCATCAGTGTTTATTTATATTGCCTTGTGGATTCTTTGGAAAACTTACCATAATGAAATGAGATGAAATCTGAAACTGGATCTCTCTCTCTTTGGTCAAAGCTGTATTTTAAGGATGAAACACTAAGCAGTGGACATAGTGCAGTAAACTGTGTAAGCCAACAACTGGGTATCCTCAGAGGCAGGGTTACACTGTTTTTTTTCCCTTGAGATTTGTGGTCAGATATTTCTGGATGTACCATTTATAGTGTACATACAGTGGGTCTAACATGTCCTGAATGCCTTGGGTGTATATTTTACGTGGCGATCAGTTCCCCAATGTGCGCACAGTCAGTCCCACATGTCCAGCAGCCATTCCTCTGGCATTCCTGCCTGTCCACTGCCAGGCTGCAACAGTGTCCAAGGCTCTGAAAATCATAGAGAGACTGATACCTACCAGCTCTGCCTGGGCAAAATTTGTAGGCAGAAGAAGAGTGAAAATCTAGAAAATTAAATTACACAAGTTAAAAAACCCCAACACAAAAAAAACCTCAAACCAAAACGAGAAAACACCAAACCAGTAGCAACAACAACAAAAGAAAACAAACTGAAAAATGCAATTCTGGATTAAAATCCAAATGAAGCCTTGCAGCTGGAGGGAGAAAGATGAGGTAATGTGTATAAATAGCAGCACAGTTCACTGGTTGCCATGCCCTCAAATTTTTGAGTGTTTGTAACCTAGGTATTTTTGAAGTCGTTCCAACGCGCCTAATGACCACTAGCGTGTCCCGTGTGTTCTTGTGGCTTGTCCCGCTCGGTGTCGCCGGCGCTGTGAGTCACCCGGGAGGTGGCAGACAAACACCGCTGCGGCTCGGCTGCAAGCGGAGCGAGGGACGAGCTGCACGTACCTGGCAGCCACCCAGCAGGGAAAATGGCACGGCACCAACTCAGGGGGTTTATGTCTGCATTACAGGACCTTTTCCTGCCACATTGCTGTTGAATATCACAAGCGTCGTTCTGTAAATCCTGCTGCTGAGTCACAGCTTGCGATGATGAATCATTTTTAAAGCATATTAACTTTACCGTGTTTTAGGAAAAAGTCACGTACATTTTGGGTGTAAGGGTTTTAACAGTTAATGAGAAGGGCAGAAAGCAGGAGCGTATGGAAGGAAAATAGAGTCATCAAAGGCTGATTGGAAATCAAAGAGGGAACTTGCCAGTAGGCAGCATAGAGATCATCCAACAAATAAAAGGGAGAACAAAATGAGGTGGGGCAGAACATACTTACTTGTAATTGGTTTTATGCTTTTGCATACCAGTATGCCTCAGGTGTTTTCTAGTGTATGCTTGCTTACTCTGGTTACAAATACGTAGACAAAGCCTTGTAAAAAACATAGTGGTGATTGCAGGTATTTTTCACTTAAAGCCAGTGATACAAAATTTAGTGTTCATTAGTAGATGTAATACTGTAGTGCTTCCAGAAAATGCTAGTGATTAACAATAAATAATTGACTAAGCATAATGTTGCTTGCACTCAGATGTCTTCTACTTAGCTGAATAATCCAATCATCATAAGATGGTGTGTAAGAGTGAGTTTATAAGACATTACATGTTGTTCATTTTCATAATGTACTGGGGAACAGGAACACAGAACATCACAGGTTTCCACCTCAGGGTGTTTTGGGCAGAACTCTTGTTTTCTTAAACACAAGGTGTCCACCGTGAGGAAGCTCACCCTGCCGACATAAATCCTACCTATGCAAGAGCTGTGTTTGTGCAGCCTGGGGAAACAGGAAAGGTGGAACTGGCCATCCGGTCCACCTGTAATGGGGGTGGGGAGGTTGCTATGCAACTTTAGTATTTGATGTTTTGCTTGAAAGCTCAGCTCCAGGAAACAGGGGTTTACATAAGAATCAATCAATCTTTCTTTCTTCTAAGTTTGTTTCCTTCTATTATGAAACAAAGCTTATTTGTGTGATTCAAGTGCATTGCAAGCTCCCAGAAACCTAGAAGCAATGGGAAAGAAACCAAAGTTTGAGATTGTTTCAATCTCCTTATTTTAGGCAAACTTGATTTACAAATCCTGGAAATGACAGTATAATGGAATAGTAACCACCCCCTCCTCCTGCATTCATGGTGTACAGCTTGATCCATAAAATACCTCTTGCTTCAGTTCACCTTCAAAACCTATGGTGACTGTACTGTGTGTCCCACCTTAAGCTACTTTTCTGTCTCTAATGAGGCCAGTATTGTTACCAAAGCTAATTTGGAAGAAATGACTGATGTTCCTGACCTCTGTGTGAATCTCCTGTACTGCTGATGTCACCTTGTCCAGACTTGCACACTGCGAGTGAAATCCCAGCCCTCTATGAGTTTACCCCTGTGTAAATTTACCTTGACAGATTGCATGTGCTTTCAATTAAGGACTGTGTTTTCATATTTATCTCTAAAGCATCTGAGAACCATGGTGATTATACCAGACAGGCAGACAGATACACTTGTGCGTAGTGGTAACTACAAGGCTGGGGTCCTTTTCTGTAAGAAGCTGGGATTCGTGTTAACAGAGCTGTCTTCTGTAGTTAAACCAGGGATTCCAAGTTTTCTTCTGTGCCATTTTTTTTAGTAAATTAATAAGCACATGAAGCTAAGGAGGTGCTTTTATGTTCTTTTTATTAACTAAGCTTACACTGCATTTGAACCTGGAATGATACCTCAGCCCAATCACCACATGCTATAGTAGAATTTACTTTGTTGTTGTGTTTCTGGAACAGTATAACACTGCACTTTGCAATCTCATTTAAGAGAAATGTCTCAGCCTAAATAGAAGAAAAAGCACCCTTCAGGTCATCAGTCTGAAAAGTATTGCCTCTTCCAGGCAGCTCTAATTATGTATTGATTGTACTTAAATCTTGCATTACTGTTCATTTCATGTTAAATTCGTGCATTTGTTATTTTTTCCCTTGTGTTGTTTTGACAGTTTTAAAATAATAATACATGGGTGAGTGTTTACTCTGGAATGGCCATTTCATTTTATTAGCATACAGAGGGCAATGAGGCAGAAAAGGGAATGTCATGCTTATGTATTAGTTAGTACTTTTTCCAAGTAGCATCTTTCCAAAGACTGGGGACAATTCCTGGGGAAAATTACTCCAAATGTGATGATCCTGCAGTGATTTAGCATGAAAAAATGAGGTGCCTTGGATTTTTATTATATTTGTTTGCTCCCTGACCAGAAATGATGTGTCTTTATTTCTCATCGTTCAGGCTTTCTGTTGTCACTCTCGTTGCAGTCTTTTGTCTTGGTTTTGTTCCTTGGAGCAAAGAACTAGAACTAGACCTGCTGTGTATCAGAAGTACACATCCATTCTATGAAAAAACAGATTTTTCAATGCAAATTTGGTCGGAAATGGAGGAATCCCACAACTTTCCTTTAATTTTTTTTTTTCCCTTGTAATTCGTTAGAAATCATGAGAAGAATGTGTATATCCCAGCACAGTTTAGAAGTGCCATCCGCTCAGACAGTAGGTTTGGGAACGTTGTCAACTCTAATTACCTTGTAAATCCAGCCGCCCATTGCAAGAACTGCAGCTTTCCCAGTTACAAACATATTGCCAGGAGATTTGGAACAATTAAGCGGTAATTGTTCTCACAGAATGGCAGAAACAAGCCTCTGGGCTGTAGTTTGGATGCTGAAAGGACCAGGGCACTTTCTCACAAAGCCACATGCAGTATGGAAAGCTCAGGACCCACTGTGGCTCCGACTCCCAAAAGTGCTTTCACAGAGTGCGCTCCTGATTCTGGGCGAGAGAGAGCCAGGGAAGAATCGCTGCTCTGACAGGGCAGAACCAGAGCGGTCCGTGGGCTGTGTCAGTGCAGTCTGACAGAGCTGCTGCTTCTGTGCACCTTCTGAAAGTCCCCTTGCCGTCTCCTCGCAGAAAGGCTGCGTGTCTAAAGCGCAACAGGCCTCTAATTAAGGGGAACAGCATCAATTTCTGTGTGAAAACTTTGCTGCTATTAAGAAGTTCTTTTCAGGAGGCTCCTTTATTTCCTGATCCCTGAGATAAATAAAGAAATTATTCCTTAATTTCTTGAGGGTGCAGTCGAGAAATAACCGTGTACTGCGGTCCTGTGTGGGCAGGAGTTCTTGGAATACAGAGCTGCTGTTTGTGTGTGTGTGTGTGTGCCGGTGGGATCGGGGCCGTGGCAGCAGAGTGGAAACCAGCACCGGTGGTGTGGTATTGCCGAGCGGTGGTGAAAAGCAAGTGGCAATTTACTCCTTGGGTCAGATAATGAAGACAATGTTAAGGCAGGATGATGAGTGAACTGATGACTGTGCGTATGTGATAGACTGAAGGATGGCGCTGCGATAGCGTCTTGTGAGTTATTCGCTGATCAAAGGATGTCATTGTGTTTAGAAACTGAAAGACAGCAGGTTTGGCTGGTTGCGTGCAGTACTTAAAGGACTGAGTGCATTGTGTGTGTTATCTAGCTCGATGTGCTTTTCTCCAGCCGTATCTCTGTCCTCACACTGCCTTTTGTTTCAGCCTTTGCTGTGTGACTCATCTTTATAACACGCATTTGCTACAATTATCTGCTGGGTTTCGTAATGAATCCCACTCCTTCCTTTTGCCGCTCTTCTTTTCAGGCTTGCTTTGAGAATTCATGTTTATGAATTCACGAGTTTTGTTTTGGTTTTTTTTCCCTCACGGAAGGTACTAGTTACCAGCGTTAAAGAACCACGCCTAAACTATGTGCTAAATCATGACATATCTTTTATTTTCTGAACAAATTTGAATCTGTAAGGAAAAGCATTGCTCTATGCACCAGAAAAGGGAGAACACTGTGAGAAATGCTAGTACCAAGCAATAATGAAGAAAAATGCCACTGTTTTAAATGCAGTGGTAAATGACCCTTAAAACTATGATAAATTTCAAACCCGTATTTGCTCACATTTTCAAAGGCTTCAGAAGAATACCGTGGATTAAAAACTGTTAATGATTGCTTTATCCCTCTCTTTTGTACTTAAAAGCAGGAGCAGCTGTCACCAGCACTCACACAGAACCACTGCTATCTGAAAGAATTAACTGCTTAGATTAAACACATTTAAAGTGTCTACAGCTTTTAAAAACGCCTATGTCTACATGCATATATTAAACTGAGTGAACAGTTTCTCTTTCCCAGCTGAATTTTATTTGTTCTGAGTTTTGCCTTTAACTCCTCTTAAAAAGGAGGACACCAAGCACAGGATGATAATAACATAGACAAAGGCATTTATAAACCCCAGACATAAGGTGTCTGGGTGAAAAGGCAATTTCAGTCTTGCATCTGGACGTTCTATTTTTTTTTTCTTCTAAGTCAATTTAAAATATTTCATATTATTAAAATACATTTTAGCTAAGACTGGCCTTAGGAGCTATTTTTTTTTCAGTGCTCTTGCTTCTGTATATTCAGGGCATTGCTTATACATTTTTCTCATATCTTGTGTGCTTGACACAGGGTTCTAGAACACGAACTGAATTGTTACCAAATGTGGGCCAAAAGCTACATTTAGGGTGATAGAGTGTGTTGTCTGAGAGCCATCTGACAGAGCTTTCTGGTAGCATTGCCATCTCTTTCAGTAAAACATCCCAGTGACACAGAACAACAGACTGAGAAAAGCCAGCAATGTAAGAAAGGGGAATGAAAAACAAGCAACTATCTTGAGAGAAACTATTTAATCTTTTATTTTTGTTAATTCAGAAGGAATAATATTCCTAATGATTATATGAATATACAAGATTCAATTCAATTAATTTGTTTCATAATTTAGAAAGATTTTGAATAAATACAGTTCCCCATTGTAAGCTGAGAATAAAAGGGCAAGTGAATACTTTGGACACTTGTAAAATGACAAAATTCAGAGAAACATTAGTGTTCCTATTTTGTGATCATGTTTGAAAAAATATTTAGAATGCAGTGTCAAAATGTATAAGAATTAAACCTGCCACAGACTAAAACAGATACCCAGAGCTTGAGGGGGATAGAGTAAGAGAAGTATAGTAGCCCTTTGCTTTCTCTTTAGCCAATTTTGTAAATAAAAAACATGTAAGATACGAAGCTAAAATCTTCAGTGTGCCAAAGCCTTTGGATTTGTATCCTTCAAATCCTAGGCACCCTTGAATCAGCACTGAAATTTACTGTCAAGTTCATCTCCAAGGAGTAATGAATGTTTAATATTGCAGTGCGTTTTGACAAATACTGTAAAAGTAAACAAAAAACAGACCTGGCTTTGCTATTACTAAAGGAAGAATAAGTCCAAACATGCCCTCTGAAGAGTTTGTGCTTTCCATGTGGCTATCTTGGATCTTTATTTCTTCTCTTTAGATTGTCCTTTTCTTTGGATTAAATTCTGATCCTAGTGAAGTTAGTTGTAAAGCTCACAAAGATCTTACTGTCTTACTCTAAAGAATCATTACTTGCTGGAATTTGCAACGCTTCAGCTCAAAATGGGGTTACAGTATATTTGAGGTGACCATCTCGTTTCCAAGTGCAATGTTGTTTTCTGCACATCAGCTGTGTCAGATCCTGTACACTGCTGCATTTGTCCCCCAGTTGCAAGAATGATGACTTGTCCCTAAAAATTACTATAAAAATGTGAAAAGGTGCTGTAGTTCCAGAGTAAATTGCTTTCTTGACACCTATTGACCTTTCAAATCCTTTTAGGAACTGGCTATCTTTGAAAAAAATCACAAAATCTTTGTTGAATTTTCTCTCTGGCCTCCATCTTCCTTCTCTGCCATCTTCCTGACCATAAAAGCAAAAAAGAATTTTTAAAAAGGCATTAAAAAGAGGGGTGTTCAGTCCAGACTGGTCTGGCAGCTCCAGGCTGTTTGAGTAGGGGAAAAGTAAACAGCTTTTATAAGAAAGATTACAATTGCAAAGGGTAAAAAGGTAAACCCCCAAGAAGACATATTAGCTTGTTTGTTTGCTAACATCTTAAACTTTCCTTACCAGCTTTTGAGAATCCAGTCACATCCAGCTCTGCTGTTCATAAAGCATCTGTCCTGCTTTTTTCATTGCTGTTTCTGCTACCAATGGTGCGCTCACAGCTCATCAGTTCTCCTTTGCTATAGGCCAGCTCCCCTGCAAAGGGAGCATGTGAAATCCAGAACAGGGTTTGGGTACTGTAAAACATCACCTATCTAGTGGGTACTGAGCTGGAATGTTTTCCTTACAGGATCTAGGATCTTCCTTATTCCATCTCAAGGCTAACACTATTTTTTTTTCCTTTCATTTAATTTTTTGTCTCTTCTTTCTTACAGAATATTTGATTTGAAGACATTTAAGAAAAGACTCCAAACCCAATATTTTGGTCATTTCTCTGGAATAATTTGTTACAGTATCTGTGTCACATCCCTCTGCACAGCACTGACTGGGATTTGTACATGTGTCATGGGTGACACAGTCTACTTCATATTCTCTTTGAAAATGGGAAGGTAGGGAGTAAACAGGCTCCTCCCAGACACTGCTGGAGTAGCTTTAGGACTGCAGAATACGTGCCATGGTACTCATTAAGTTGTGCCCTGGTTTCCTCAAGTGTCCTAGTGTAGGAGTTGTTACTGAGGCAACACAGGGACTACGGTGCAACTCCCATAAAAACAAGTCACTGGGGCGTGTCAGGCGTCTACATGTACATACACAGGGCTCTGCATTAACATTTGCCTTCTTTTTTTAAATTTTCTTTTGAGTTAAGCAACTGAGAAAAGCCAGTGGGGATGGAAATAGTAATTTAAACAGAGTACTTGAAGGATTTTTCAATATCTTGATTTTATGTTACTTTTCTGTGTTTGGCTTTGGGTAGGAGAGAATAGACATGCTGCTTGTTAGCTGACTCAGTTTTCATGAGACTGATGGTTGGGTGGCTTTACCAAATGGCAGTCGTCTTCTCTGTTGAAGCTGATACTGAAAGTTGAGCAGAACCATTGCAGGTTGGACTGGGAAGAGTAATTTCTCCATTTGAGATGGAGAACTTTCTCCATGGAGCCACCAGAGTTTTGTCCATTGTAGGCACATGAAGGTTCAGAGTGAAGGATACGGCTGTGTTGTTCTAAACAAGCATGGTTGTGGTGGCTGGAGTGCTGTGCTGGAAATAGAAGGGAAGCAGGAACCTGTCTACTTAGCCCCAGCTGGAAGAACAGACCCTAGAGCCAGGCAGCAGACACAGTTCTCTCATATTAAGTCATAAGTTGCATGTAGTAATTTGTCTAACCTTTTTGGCCTTTTGTGTCTGTAGAGCAGATGTTAATGCACCTGAAAATAGCAAGTCTGCAATTTATTTATTCATCCTTGTTTCATATTTTAAAGCTCATCCATATATTTATAGAAATATGTATAAAAATATGTGTACAAATATGCGTGACAGGAGCCTTTCATGGTAATCCCTGACCCGCTCATTTGCATCATGCACAGCCGACTCCCACGTTTCTGTTCTGTTCTCCAGAGCCCGTTCTGCACGGCAACATCCATGCAGCTTTTGCTGCTAGGGTGAGCATAGACTGTTGCTGGAATTACAAGGCACTGACAGGCTTCCTGCATATGCCTTCCCTTGGAATAAAACCCCTATTTATTCCCATCCTCCCCTGAAGCAGAATATGAGTAGATGCTGTTCCATGGTGGCCCTTTAAAAGTCCTCTGGAAAATCTCTGTCAAAGTATAAAAGGCAGGCAAGCCTTGCAAGTTTTGCCTAATACAAGTGTACCTCCAGATATGTTTTCTGCTCAAATCCTGCATTCTTGGACATCTTTATTTGTAATAGCTAAATGTCCTGATAAGGGGAATCTCAGACAGGTAATGTGAGATCTGCATGTACTGATGCTTGTTGGGTTAGCTAATTTCAAAATTGCTTGTTTTGGCAAGCTGCTCTATGTTGCCTAACTCTTGTTCCACAAACAGATCCCAGAAATGAGAGACTCCTTTGAAATGCACCCAGGGTTTTGTTGGGAAGACTTAGAGGAGTTTTGGAGTGGCTCAGTTTGCCGTGGTGGTGAAGTATAAGGGCATCTCTGAATTTAAGACTGGCTTGACAGACCTGGAAGGAAGCATGTTTTAGTGAGTGCTTTAGCTGGTGTAAATACCTGTTGGGAAAGGTCCATCCCAGGCTACCTTTCCACCTGCTGCTGGGTTTCCTTGCCAGTTTAGTCAGGCAATTCATTTCAGACTGCAGCCAGATGATAAGATGGTATGTAGGCACTGTGATAGCAAAAATCATGATTAAGATTTTTTTTAGAAAAGGGGGTGAAGTGCTAGAAAGTGCTAGAAAGAGGAGAAATCACTCCAAAGACTCTGAACTACCAATGGTCTTAGGATTGATTAGGCTGAAAATTACTTTCATGACCCTAAATGTATGCTTAAAATACTGAGACCAGAAGAGTGTCAGGATACTAACATGTGTAGGCAGCATCCATGTGTTTCAAAAGGTTAGGCAGAAACAAAATGTACTCTACTCAGGGGAAAAAAGAGTACAAATTAGGGCCTTGTCTTCATGGGGTGTCCAAGACAAGTCTCTGCATCTCCTGAATTTTTTTCTGCATGGGTTGCCACATCCATTGATCTCGATGCACAGGTTTTATTGTACCAGCATGGAGGTACCAGGGAAAGATTAGCTCTGAAAAGCACGTTTTAAAATAATTGCTTTAGAGCAATTTTGAAAGATGTTTTTTTCTTTTATTCAACCATGAAATGGAAGTGTCCTGCTGATGGCTCCAGCATATTTTTTAATTGAATAATTAGCATGGATAATAGGCATTCAACAGCGTTTTTGTTGATAATCACTGGATTTACTAATCTCCCAGAAGGTGGGATGATTCAGACTCTTTTAATGCCCCAAAATAGAAGATAATTAAAACCCTACACACACAACTTGAAATAGAAATGAGTACAAATGGTGAAGGGAAATTAGAAAGTGAGCTTGAGGGAAAAGGATGGTGGTGGTGGGGATGAAAGTCCTAAGTACTAAGAATAGTCAGGATGTTTATGAATTGACACGTTTGGAGTTTTCCTTGCTCTGCCACACTTTGCTCTCCCTGACGCTGTGTGTGGTGGGTGTCAGCAGGGACTCACACGTGTTCATAGGAGTGGGTATTGCACGAGTCAGCTGCTGAAAATTGTGTGTGCAGTAATCTCTGGTGAGCTGACCATGATTAGAGCACGCTGCAAGGGTTTTGTGGGGAGGGTTAGCTCATATAACCACTGTTCATCATTCCCAAGGAAAGTCCAGCGACAAAGTGCCCGCCTTGGCTGTACTGCATGGTGCCTCTGTGGGTGGGGATAGGAGTGAGAGCCCCAGGGGCACAGAGTGAACATGCAGAGTGGCACAGCTTAGGTTAAGCTTTGGTGTGACACGTTTCCCTGCACTAACACCGCTGTGGGTGTAGCCCACTGCTCCTTTTCCGTGTATCACTTACCACATATCACTTACAGTGACTTGACAACGGAGGGCTACTGCATGCTCTTGGAATTAATTCTCACAGGAATGAAGAATGGGCCCAAAGTAGACCACTTTTTCTCTTGCACGTGCAAGAGGTATTATTTTAACATTAACTTTTCCTCCTCTAGAAGAGAGGTGGAAAATACCCAGCAGTCTCAAATTTGCCATTTACTTGACTAGTTGAAGACAGTCATGCTGAGGTGACTGGGCGTGGGATGGAACCCAGATGGAATAAGGAGTTACTAATCTTATTTCCAGTGTCCATATAAAACAAGGCTATTAATTAACCTGTTTAATAAATACGGTTTTTACAGAGGCACAGTGGATACTTGAGACTTCACTATTCACTTTAAAGAACGAGTGATCAAGTTTGTATTGGCACAAGCAGGGCAGGGCTGGATTTCTCTCCAGCGTGCTTCTCTGCCAAATTCTGTCTATTAAAATACATGAGTGTGTGTTTGAAACATCATTTTTCCAGCTTTGAAAAAAGATGCCATTCAAAGGCAAACATTACTTGCTAATTTGGAGGCTCCCTTTGGTTTGTGGGAAATATCTGTCATGAAATCGGGAATCTCTAGAGAGGCCTGGCCTGCTCCCACAGAAATTTTTGCAGTCCAAAATACTGACACATGGGTGGAAGAGAGAAAGAGCACAACAGTGGGCAGGGCATTCTAGTGTAACCTTAAACTGCTGTGACTCTTCCCAGGTTGTGATGCCTTCCGAGTGAGGACTCAACACAGACAATTGTAGCTGAAGGAGCAGTGAAGACCGAAGTATCCTCCTGCCACTAACCAGTTCCAGCTTAGATAAGACAATGGATTCCATGGAGTAACCCTGCTACAATAGAAGGATATTTACATTATTGCGCAGTGTGGCAAAGCAGCCTGCATGGGAGCTCTTTTGGTCATAAACCCACACCACTGTACCAGGATAGCTTGGCAGCCTCTCTGTGAGTCAGTAACGCTGTGCATTGGCAGAACTTGGGGGAAAAATGAGGCTGTGTCTTTGGAATCGTGCTTGCCTCTAGCAAGCAGCATTGTTTTCTGTCGTGTACCAGGACTCTGCTGCAGACAAATGAACACCAAAATAAAGCAGATCTGGAGCATTGCTTTCGACAAAAGGGCAGACTCTGCCTGGATTTTGTGCATCAGGCGCTAGAAGAGCTACCAAGAGCATCGTGTACCCTTCACACAGCAAGTAAGCAAGAAAGAAATGTGTTAATTTCTCCAGCTAGGTATGTCCTGGGGACAAATGTTACCAGGAAGGGAGTAGCCAAGAGGACCAAGATGATTTCATTCCCTCTTAAATCTCTACAAGACACAGAAAGGAGGAGCTGCAATGCCTTCTATCCAAGCCTTAGGAGTCTCTCCTCATTTCAGTGTAGCTGCTTTCATTTTGGTTTTGTTTCTTCTTTAGAATCCTGCTGTTCTTGAAAAATATGTTCAATTAATTGAGATTTTCTTGAGCAATTGTTTAAGAAAAAGCCCCAAAGTAGTGAGCTTTAAAAACATGAAGTCTGGAATTTAAACTAACCCAGTATTTATTAGTATTTTGAGGTCTTTCAGACCTAATTTATTAATTTATTAGTATTTTGAGGTCTGATTCTAGTTTATAGGTCTATATCAAGCTTTCACACACATTATCATACCAACTATCTCTGGGAGTGCAGGTCTTTGTAAAAGCACTACTTTTGCCCCAAAACACCTTGGGGTAGTATAGTATTTTACCACTGCAATGCCAAGGGGGTTTGGGTTGGGGATTTTTTAACATAATATTCATTAAATACTTAAGAAAGGTCTGATACTGCAAACTTAATCCCAGGGGATTACGTGGGGAATTATTAGGCAGTGATTATCCACATAACTAACAATTGTTCATGTAAAACCCTTTTTACAGTAATAAAATTGTATAGCCTAAATATTGTAAGTTATTTCACATATAGGGAGTTCTGAATTAAAACTGGGCTTTGTTAATAGAATCCAGTTATTATCACTGCTGAGCCTTCCTACAATGCATTTTGTAAATTTCCCCCCCTCCTGTCTTTTCCTTCTTTCAAAAGCCATAGTCCTGGAATAGATTGTTTTGAAACTGAATTTTAAATTTCAGGCTTGTATAAACTAAGAGCCATTTCGGAAACTTTGAATTCACTTTGGGTTGTTCTGTGCTCCAAAATTTCATTCATTTAGGGCTTTGAAGTACAACTGAGATCAGAGAACACAATGTCAATGTTAATAAAATTGTGTTACCTCAACATTATCCTTCCAGTTTTGAAATAGAGGAGGGATGGTGCCTGTATTACTTCACATAATCAAAAGGATAGTTGTTGAATAGTAATTAAATTTTCCATTCCATATGTACAAAACAGTGGAAATTTCAAAGATTTCCAAGACTCTTAATATACTTAGGGGCATTGTTTGTCCCTGTGCTGGTAGAATTATTGGGAATTCAAATCTGTGCTGATGTACCAGAGTTCACTTCTTGTTGTAGTCACAAGACATTTTATGTGGATGACAAACTTTGCATTTTTTCTTAGCTAGGTATTACTGTTTTGGGCAGCTTGGGATTTAAGAAAATATTTTTTTTCTCATGTACATTGAATCTGTTTTCATTTTCAGAAGGCTGCTTGTCCCTAGTATGGCTTCTTACAGTCTTGATTGATTGAATGACGTTGAACTGTCATCTGCTGTCTGAGCTGGCCTTACTGCTCCAATGGATCACCACTTAAGCATCCAGAAATTTTGAGTGAAGGTTGCATTAAAAGGTAATGCTGTCCTCTCATTTGCATGTGCCAAACATGCTGCATAATTGCTTGGGAGACCAAACTCTCCGTGTGCATCCCAAGAGAGAGCATGGCCCAGTCTTCAGGGAAGGGAAAGGAAGTTGTGCCTGGGATTGTCCCATCTTCCAGCTCTGCTGCCAAATGAAAGAAGTAAGGTGGTGGGAATTTTCCTCTTCTCTTGTCCTGTGATTGGACAAAAATATAGATTAACCTCTAAATTTCTCTGGGAAATAGGATACTAAGCAGCATTTCCCTGTGGTTTGTTAAAGAGTCCATGGTTTGAAAGAGAAGAAGGGTGGTGGGGACCCTCCCTGTTACTGTAGCTGGAAACTTTGTAGTGCTGCTGCTTTTTTTACTCAGACTTTTTCTTTTTTTCCCAGTGAGCTATTACTTTGGTCAATATGCATTATTTCAGGCTACTTGCAAATGTTTGTAAAAAATAATTAGCATATAAGAATGATAAATAGCTTATGCACATCAGGTACAACTTGAATTGCCTGGATTATCCAAAGAAAAGAGTGAGTACAAGTGGTGATATGGCATCAGAGACTTTGTTTGCTGATAACTTTATGTGTCTCCCTCCACTTCCAAACATTAAAATTTAGGCTAAGAAAACCAGTATTAAATGTTTTCTTTTGTTTAGTTGCCCGGGTTAATTTTGTGTTTTTCTGTAAGTTATATATAAAGAAAAATCTATTTTAAAAGCTTTTTGAGAAGTTTTGGTCTTCCATCTGGCATGAAGAGCATTTCTGGAAGGGAGGGGAAAGAAACACAGTACTGTCTGAGGTAAATTTGATAGTAGAAGATGGGATAAAACAAGAGGCACTTAGACTAATTTAATTAATGCCATGGTGGATTTAAGAATATGCTGTCCTCTACAAGCATAAACATAGACCAGTAGCTGAATTAAGGAAGCAGTATTAGACTGCACCTGTTGGGCTTCAAACTGAATTCAGACCTTGTTTCAGTATTGCAGTTGGGACTGGCAGTTGCTGAAGGGATTAAATTATTTAAAGCCTTCAGCTGGCTAGTGTAGGCTAGCAGTAGCTTATAAAACACTTAATCTATTTTTTTAATCTCTTCATATGTTTGCTTTACTTAGACAGTAAAACTATACATGACACACACCTGTCACATTCTGAAGCGTCTTTGTCAGATATTTTACATTTATCAATTAGTGCAGCCTTTAAACTGTAGCCATTTGGGTTTCACTGACAATACACTTCTTGTTAGCCTGCACATTTTCTTCAGTGAACTCAAACCCCAGCATGAAGTATGCAGACATAAAGCCCTTTTCCCACAATTTATTCTAAAAAGGATGTTCCCTTCTAAAGACAAATGCTGCTCTCCAAATAATTAATGCTCACTGTTACCTTTTGGTAACATTTAAAAAAAGAAACAAGCAGTTTAGAGCTCTGGAACTATTTTTGCAGTGCATTAGTTAACTGCTTAGAGGATAGTAGAGTAAAGCAGTTCAAAAATAGGTGATACTGTTTAGCTTGTTACGTGATATGTCTCTTGTTTCCAGAAAGCCAAGAGTAAGTAATGAATAGCAACAATATGGATTGGACAGAAAAGCCATTTGGATAGCTGTGCAACACAGGATTAATTAGGCAAATCCTCTTAGGTTTGATAAGCCATTGCTTAGATCTACAGTTTGTTTTGTCATTGGTTGCTCCTATTAATGTCTTCTTTCTGTCAGAGTTTATTACTCTGATTTCAGTTTTGCATCATAACTTTTTGTGTCAAAGTGAAGTGCCACTTCCAACCTTGTAAGTGCAACTTATGACCTTCCAAATAATCAGCAGAGAAATACCTGAAGTCAATTAAAATCAACACTGGCATCCTCTTAAGAGTCTTTTAAATAATGAACTTTTTATATGGATAATTTCTGTTCAGCAACTGGTGTGACATCTTTTAAATTTGGCCTTCAATGTGAAGTTACAGGACAAGCAGGCATATGTGCCTGCTAATAAGGATGAGCAAATGCTAATTCATGGAGATGAGATGGTTTCTGCAGCATGCTCTTCATAGAAAGCATATGTTTTTGATATTTCTGGGCGACCTTTAATTTTTTTTTCCTCTTTATGACATTGCAAAACCGTAATTTTATTTCTGTAAAAGAGGTTTTTCTAGTATGATCACAGAATAACTGCACTGCTTGCTCTCTGCTAGGTTGGGGGTTTTTCTGATAATGTGTAGAACATACTTGAAAAATATGAAGTACATACGTTGAAGTTGCTTTACTAATTAGTGTTCATACACTGTCTCAAACTTTTTTTTTTTGAACTAGAGAATGTGCCCTTCTTCAGAAATAAGAAAAGAAAAAAAAAAAAAAAGGGAGAAATAAAAATGCTTACTGGAAATAAAAAAGTCTTAACTCCCTGCCCAAGAGACAGAGACTAACAAGCAGACACCTCAGGACTGCAGCAGGATGGCTCAGCCAGCTGGGTGTGGGGGGGAATATGCAAAAAGGCATGGGAAGAATTGGGCATTTCAGTGGGTGGTAATCAGGATTTCATCAGCACTGGGATTTCACGTTGTTAGACAATGCTTTGTACGTGTCAGGGCTCGTGGCTGCTGTGTGCATGGAGCACAGGATGTGGGAGAACAGTACTCCTTTAGTCATAATTTATTGCAAGTCTTTGTTCAGAAGTCACCTGAATATCGTTTCTTCTGTAAGAGGGTATTACATCTGAAAGTCTGTTTCACCCAGAATGACCTGGGAAAATTTTCATGTATGATTCATCTGATGTGATCTATGAATTGGGTTAACCTCTGTCATGTCCCCAGACCAAACCAAAATAAATCTGAATTATAGTAGAAATTTGTCTGTGAGAATACAACGCCCTTTAATAGAAAATCAATTGTATATCACAGCTGCTTGTAAAACCTGCAGGAAAAGACAAACCAGAACTCCAGCTGAAAGAGAAAAGTGGGGAATGCAGATGACTGAGTGGTACCTTTGGGTTGGTGTCTGTAAATTATGAGAACTATTCCAGTTTGCTCCTGTCTGACAAGCCCCTGGAGGCCATTCCAGCAGAATGGAACACCGTGTGTGCCCTGGCACATCTCTGTGCTGGAGGCTCTGGTGGCACAGGCACAAAACCTCTGTTCCCACAATCAGCCAGAATTACGACACGCGAGGAGAAAGGGAAGGGTCTGAACCTTTGTGTGTGCAGGAGGGAGGGCTCTGGGACTGGAAAAATAATTACACAGCCTAGGAGAAGCATGTTCTTAATATAGGATTAAAAAATTACTGAATGTAGTGAAATTTAATAATGTTAAATTTATATAGTGTTTATAAAGTTTATTTTCCATCTCTTTCAAAGAAAACTAAAACCTTGCTGATATTACAGCTGATTTTGTACTTCCTCACAGACCACTACAGAGCACTACAATTTCCCTTAGTTGGAAAACGAATTTCCTGGAAAGCTTTGTGATGGCAAGAAGAATAATCTGATTTCACCAGTGTTTCTCTTTGATTCTTTGGCTGGTTGGTCCTTTCAGTGTTGCTGGGACCATCAGGGGCATGAAGTGACACCACAGCTATTGTGGACACATCCATGGGTGGTTTAGCTCTGCACTGGAACAGCATCAGGGAGAGGATATTCTGCAGGGATGTCCCAGTGGGCCTCAGGAGACAAACTTATCTCAAGAGCTTTAAAAGTAAGGGAGTGATGATGAGTGGAAGAGGAAACAGCTTAGCAACTTTTTAAAAAAATTATTCTTGATTTTTTTAAAACCAAACCACACCATTTGCAATAATTGCTTATTCCCAATGACAGGATGGGATTATATTTGTAAGGTTCTCTTAAAAAATAAAATATTCAGTGAGTTTTATTTTGATTAATATCTAGATTAAGTTCAGCAATTTTGCAGTATTAACCACTCTTTTCTGGGAAATACTGATTAAACCTGGCTCTGTTTAAGAAAGACTGATTCAACTCCAATGGAAGAGTTTGTGAAAGTGTAATGATTTTGTAGATATCTGTGATAAAAAATGTCAACATGTTGCAATGTAATCAAACTGTTGCCTTTAAATCACTATTTTCTTCCAATGTACTTCAGCTCAATTACTTCTGTGGGCTGTCTTGGTGTGTCTTAGATAGAAGAACCTTTCTACACGTGTCGAGGCAAACATTTTAGGGGATGTGCTATCCGCCTTATTTTACCTACTCATTAGCACCAATTAAGCAAGAATAGTATACAGAGAAGGATTATGGAGAGACGAAATTATTTTAAGATGTTTTGGCAAAAAACCCCCCATGGATTTCCCATTCTGATTTGTGGAAACAAATTATTTTTAGGCAGCATTAGTGATATTCCCTGTGAAAGGTTACTTTTAATGGTATAATATATGCTCTCTGGCTCAGACAGAATAATTTTCTGAGCTAATATTGATTTAGGATTAGAGTGAAAAATAGATCTCACTTTCTCATGTTAAACTAATTCCAAATTAAGATTTAAATTAAAAGGTTAGAAAGAGGTCTCAACACTAAATCACTTTGGAGGCCTCACAACTTCATTACTGTTTGTCTAATAAACATCAAGCTTTAAAAATTATACTCTGAATAGAAACTAAATGAGAATTATGATTCAGAAAGGAGCTTTGCCAAAGATGTTTTAATGAGGAAGTTTGATTCCACAGTCACTTAGTGAGTGTAATAAGGTACAAAAGGCAATGTAGAGTTGTTGTAAATAATGTAAATGCAAATGATATTAGAAACGACAGAACCATGCACCACAAAGCATTTCTGAGGCTACTGTGGAAAATATGAGATACATTCACTGAAATGAAAGGGTGAAAGGATAAATGCCCAGGTTGTTGCCATCAAGATACTCCACCACTGACCAGAAATAAAGTCAGGAAATGCACCTTTTTCTTAGGTATAAAGCTTAACTTAAGGGACATGAGTTAACCAGCTCATTTTTAAGTATGACTTAGTGCAAAAGCAACAGACAGTGATTTAATTAGTTTTGAGTGCCTTACACTAAGAAGTACATTGTGAAAGAACTAGATAACTAGGCAATTTCCTATTGTGTTTTTAATTAAAGATAATATTTTGTGCTTGGAAATGAAACACAAGGAAGTTAATTATTGAATTAAACTAGAGCTTTTCAGTATCATCTGCTGAGTGGATTGCTATTCTGCCTTAAAAGCCTCATATAAACAGCTAAAGCAATCTTTCACACATGTAACAGATACAACTATTTAATAAAAAATGAATGAGAAGCTACTCATACCCTTCTGTGAAATAGTTATTAGTTTCTACTATAATACATGAATTTGCTTCTCCTGAAGAAATGCATTTAAATGGTAAAGAATGGCTGATGTCTGATCATTACATTTCACGTGTTAAACCAAAAATATTTATGCTGCTTTTAAGTTCAGGAGTCAAATAGCTGTCATCATGCCAGGCTATAAAAAGCTGATTTCCATGTCTTTATGATGGTATGTAATGATGAGTGGAACCACACTAACCAGGTTTGTTTGGGATTTTTTATAATACTTTTCTCATTAAATTGTTATCTCCAAGGGCTCGCTTTTGAGGGGGGATGAATACATATTTAAACAGTACTTGAAGAAATGGAAAATATCTGAGTAAAATCTTGATCCTACCCATGCTACTGATGTACTTTTTGAAGATTTCAGTGGGACTTGCATTATATTTATTGGGCTTTACATGACACACACTTTTTTTTGTCTTTCAGGAGAAAAAAAAAGGTGTTGGCAGTCCTACAAAAATGAAAAAAACCTGGCACTGGCAAAATTTCTTCCTTCAGGAAATAAGGACTCCTGAGGCAGGTGGGCAGCTGATGCACTGATATGATGCTCCCTGCAGTGCTGGCCAAGGTTGTCTCCTCTTTCCTTGTACACTCTTCTTTTTCTCTCTGTATCCATCTGTCGTCTCTTGTCTGATACTTGGATAGCAAGCTTTGGAAGATTTCATTTGGAAGCCATCTTTATGGTTTATATTTATTGTATGGACTCCTGACCATGAAATTCTGGTCCATAATGTGGGCTACTTCATTAATATTGCTGTCTCTATATCTATTAAAATTAATACGAATATTCTGGGTATTTCCCCTAAATGTTGATTAGTAGTTTAATATAAGCATTGTGAGATTTGGATTGATTTTGATGGAGTAGTTACAACACAAGAAGCATCAGGAGATATTTGAATGGAAATGGAACTTCTACTATTATCCCAGCGTTGATCTTAAGAGCTGTATACGAAAATACATAAAATATTTGGTATACAGATTCTCTTCTTGAATATTCAGTAATTTCTTCTTGGGTTTCTTCAAGTAATGACACCACTTCCACAGTCTGGGACTCAGCTTCCCAAGATATGTGCATGTCCTTTCCCTGTCCTGTAACCTCTGCTTAAGCACAAGTCATAAACAAGTGAATAAAAAGAGATATAAAACTGGCTGCACGTTGTGTACACAAAGTAGTGCTGAAAAATAAGCACCTTAAAACACAATCAGTGAAATAAATGGTGTAGCTTCTACTCTGCACACAGGCTGCTTGAAAAGCCTATACCTGTTGATTAAGTAATGCTTTTTCCTGCTCTTTTTCATGCCTTAATTTTGAGATGTTTCAGTCTGTGCCCTAACACTTGCGCCTTTTTAGCCATTACCTTCAGCTGCTTCTTGGTATTTTTGTGAAACATGAGTGACAGGTGATACATTTCCTCACAGGATGCACTTTTATCACATTTTGGGGATTATCCTAAATAAGAACTATCAATTACAGTGTCCCACATTTATGTTATTAGATAATAAATTGATTAACAAGCATATTTTAAATGAAAATATATCTACTCCCGGATTTGTATATTTTATTTTTAAATTATTTTTACATGCATTTAGAAAAATAATGAAGTCTATACAGATATTTTTGTCATTGAGGTAGAAAAAAGATAAACTAATTTGCACGTATTAAATTGTTTTTGTCAGGAATAGGTGCACATAATTTCCTTCATAAGACATGGCACAAGAGGTATGAATGGAAGTACTCAACCCTTGACAAATGTACTATTTATGTAACATGTACCAGTTCATTATCTTATTCTGAGATATGCAGCTTATATTTAAAAAAGAAAAATAAATCTGAAAATGATCTGGAGGTTCAGTGCATATATTAGAACTATGGAAACTGTGTTTTTTAAATCACAGGTATAGCGTTGACAAAATAAATCTATTTATAGAAGGATCTCCAGTTTTCTTGAGACCTTCAGCTGAAGTAGCATCTGAGACTGGAGCCGTGTGTCTTTTCTTGTGCCTCTGTGTCCTGATGGCAATTCATCCATTCCTTGTCACCCTCTCCAAGAGAAAATCCAGCAAAATCACTGCAGTGCTGTTGCCAAACTCTGAGGATGCCATGAGAATTTTTGCACGTACACATTGAGTTCAATCTCACCAGGATCTCACCAGGCTCAGTCTTCTTGGGGTACCGGTAGAGTTTTGTGCTCTGCAGTTTCTGTCCTTTCATTTTCTCACCTGTTGTATCTCACTGCTGCTCTTTTTGGTGTTGAGCATGACATGATGTTTATGACTATGTTTTTATTTATAGATACCTGTTTCCCGTTTTCCTTTCCACTTCTCTCTCATGTTCTTTTCAACATCAGATCATAGATGTGTAAAGCTGTACTCCCTGTTTCAGTAGCAAAGAGTGGTAATTTTATCAAAATATGATAAAGCCATAAAACCCAACTGATTTCCTGTCTATCTTTACACAAAATCTAATTAAAATGTCACATGGTTAGACATGATATTTTTCTGTATATTACACTAAAACATTTTAAAATTAAATTTGTTTAATCAAAAGTGTCTGTCAGTCAGAAAACAACATGAGCTTTACATCTAACTAGCAAAGAGGTGTTAAAAAAAATAAACAAAAATATTTATAAAGGTTTTGCTATCATCAAAATGCTCCTAAACTGGAAACGCTGCAGGTCAAAGCACCACCAGCAGCACCAAGTGCACATGCAGGTAGCTCAGCAGAAGTGATACCTGATCTTCCCCTGCATTGTCTGGGGAGAGATTGCTCAGAGGTGCCAGGGCTTTGTGGCAGTAATGACAGCCTGCTGCCACTGTCCCTGCCATGTGATACTTTCTGCCAAGTGTCTCATTACTAGCAGGGGACACGGTGTATTTCACTGGGTCAAAACAATTCATTAAACTACTGCCGAGCATCACCTTTTCCTTTGGAGCGGATTTGGGCTGTTACTGGTTTGGAACAGAAAAATAAAAAAATAAGCACAAGTTTTGTAACCTTTGTAAGAATTCTATTAGAATATTTGCAGCTCTGAATAAACACATTTATAGGAAAATTTGTTCTTTACTAAAAAAGGAAATGTATTTTTCTTTATAATGGTTTGATCTGTTTTCATAACTCATGGAATAATGTGCCTTTTCTTTTGTTCATTCTAGGAGGAGAGTCTCTGATGTGATAATTTAAACCTTTGGAAGATATTTTTAGCTGGTTTTTCGTTGACGGTGTCTCATGGGGGAGGGGAGAAATAAGGATATCAGCTTTTAAAAGGTAGGAAAACACATGGATAAGTTGCTGATGTATGAAACTGTCAAAGGAATGTGTACATGGACATTTGCAAGCCATGTGCACATTGACTCGGGCAAAACTGCTTCTCAGGAGGGATTTGTGCCACAGACAGATTAGTGACAGGGCCTTACAGCAGTGCAACAAAAGGGGGGTTTTGTGCAGTTTGGGTTTTGTTTCTAGCTGCTGATATCAAAGCCCTGGCTCAGTCCTCAAGTGCTTTCACAGTGAGGTTGGAGAGACCCAGGTAACGAGGTCATCTTCCATTTAATTCTAAAATAGGTTTGGATGTGATTCAGTGCCTGCCAGAGTTAAAGCAGGCTCCACTCCTGTGTGCTGCAGCTTGTGGGGGAGACTGATCCATTCTGCATTAAGATAAAACTTCTCTTCACCACGGGAAAAACATCAACCCCAAGCAGCAGTCAGTTAATCAGACTATTTACTTTGAAAGGCTTTGGAATATGCTGCAAAAGCCCAGCCCCAGAAACCTTTCATGATGTCGATAGTTCCCCTTGAGTCAGTGGACCTGCTACCGAGCACCAACTCACTCGAGCGATGCAGGATTATGTTTTAATTCTGTCATTTGACTGCCTGCTTGTGTTTAATGATGTTTATTTGAAGGAATGATGCATTTTGGAAAGGGAGGTCAGCTGGAACATTTGTTGTGCTCTTCATCTGTCTGCAGCCCTTGATCTTGCAATGTGTCAGCCACTAAAGAGAGAAGTCATTACTCACCTGTAAAAATGAAATTATTGTAGTATTAGTGGACAGTACCCTATGAGTATTCTTAAATGTAGGGTGCTTATTCATGCTTATTTTGAAATAACAGGGGAAAATGGCACCATTTACTAATAAAGATTTTTAAAATTAGCACAGTATCATTGGAATTTTAGTTTCAAATGTGCTTTTTATTTTAAAAAAGGAATTTTTCTCCTCCATAGAAAAATTGTTTTCATGTTTTTTTAACTTTTAATGTAAAGCAAATATTTTTCCAATGTTTGGATATCATTAAATTGGGAGTGGATTGTATTATCCTTTGTTCATTGCCGTGAATATTATCATTCTCAGTTTACATCAGACTCTCTCTATTTTATGTTGTAGTAGTCAGATACTGTAAAATATATTTGTCCTTGCCAAACACCTAAAAATAGAAACATACTGTATTTTTGTACACATTTAACATTCGTTAACCCTAACAGTCACTTCCAGTTCTTTTCCTGCTTGAGAGAGTGAGCATAAAAATGTGATTATTAAATACACTTATGTGAAAGATACACCCAGACACCACAAATGCTAATGACTACATGAAAATAGCTGTTTAGAAAGACTATTGCAAGCAAATCTACAGTGTCAGACTAGAAATGTACATTTTTGTGACACATTTCCTGAAGACACACCCTTTCCTTGTGGATCTCCTAAGGTACATGAGTGAGGAATAATCTACTTCCATGGCTATAACAAAGAGGAAAACCAGACTGATAATGAAAATACAGATGAAAAATACATGACTGTGATACCTTAGCATTTCCATGATCCAGTACAGATATTTCAACCACCCTACACAATATTACATTTCTTTAACTCTTTGTTAAAGAAAATACGTTGATATGAACAAGGTCTTATCATAGTTTAAAACCCAGCAATGAAGCATCTGTCAAATCTACACCTATTGATGTAATATGAGCACAAGCAGAGAAATGAGTATCTCACAGTGTCCCTGAGCAAAATCATCTGTGACAATTAGCAGGATGCCATATTTTTAAATTATAGTTGTCCTAGTTAGCTTTTTGAACAACTACTGCACTGAAAAGGACAATAAGGTTGAAAAGAAACAATTTAAGGGAAAAAAAAAAGAAAAGAGAGAGAGAGAAAAGTTCTGTAAAACCTAATTGAAGTAGTAGGTATTTACATAATTTCAAAATAAATTAATTATATTTTTCTACTTGTGCTTTTTTTTTCCTTTTGCCTTGTACATAAATATCGCTTCTATTAAAGAGTGATATGGGAGGTCTTTTCCAATCTTAATGATTCTACAGTGTACTTATTCTCTTTCTGTTATATGAAAAATTAGGGGATTAGTGCTTTAGTTTGGATGAGGAGTGCATTTCCTCTCAAGTCAGCCAGCTTTTACCCACAGGATAACCAAAAAGATTTTAGATTCCTTCTCACATTTTCTAAGAATTACTATTTTAGTCACCCTGCCATTACCTTTAGATACCAGACAAGTTTATTCCCAAAGAGTTACAATTACCTGGCAGATGTTGAAATAGCAATGTCAGGATAGTGCAGGAGGTTTCTTGGAACTGGGTTTTAGAGGCTGAGGAAGGAACAAGTAGAAAGACAGGCAATCTGAAGAATGCTTTAATCTGATTTTCTTCTTTGGATGCTCCTCATGCATCCCTTGGGAGATGCACAGAGGCTTGAGATGTCTTCATGGAATGAACATTGGTACAAAGCCCCAGAAACCACCTGGAGCCCATGGAAAGTATTTTCTGTCTCTAGCAACTTTTCAATCTTTCCAGGGGAGCTAGGCAGTCGAATTTGTAAGTTAAACAGCAAACAATAAACAAATACTTTCCCCCACCTCTGCTCCACCCTGGAGGGTTTTTTTTGGTTTTGTTTTGTTTTGTTTTTCTTTATGTTTTTGGTTTTTTGTTTGGTTTTGGTTTTTGGTTTTGGTTTAGTTTTTGGTTGTGGTTTGTTGGTTTTTTTTTTTTTTTTTTTTTTTTGGTCCTGCATTAAATTTGCAAAAAAAATGAAGTGGAAATAAAAGGTGAAATTTGTGATTTGTGCTTATTTTTGCAACGACTCAGTGTGAAATGCATAGAGAAACCTGTGTGTTTTTTGAGGGAACAGAGTCCTTCTCAACTGACCTTCCAGTTGTTGCAAAAGGAGCAAAGTGTATGTTTGCTTTAAATTTGAAAGTAATTTTCCATTTACACCCAGCAACAGAAGGTTGGATTTTGGATATATCTAGCAAACATATCTATGGGGAGGGAAGGTGGGAAACTTTGAACTATGCTTGTCTCAATATGATGGTAATCAGTGGGAAGTATAAATTTAAATTTTTCTATTTTAAAAGAGCACCTTTTATCAGTTTAAGTCTGATCCCTTTACATGTTGCCACAAGAATTTGGATCTTGAAAAATTCTGATCCAAATGCAGAATATCGAAGGCTTGTTTCTCATAATACAAGTCGTACTTTAATCACAGTAACATCAGTTAAAAATGCTTTAGATTAGGAAGGAAAAAAAACCCCTTAATTTTGGGAAGGATAAATAGTGTAAGCATAAAATATTTCAGCCAATGTGAAAACCAGTAAATATTGTCATTTCAAATCCCATAAATTTGAATTCATTAATTAATTTCCTGCTTAACAAATCATTAAATAATGTGGGAGAGACTAAAGACTGTGGCCTGCAAGTTTGGGGTTTTTTTTAAAAAAAGAAAGAAAAATTTAGGTGGAACCTTTGCTTGTTCCACCTTTGAAGGCTTGGACACCTACAGTGGTCACAACAACACATTGCCAACCAGCTTCTGGGTTGTTTGGATTTCAGAATTTCTACCAAGAAACTCAGCTGGAGCCTGCACAGCTCTCCCATGCAGGTGACAAGGAAAAACTCTGCCTTCCTCTTTGTGTCAGCTCCGACGGTCAGCTTTTCCTGACCCAAGAAAAGCCTTTTCTGCTGGGTGAGTTGAATCTGCTAAATGGGATGTTCAGGGCCAGCAGTGGAGAGCTATCACTGGGGGAATTTAACTGGTCAGGAAAATTTTAAGAGGCCAGTTCTGTCCCTTTTCACTGGGAGTGTGGCTTGCTGCTTCATGCAATTGCCCCTGTGTTAGCAGGCACTGAGCACGGGGTCTGCTGGATGGAATTACAGCCCTGTGGTCCTGCCTTATCTTCATAGCTTTGCTCTAATGGCAGTCTCACTCAGGACTCAAGCTTGTTCAAAAATTAAGAGCCTAGCTGATACAAGCAACCCACACTCTGATATGAACGACTCATACTGGCTGTAAAAAGTGTTTTGATGATACAACTTATAGCAGTTCAACGAGTAAAACAAATTGTTCTAGCCAAAGCATTCTCATTCTGCATCTACACTTGGGACTTTGATAACAAAAATAGCACAAAATGTCATTGGTAGGTGTTCTGCCAAAAGCTTCTAGCCTGTGTTTGTCCTCAGATCATTTCTTTTTGCTGCATAATAGATCACATCTGTTGGAAGTATCTTCTTCTAACTTCTGGGGTTTTTTTTCCACTCAGAGCACTCACGCCTAACTAGTGCTTATCCTCTGCAAAGGCTTAGAGACCAGGAGGAACAGGAGCCCACAGAGGTGTGTGTTTCAACGCTGAACTCTCTAAATGAATCTAAATGACACGGGGCCTCCTTCCACTGAGTTACTTAAGTACTTTGAAACAAAACACTCCCCTCCAAAGGCTCTCAGGAGCCCACAGTACTCACAGGTGTAACTGGAGTTCCCACATTAACCCCTCAGTTGCCTGACAGCACAAATGTACCCGCCCAGAGAAAATTAGGACAGGGAAGTGTTTGCTTTTTTCCAGGTGACAAAAAACCCCAAAAACCAAAAAAACAAACCAAACCAAAACAAAACCCAAACCCCTCCCACCCCCCAAAAAACCCCAAACTAAAACAAAACAAAAAATCTTTTGAGGGCTTCTCAAACACAGTCCCATTTAACCTTTGGTAGAAACGGTCATCAGAGCGCTTAAAGCTCGCTGATACACCTAATGTTGTTTTAATGTGCTTTGTGGGCACTTCAAAACTATTTTGTGGCCAAAGTAATCCTTAGGAGTCACTGACAGAGGAAGTTCATCACTTCAGCTTGCAGTGGCTCTGGCCAGCCCTCAGTCCCAATGCTGAGGAAATGCTCAGTGGATGAGGAAACCTTTAATTGAAACAGCTCCCACAGAAGGGAGCTCACTGAGGGAGTTTGTAAGGGAATAAGGACAAATAATGGATCTGCAGAGGGGTGCTGAGCTCCACAAAAGCAACTGAAGGAGTTTCAGAGAGATTTGAGAGTTTGATTACACGGTGGTGATACTCTTGTTGTAAGGTGAGTGGAAGTCTAGCTTGATCTAATTAGCAAAAACTGGAACATGAGGACAGAACTGACAGTCCTGGGGTGTTTCAGGAGCTGCTGTCATTTAGCAACTCAAAGCTCCATTGAGAGAACAGCATGATAAGAGAGGTTAATGAGCCCAAAGTCACCCCTTCTTTTCTAAATCTAAATTAAAATCTGTTTCTGAAAGTTGGTTAAAATTGCGCATATGTATCCATGGAGCACTGGATTCATAATTTTGCCTGTTAGTAGAGGATTGGTATCATTCAAATGTACAACTGTATTTGGATTGTTTTGGTTATCAAACTGTAAGAAGGTGCATGGTGAACCATGCAAAATTTGCTAGAAATAGATCCTAAAAACAGCTGGAAAAATTATCCAAAAAATATCCACTTGTCAGTGGATCACAATTTCTGGTGATATACACCAATTTAAGTTTGCAGATGAAGTATAGATTGAATCAGCATAGATTTAATGTGCTTTTTTTGTTTTGTTAAGCTATTTTAGAGTTTGTATGGTTAAGTAATCAAGAAAAATGTTTATCAACATTTACTGTCTATTTATATGTTAATAAAATGTGTAGAAATACTCTGTAAGATTTTTTAGGAGCTTGATTAATATTTCTAAAATTAGTAAGCAGTAGATGTGATGAGCAGCTCTTGAGTGCTGTAATTTACTACCATTGACACCCACCTATTTCTTCCCCAGCCCTAAATTATATGGCTCATTACTTACAAGACTGAGAATTGGTGGTGTTGTGGAAGTAAATCCAATGTTAGGTTTTAGCACTTCTGTACAATAAGTCTGGCTTCTCCAATTAATTAATTAAAATTCTGACTTCACATCCTAACAATTTTTATTACAAGGATTGGTCCTAAATAAAGGTTAAAATCAAGCAGACACGTGTTGAAAATACTGGAACAAGTAGTGAGAAAAAATAGCAGAGTACGTGTAGTTGTGCAAGTAAATAAAGAAATTCTTTGTTATTTTTGGCAAGAGGTGGAGAAGCATGTGATGTCCAATTGTAGCTGTAGCCAAGAATTTATCTTGGGGCTAAATACTTTATAGGCAAACAGTAATTCCTTTTTTGCCCCACATCAGCTGAATACTATTTTGGGTCAAGAATGCTGCTTGCAGAAGTTGACCAGTCCTACAACCAACCACTAATATTTAAATGATGTATAATATTGGAGATGTGTTGTTACTGGGGGTGTATCCTGTTATTTTCTGAAGAATTGAGCAAGGCAAAATGCTGGGCTGTAATGCAAGATGCAAACTGGTCAATACATTTGCTCTGTCCTGTTACCTCTAGAGCTAGTGGTGTGTCTGATGGGCTTGTCTAGCATGGCAAGGACTGCTCGCCAGGGAAGGATGTCAGAAAATATCTGGAAGGCTGGTGTTTCACAGTAATTTTCAAGGCTGGCTGGGGAAGTCTCTTCATCTTACAAGGCCTGAGCACTCATTTAAATGAATTGGGAGTTCACATCTCCCTTCTCACCGTGTCATCTTCTAAGCTCCAGGAGAGTCAGGCCTTTCTCCTGGCACCAGTTTGCTCATCGTAATGTGCGTTATGTATCTGGGGATGAGTGTCATGGGAGTTGGCAGCTAACGAGGTGGGAGGAAGAGCTCACCGTTTGGCGAGTAGTGATTGGGATGGCCAGCACCGGAGGATTATTGGGGTTTTTACACATGCTTGACGCAGAGCTCCCACGAAACACGAGGTTGCCTTCCTCCAGGTAGTGACAGACCGGGGCGGGCAGAGAGGAGAGTTCGCGGCAGGAACATCCTCAAGTTGTCCTCCCAGGACTTCCCGGGGGGAACCATCAGCTGGCACTGAGGGGGCTCCGCCGCTGCGCTGTTGCCAGGGGCGGTGATGGCCACGCAGCTGCCTCGGGCGGTGGGTGCGGGAGGGCAGGAGAAGCGAGCGAGCGGCGGAGCGGGGCCGGGCGGGGAGAGCGCTGCGAGCGCTGCCGGCGGGGCCGGGCGGGGGCGCTGCCGGCGGGCCGGGCAGAGCGGGCGGGCGGCGGG
>VZSR01002364.1:313966-331604 GCA_013398615.1 Brachypodius melanocephalos | reverse complement strand
GCTGAGCGGCTGAGCCGGGCCGGAGCGGCGCTTCCCGGAGCGCTCCCGGACATGCCCAGGGCGGCGGCGGCAGCTCCAGCGCGGACGCCAGCGCGGCCCGACCCGTGAAGGTGAGCGGCCGGCGGCGAGCGGGGCCGGCCCCGGCGGGCGGAGAGCGGCGCTGCCTCCGCCGGCGGCGTTCGCGCCCTGCCCGCGGAGGGCTCCGGGGCAGCGCCGACCCCCCTGTCCGGGGCAGCGCCGCCGGCCTGTCCGAACACGGCGGCGGGGAGCGGGCAGCGTCGCTTCCCCTTCCCGCTGCCCTCGACGGCGCCTGCCCCACTGCGTCCCTGAAGTTTCCCGTCGCCAGGCACCCACCCCGAGCCGCCCCGGGTGCCGGGCGAGGCCGCCGCCGCCCGGCGGGGGAGGCGTGGCCGCCCCTCTCCCGCTCCCGGCGGCGGCGGCTCTGCCCCGCTCCCCTCCGGGCGCGCCGCCTCCTCCTGCGCCTTGTATGGAGCGCCGGGGGGTCCCGGGGTGGCGCCCGGGCGCGGCCGCGGCTCCTCCCGCTCCGGGTCCTGCTCGGCCGCCGCCGCGGTGGCTCCTGGCAGTCCCGGCGGGACGCGACCCTCGCCCCCTGAGCCCCGAGGAGAGACCCGCGCTGGGGGAAAAGCTGGGGCGGCAAATGGTGCCCGGGGCCGGTATCACTAACAGCAACTGGAAAGGAAGTGGACGCTTTAAAATTTGGTCAGTTCCCAAGAATGAGCTCTGTTAAAACAGAGGGGTTTGTTTGCCGGAGGCTTTTACCGTAATGGTTGCGGCAGGGATTGTGCGGGGTTTGTTCTGGATTCGTCGCGGTATCAATTGTAAAGCTGGCAGGTGCGTTTACATGTGTTTAACGCTGTAGGAAATAGTGGTGAGTTTGTAAAAATTATTTTTATTTAAATCAAGCCTTCAATCGTCAGTGCTAGGTGCTTACACGTATATAATGAAGCGCTTTCTTATGAGGCTATACTTTTTTGCTAACTGTTGCATCTGACTTAAAATATCAGAAACTGCGATTGTTTCCTTTTTTGTTAACTTAGTTTATAGGACTCCAGAGTTTGACTTGCCAGAAATTATGTGGCGCTCTGATGTTTTTGCGTCTTCCTGCTTGTGTATTTTGCATCTTCCTGCTTGTGTATCGCCTTGTTTGTTTCAGTGTCTTTAAATTGTGGGAAAATATGTTACTCTGAGAGACGATTAGATTATGTAAAGGTGCAGTTGTTGATAACAATGCATGTTTCTGTGATTATTTATTTTCTACCCAGTATTACCTCCCATGACATCGTTTGCAAGAAGTTTAGACTCTGATTGATGTCACACCAAGTAGAAAAGCTCGGGTGGACTGCGAGGACTTACTTTCTGACATAATAATTCCTAAACAGAGTTAATTTCCCAGAGCTTTCTATAAACTGAGTTTAAAATACACACCGTAACTGTCCAACAAGCGTGGTAGCCAGCAGGGAGATTAATTAAGCACCTGGAAAATAGGTCAATACTGTATTACGAAGCGGCATGGTGAGATGGCAGATAAATAGAGCAAAGTGTTAACGCGGACTTACCGGGGGGAAACTGATGCCGCTGGAGCGGCGGTGGCGGCTTTATCTGCGCTGCCGCGGACCTTTTATGGTAGCGCGCACTCGGGGGAGTTTGCAGCCCTGCAGAACCGGGGCTTGGACTTTTCACTCCCTCCACTTCTTCCTGGGGGCTTCTCTTGTCGCTGCTCGCTCAGGGTGTGGCGCCGCTTGTGCTTTTAGATTGTTTTTGGTTTTTTTTTTCCGTAGATAAATTTGGCTGGGTGTTCTCATTCCGCTGGTGGTGGTGTGTGGCACTCCGGGCTTGGGGACGGTTCGTAATTGGATGGATTCCACGAGCTGGAATAAAGTTTCATTGAAAAATTGCTCGGGAAGCTGCCCCTGCCCTGGGGTCTCTGCGGCACTTGTGATTTTTCTTTGTTTCAGGGGTTTTTTTTGTGTTTGCGTGTTTCCTCCCTCCTCTCTTTCAAACAACTACCTAGAGAAACAGGGAAATGAGCCCAGCTCCTGCATAACAAGATAGCAGAGACAAAGACAGGGTGTGGGGAGGAAGACTGGGCTTGCAACTCATCTTTCAGAACTAACTGATAGAAACACTAGAATTTGCATGTGCTGCTTTTCTCGTTGTGTCCCCCAGTTTGTAGCAGTTGCTTCCAAACAAATGTTGTTTTGGAGGTGATTTTTCCAAAAGCATCTCTCGGATTGATCGCATCCGTTGAAGGGGGTGGGAGGCTGAGCAGCACTTCCAGAGGCAGAGGGTTGGTTAGCTCACCAGCCCCTGGGTGGAACAGAATTAACTGTGCTTAATTCCTGTGAAAACCCCAGTCCAAAGGTGTAGGAATGTCAGGCTATGTTTTTCCAGGCTTGCGTGTTTAGGTGTATATGCTCCTCTTTGTACTATTTCAAGGGATTGCACACTTCCCGTTTTTAGAATAGTTTTCTTTTTACCTCTATAGGTTCTCTTTCTTGTATTTTCCCTTTTGCCACTGTGCTGATCATGGCAACAAAGGCCCTTTTGACAAAGCTGTGTTTTGAAACAGGAATTTTGTAGTTGGTTTTCTTGTTTGTGGCGGGGAGAAGAGCAGCACTGGTAATGGGAACAGCATTGTCATTTGAGGCTGAACATGTATTTTGGAGGAATGTTAAATGCAGAAGGAGAAACTGCTTTTAGTGGAGCTAAATTTTGCTGTTGCAGTGTGGGGTGTCGTGGCATACGAGTACTGTGCACATACAGAATAGTTCCTGCAGGCAGTGCTGCTTTCTGCATAGAACTTTAGGGAATAAAGCAGAGGACAGAGAGGCCTTCTTATATTTTTTTATTAGATCAGCCTTGGCTTCTCTGAATATATAAAGTGATTTCATCTGATGTGCAGAAGAATTACAGCCGAATTAAACTGCTCTGACTGACAGAAGTACGAGTTGTGTAGAGCAGGCCTGATAATCACCTGGTGATCCTTGGTTGAGGGAAGAAGAAATGTGGAAGTAGCATGGTGATGCTACCAACATTCCTCTGTCACGAGTTTGCTCTTGAATTTTGTGAAATAGTATCCACCCTTTAGACTTCAAAAAAGCTTGTTTGTACCATTTTGTGCTTTCCAAGTTCCTAGGTCACTGAAATATTTTATTTCTGAGATCCCTTCACTGGCAATGAGAGGTGGAGTGGAAGATAATGTATTACTTTTAACAGATCTTGGAAGAAAAACTTATTATTTCGGGCAGGTATAGGTTGGGACTTTAGGTATATGAAACTTACTTCAGAACCCTGGCTGGGCTAAGCATAACACCAAACATGGGGAAAGGAGTGAGAATGCACACTGAACACGTTCCAGATGACTGCTGTGTGTGCAGTGCACCTGAAATGATCATGTAACTCTATTTAAGGCAACCTAAAATAACTGATGCTATGATATGGGTTAGTAATGGCTTACCTTTTCTGACTTCTACAGGCAGTGAACACCCTCTGTTTAACCTGAAATAACCTATAATGAAGGATAAAGCCTGGAAAATCCTGTTACCTGGTCTTGGCTTCCCCTTCCCCCCTTTAGACACTATTTTAATTTAGAGCCTCTACCTCTTTTGCAGAATTTTAGAGAAATTGTAGCTTTGTTTTTCTTCAGAGTCACTGAGCTTTGAGTGGCAGGTGATCAGTGGAACAACATGTAATTGTGAAAGTGAATTTTAGTTGGTGACTGTATTTGATAATGTAGTATTTCCTACAGGCTAGCTTCTCTCCCCCCACCCAGTTCTTCAGTTGTTTTATTTCAATATAGTGAATGTTGAAAAAGATGGCAAGAGTTAGTGTGAGTCTTGGTTTTAGATGCAGTTTGGGAATAATCTTTGTAAAGTTTTGTAGTTTTTTTTTTCATGGTATATCACATTTTTTCCATGTAGCATGTTAATAGTCCATTTTTGGGAGTGGGTAACTTTCTGATGGAAGGGAGTTAGTCTCTGGCATAGCAACTGGGCTTGGAAAAGGAAGAAGAACCAAATAACTAAACCTTTTTTAAGCAAGTCAACTTGAGTAGTTTAGTTCTGTTTTTTTTTTTTTTTTTTTCCTTATGCTGAGACTTGGAGTCAGTGTAATTTCAAAATACCTCTCCCAATATTATTAACTTTACATATTTATTAGTTCTGGCATTATGTAAACTTTTTGTACATATGTCTTTTTTTATGCTATATTTTTAGAAAAAGATTAGGAAATTATTCCTTTTTGTAAGTAAGGAATATAATAGGTTTTTTCCCCTTTTATCCAGCTCTCTTATGCTCTACAGTATTTGGTATAAGAGGAAAATGCTAAGTTCGAGTTCCAAAACAGAGCAATAAAATAAGATGCAGTCAAACATCTAAAGACAAAACAGACATAAGAAATATTTTCCTATCTTTTAGGATGATCAAAGCTACAGCAACTCCCAATATTAAAAAAGTAATTGGATTCTTATGGACAGAGAACCCCTTTTGCATGTTAGGAGGAGCACTCCCATCAAAGAAGCTATCTTTAAAATCAGTAATCTTAGACTGATGCTTTCCATTCTTGCTGAAATAATGTAACAGTTCTAGAAACTTCTCAATGCTTTTTAAAGCATGTTACAAATTAAGTACAAATAACGTTTTTAATGTAAAAAGTTGTTATTGCCAAATGAAAGTCGGCTTTCATTTGTCTGAACATCACTAGCTGGATACATATGGTGCTGTAGTAACCACCCACTTAGAATAAGTGCTGGAAAACTTCTGGGCAAGAAAGCTCAGGTTCTGATACCTGTGCTGAATCCCATAAACACCCTTAAAAGAGGAGGTTTTGGAGATGATTGGAGATGCCCATGGCCACTTTCCCTGGCCTGTTGGATTTCATAATCCACTGGTCTGAGTGTCTTGTGCTCTCCTCTATTCTGGAGGCTGAGCTGCTCTGGGTCACCCCGCTCTGCTGTCCTGCAGCTGTTCTTTGTGTGACCAGGACACTAAACTTCCAAGGAACTTAAATTTCTGGGTGAGGCAAGATTCTTATCACGAAGCTTGGCTTGGTTGTTACCTTGCCTTGGGGCAAGCAGCCACCACTACCTGCGAAAACCTGCTTTGGGTTATTTTAGGAGTTTTGCTTTAGTTTTGCTTGGCTCTTCCATCTCAACTGTGAGATAGAAGTGGATCCCCTCGCCTTGTGCTGAGCTCATCTTGCAGTGGTGAAGTGAGATGGCAAAACTGATCCCTGGGCAGGAAAACGTGCCAGGAGAGCAACTTCAGCTGGGATTGCAATGACTGGTGCAGCTGTGCTTTGTGTGGGGCTGGAGTGTCCTCATTGCAAAGATGTTTGCTGCTTTTATTAGCCTGACCAGATCCCTGCAGGCCTGCTCCCTGGGGTCTCTGGGTGTCAGCTGACATCTGAACCTCTCCCTGTTCCTGCTGGAATGGACTGAAACAAGTGCCTGCCTGCAGAGAGGACCTACTGCAGGCTCAAGGGCAGGATGAGGAAGCTCACCTATAAAGGCAAAAATGCAGAGAGAAAACGACTTCAATACCAATAATCATTAGGAAGCGGGTAAAAGAAGTATTTCTCACTGGTGATCTAAGCTCCCTTTGGAAGACACAAATAACTACTAGTATCAAGTATCCACAAAAAATATTTATATACGCTATTTTTTTCTAAGGTTTATTAATTTGCTTTTGCAAAAGTAATTTACTTCTTCATATGTGGATAGAATAAACATTTCTTCTCTTGTGTTTCCACAGTCTCAACATGTTTACTACTTTGTTTTGGTCCTTTGAAAGCATTAAAAAAAAAAAAAAGGCAGCTATGTTAACTTTTACCAAATTCCACTAGTCTAAGTAAAATACATTATTTTCTTCCCCTCTTTCTTATGGTGCAGGTTTTTTCTGTGTTGGCACAATTGCTGGAACTTAAACAATTCCCAGGAGGATTTTTAGTTGTTTCTTGTAAGATGCCTTTCTGCCTTTTTGACTGAAGCTGTTGATGAGCATCGTTATCTTGTCAACATCTTCCTTCCTGTGTTTTTCCTAGAAATTTTTGTCATCTGCTACTTCTTACCCCTTTCCTTTAAATTCTATCTTTTTTTTTGGTTTTGTTTTTAACTGTTGGACTTGGTTGCTTGTCTACAGTCTGTGTGTTCCAGTTGAGAAGTTTTTTCCACAGCTTCATTTTGAAGATTTATAGGGATTGTATGTGGGTAGAAAAGGTACTCAGATAATCTTAATTTTTCAGCATTTGAATCTGTTAAATATGGGAATTTTGGTGTTTGAGATCTTGTGAAGACCTTCAGAAGAAACCACATTTGTTCCTAAGAGGAGAAAAAAGCTCTTTGTCTCCTCTTTCCTTTTAATACCACCTTATTTTGTGATTCATTAAATTAGTTAGTATTCAGCCTGATAGGAGTGGATTGCTTTCATGAAATACTAAAGAGGGATTTTAATAACGTTTCTTTATGGCTTTTGTAATGATGCTGGGGGTTGGTTTCTTCCTTTGGGCTGTGTCAGCTCTGAGCCCAGCAAGAGGATGTGGTGGGAAGCTTTCCCAAGTGATACTTTGGGACCTTTTTGTGACAAATGCTGTTTGAGACTAAATGTGTTTTTAAAACTCTATTTCGGAGGTGTCCAAACATTCTTTTGAAGATTGAAACAAGAGTGGCTGTTAAAAGTTTATTTATGCTACAAATGGAAAGATTATTAAACATGGAAGGAAATACAGCAGAGAAAAAAAAAGCTTATTATAGACATTTATCAGTATTATTATGGCCCCCAGGTAGCGGGTCATATGCTGCATATCATCTTGACTTTCTTTTCACATGCTTTCTGTGTAGTTAAATCAATAAGTTTCTTTGCATAGGGGAGGGGGAGAAATTTCTTGCCCTGGTGGGAAACATAATATGAGTTATTACAGTTATTGATTCATTAGAAGGCAGATCCTTCTGTGAGAGAGAATGGATTTCTAATGCACTGATATTTACCTGTAGGAAATACTCCTTCTTCCACATCCTTAGAAAGCTGAAAGAAGTGGCAAACACCTTTTCCTTCTATTTTTATTTTACTGTTCTACATATGCCATGTCCAGTTTATACAGCTGTTTCTGACAAGCAACCAATGCTGTTTTTATGATGATATTGCTCACAAGGAAACAAAAACACCTGTTATATAAATGCAGAATATTCACTTTTAAATAATGAGTTTTTATTATTGGAAAAAGACTGGGACTTCACAGAGGGTTTTTTTTTTCTGTGTATGTATAAAAATACCTTCCAAACGTGCTTACTACTGTGTGTGTGTTTATCTCAGTTTGTATATGTTTGAAAGTTGTTATTGGATGTAGCTGGGGCAACTGACCTGAAAATTGCAGCAGAAAAAGATCAATCAAGATAAGTGTGTTGGATTAGATGCCTTAATTATTTTACAGTTAAGTCAGTTTTAAAACAAATAAAGGCTTAAGTTGTTATTTACTCTGACATTTTTGTTGCAGAGGAAATTGAATATGCTCTGGGTGTGCTGTCTTGACAACTCAGTAACCACTTGATAATGACATTCTTGTTGGCCTTCTTGGAAGAGGCACTGATATTTCCGTGTATTTGGGCAGAGTTTTAACTCAAATATTACTTTCTACCAGGTAGTTTTCAATGTGTAGGAAACAGTTTTATTCACCTCCTTGGTACAAGAGAGCCTGATTTGCAAATTTTTGCATTGCTTGTCAGACTCAATGAGCTCGACAGGTTTTTTGTGTGTGCTGCTGCAGACTTAATGTGCAGGTCCTGTGGGGAGAACAGGAATTGTGTTGTTGTTGGGTTGGTTGTTTGTTTGTTTTTGATGCTTGTTTGTTTGTTTTGTCCAGGTGAAAATTTTTTTTTAGTGAGAGGGAGAAAGATAATTTTGGAGGTGGTTTTTTTTTTTAGTTTCCTCCTCACTGAGTAGTTGAGAGGACTCTTGTACTCTATGAACTCTGTGTAAGTAGGACCCCCTTCATGTGCATGCAGATGTGCTGCCAGACATTGTGAAGGTAAAGTGGCAACAAACATCTAGGTGTATATTCTTACAGGAGCTGCATTTGATATTGTCTAGAGCTATTCTAAAATGAAACTTCTAAATAAATGGCTTAGCTGGATTGGCCCATTTCTAGTTCTAACAAAAGCCCAGCATTCTAAAAAAATGCAAAATTAAGCAATTGCATAAAAGTAAAGTGACTGGAAACAAGAAAGGACTAAGAAGGAATTTTCTTTTTTTAAATACAGTGGTATTTGAACACGTGATGTACCAATAGGCAGTTTGAGCTAATCCTCTCTATCAAATTTTATTTCTGCTTTAGGGAAGGTGGCAAAATCTTTTGGAAATACTAAAGGCAATGGAAAAAGTGTCCTGCCTCTCTGCTTGCTGCACTGAAGGGTGACACACAGTAGCAGTAGTTTGAATAGATCCTTCAGCACTGCTGTGGTGCAGAAGGTGTGGGCCCTCCTAAACTTTTATTAGGGACTTTTATTTGAGCGTGCTTGCTGTTTCCAGGTTCAAAAAGTATTAGTCTTCCAAAAGAAGAGATTAGGCTGGCGAAGCCCTGGCTGGTTGAAATGTACTGTTTGTGTTGATGGTGGCACATTCTGATTTGGAGGGCATGTTCTCACTGGGGGCTGGTGGCCAATACTGCCCTGCTTGTGCTTGCTTTCCAGTTGCACAACACCAGCTTGCCCAGAGGAAAAAGAAATGCTTCGAGTATTGTCTGGTTTGTCTTTATGATTGCAGTCATATTGGTATCACAAGATTTAGCTTTTGATATTCGTGGAAAATATGAATAAAGCAATTGTGTTCATGAGTACTGCTACTGGTGCTATGGCAGCGTTGAGTCATAGCAGTTCAGATATTTTATGTAAAATATGTTTGTGCTCAGTGTATGGCGTCAGTTCTGTTTCCAAGTATCGAGACAATGGTGCAATTGAGACTGATTTGTATCACACTTACACCAACTGATATTTTCAATTTCTGCTATCAGTGCAACATTGGTGGTGCCTGATTAAAAATATCTCCACTGTTGCACAGACCTAAGCCAGCCCTGTAACATTTTTTTTCAGTGGTTAGTAACTAAGTTCTACAAGGGCAGAATTGGATCATTGTATCATTTGCTTCCCACTAAAACTCTCTCAAGCTTGGAACCAACCTTTGTCCTTTCAGCCTCGACCTGTGCAGGACTGAGGTTTCGTGTTGGGCAAAGTTTCATGTTGTCTCAGCTGAGTGCACTTGGTGTATGATGGGTCAAAATTTGTGAGCTCTGAAATACATGTTTTAATCAAGAATGGTCATGATTTCTTTTGTCATTAAACTGCATCTTTGGTTGCTGCCCCAGAACTGGGTGTTGTTTCTTCGGTGAGGTGTCATCAGCTGCCTCTCATCTCCCGGTTCTCTGTGAGGAGTGTGTGTGTGCCTGTGCAGTTTGTGTCCAGAACTGCCTCTGTCACTGTGTGAGGAAATGATTTATATGGCATAAGTTACCTGAAACACCTCGGTGCTTTTTCCTTTGCTCTCTCCCCTCTGTGGGTCACAGAGCTGTTTTTGAGGTGGCCAGAGGGTGGGAATCCCTGGGCTTGTATTTCTGGACACTTCACACTCTCTGTGGATATGTTTTCCTTTATAAATTGCATGAAACCTCAATTGCCAGTGCTTTGTTATTAATCGTACAGCTGGAGTGAGGGAATTCCTCAGGGTGAACAGGTCATGGGGTACGAAAGTACTTGCATCAGTACAGCTTGTTCAGCTACATATCCAAAATAAACAATAACATAGAGGTGCTGCTACTACTGGTAATAAACTTTGATCTGTGTGGAAAGAGAGGGCAACTATTTCAGCTTTGTATTTACTAAATAGCTCCACGTTGGGTGGCACCTAATATAAAAATAACAATTGTTTTACCTGGAAAAAATGACTGGTGATATCCTTACAGTGATTCCAAAGCAATGCATAATGTAAACAAAACATTTCATAAGTGCCACTGCGCAAATTGTGCATTTTCTGGAAGTTACTGAGCGCTTGGAAAGCCTCTCTCTGTGCCCAGCTGCACTGCAAGAAGGATGTGAGTTTTGGAACTGGTTTTTGCCCATGGAGGCCTGAAAGAAGTTGGAAAACAAGTTTTCTTGGGTTACAGTTTAACTCTGTTATTAGGTGGCTGCCGCTGGCTGGGCTTTGCCTGCGGAGAATTTACTACACCAGGAGCAGCATGGTGATTGCAGTGCTTGGGGCAGGGGGAAGAGCTGGGTATTTTGCAGACAAACGAAGGGAGCAGTGTGGCAATTTCTCCTGAGCTCCCCTGCAGTGGCCTTATTAACCAGTTACTTTGCCACACACCTCCCTCACTCAGTCATGTGGAAATGTCACTGTATAGTTAATTATTAATGGTGGCCAAGCCTGGAACAGCCTGTGCTGCTCCAGGTTGTCACAGTCTGCCAAATCGGTCGTGATCCTGAGTTTGCCCAGAACTGCCTGAGAAGGCTGCAGACGTAATTTTGAGACGTAAAGAGCGTTGTTGCACTTAGGTGAACATTAGCAAGATGTTAACCAGAGGTGCCTCATTTTGCTGAGACACATCTGTGTGGTTTGCTGCTCAGTTTCCGTAGAGAGAAGCTTGGCTGGGGGAGTGCAAACTGAAGTGACTCCTGTTTACTGATGTTACTTTGTGAAGATATATTTGGTAATTTTTTGAAAGGAATAAACAAGGAATTTACTTAGTTGAAACATGTTTGCTTCATACTTTTTTCAGAAGCCCCGAATTCACAGTCTTAACTGTGGTCAGAAGTCACATGTTTCGTATAGTTTCATGTTTAATAAGCCAAATTTTCCCATTTCTCTCTGCTTCAAACCAAGAGGACTCATTCCTTTGAAGGAAGCCTATCTAGGGGTGGTGGTAGCAGTTGGTAGATGTTTTGGGACAGCTTTTCTTTTGCACATTCCCTGCAGTATTCACTATGAGGTGGAGTGCAGCAGCCTCCAACTGGAGAATACAAGCTGGAGAGCTCCAGAACCAAATTCAGTTTGTGTGTGCCACTGCCCAGGAGCAGTCACTGTGCTGGAGTGAAGTTGTTACACTCTGCTTGCACTTGGGGAAAGAGAAGGGGGCTTTAAAAATATGTGTGGGGGAATGGACAGCTTCTCTGAGACTAAAATTGAAAATCAAATGGGAAGTTACTCAAGTAGCCCGAGGCTGCCTGTGGCACTGTCACCTGGAAATTGCACTTTTCAGTCCTTCTGATGCTTTTGCTTACTCTGCTTTGGTTTGCATCCCGGAGGGGGTCTTGTAGTGCGTACATTTGGTTTTTATTTTAAATTAAATTTAACTGGAAGATGTGCACCAGCTGCTTATGTGTGTTCAGGCTCAAATAACCTCCCTGAAATAAGCACTGAAGATTTTCTTTCCTTTAGCACTGGTTGTTTGGCTCTAAACATTCCTTTGCTATTCTGCTGCTGGGCTTGTTCATGTAGATGCAGTCTGAGCAGCTTCAGTTTGTATGAGGAAGGAGGAACAGTCTCATTAAGAACTATGCAGAAAGATGTATGAACTCAGTGAGATGTGTTGTGATGGGGGGAAAGAAAGATCTACTCTCTGCTAGGTGAAAATGTGCTGTGTATTATTTTCCTTTGCTGGGAGTTCTGTTTTTTTCAAAAAAAAGGGCAACAAAAACTCTGCAACACAGTACCTCTTTATTCCGTCAGGTGTAGCTAACCATAGGATTGTATTTGTAATCCAAATGCCTCAAAATAGTTTAAAAAAAAAAGCTTCCCAACCCCACAAACAATTCAATCCAGTGAGAAAAACAGAATCAAAAAACCAAACCATCCCCAACCACAATAAACCCCACAACCCCAAACCAACAAAAAAACCCCTTACAACACAGCAGTGCTGTTACAGTAGAGGGTGTTGTGGTATTTTCCCTTTCTCTTCAAGGTTTGTTGTGCAGCTTTCATCTGGGTGGGGGGAAATCAGTTCTGTTTGTCAACTCAGCTTCTCAAAGCAGAGGCCTCCAACAGCTGGTTGTGTTGGATAGTTCCATGCTGTTCTGATGGATTTCATTGCATATATGTTGGGTAGAGTGTGCTTCTGTCTGAAATGCCTTCTGAGCACTGTCAGTGTGTGGCAGAGGTCTTTAAGCAGTCTTAGGTGTAGGATGCTGCAGGGTCTTACGTGCCTGTTTCACAGGAACACCTTATTCACTGGCTATGTGGAGATACTGTAGCTTCTCCAAATGACATTGACATCTAGAAATGTATGTTTAGAAAGACGAGCAAAATGGTGGGAGTAATGGAGAAGTGTTTAGGGGATGGTAAAAAAACTAGATGATTGTACAAGTCCATTTTTTTTGTGTGTGTGGAGTAAATTTTATTTTATTAGTTCAGTCTGTCGTGATTGTATCAAAGGTTGTTCTTCCAGGGTATGTTATCTCCTCCATATAGTGCTCAATTTTCTTTTTTTTTTTTTTTTTTAGTTTTTTTGGGGGGGAGTTGCTAAAAATGTTCTTGAAATAACTCAGTAAACACTTCTTATCTGCGAACAGAGCTGTTACTGTGGTCAGAGTTCAGGGTTGTAGAGTTAGGCTTGTAAGAAACGCTCTAACCCCAAAAGATGATAGTCTAGTTTTTTCTTATCCAACTGAAATTAATGTTGAAGAGGAAGCTGGGACTGTGTTCCTCCAGACCTTCTGGACTGATTTGAACAGCACAAGCTATAGAAAATTTACACTTTTTAGATGCCTGTGGTCCTCACAGGCTCAGGTGAGGATTCGAGTGTGCGTCTGGTCCCTCTGGTTCTCCCTCATACTGGACAGTTGTCCTGTCTTCTGAAAACATCCTTTATTTCCATGTAGCTTTTTCAAAGTAGTTATCACATCTAGTGCCTTCAGCTTTGGTGACATGCTTACACAGGCAAATACCTTTTCCAGAAGTTAAATGAAGCAGGATTTTTGCTGTTAGGTCACGGCAGATCCAAGGCAAATTGGCCAGATTCTCACCTGTGGGCCAGGTATCCCCACTCCCTCCTGCTTGGAAGTGCACAGGAGCTGTTTCTGCCCAGGGGTTTGTGGTGTGGCTGTGCCTCTGGGCCTGCCCAGCATTTAGATTTGTCTGTGAGTCAGGAAAGTGATCCTGGTTGTCTGAACCCTTGTGTCAGCAAACTGAGATAACACGCTACTGTGTGTCCTTGAGAAGTTTCTTTGCTTTTGAAGTGTAAATGTTTTTTGAATTTGAATATTTTACTTGTTTCATGCACATGTGTGTCAAAAAGTAAGGGGATTGTGATGAAAAAGCAAGCAGAATATTTTTTGGTGGGAACCTCGAAAAGATTTTAAGAAGAAAAACCCCAAGCATTATTTTGATATTTTAGTGTCTTTGGTGGATGTGATATTTGAGTTATCCCAGAACTGGAGGAATGGTAAGGTGCTGGTAGAAGATTTGGCTTGGCCTGAACTGTGCAGGTGCCACTGGAAGCTCCAGAGAGGCTTGGATGTACGTGTTCTCTGGGGCAGTCAGTGAGGACTGGTTTTTGGATATCTAAATATTATGATCAGGGTAAGTGGCTTATTTAAATATAATTATGATAGAAAAGGCAGTAAGATCTCATAGCCAATAATAATGCTTGTGCTCCTTCTAATGGGGCACGTTATTTAGGGCAGAATTCAAGAGCTTGGGGAATTTTTTCTTGTGTTTTGAGATTAATAGTTAGTGTAAAATCCTTGGTGTGGAGCAGGCCAGTGGCAGTCTTATCATGTTTGGTGGAGGGAGAGCCCAGCTGCTGGCTGTTTCCTGGCTGGAAGGAGAGGGCTTTGAAGTTTTCTTCTGCAGCTGGGACAAAACCCATTAGAGGATTCTAAACCGAGGTGTTGGTATGATTATTTTAATTGCTCTTAAGATATCTAAATGTTCATTTGCATAAATCAAATCACAGCTTCAGAATAATTATGCTGTGCTTTTGGTTAGGTTTCATTTGATCAGAGTCTCTGCAATGTCTTGCTCAAGTTTTATGTGACTCATCTGCAATTTAAATACCTATTACCAGAATTTTCATGTGCTTGGTATGATTAAGTGATCTAATTAAGGTATTATTGGTATTGAATTTGTCTCTTGGAGCTGATCAGACTGGTATAAACCATAACTTCCCTGAAACCTTGTAGTTACACTGGGGTCCATCCAGAGCCTTTTTCTTAGTATTTAGCTTAACTACATGACAGACAAGTTTTAGGGTTTTGTTTGACAGGTTTGGAAGGGTACACTGGGTCAATGCATAGAGCACACCTGGAAGGTAAACTCAGCAGTGCCTTTACCTCCACGACTCTGTCACTGATGCACGAATTTCTGCTATGGGGTGAAATAGAACTCGGGGAAAGCACCTGCCTTTCGTGAATGGATTAGGTTACTGTACATCGTAAGTTACTGGAAGATTGTAGTTGTTTATGTGTACATACCCATGCCCCCTAAGTTATTTTAGGCTCCATCACATGGCTTGATCACTTTCATTTTCATCCCAGTGAAATTCTTTGATCTGTGGCAGTTGTGACATTTGTCTGTTCTTGGAAGCCTGATGGTGTTTACAATGAGTAGGTTGGATACCTTGTGTAACAGGTAGCATTGACTCACAATTAAGAACTTCTGAGTTATTTTATGTCATCATTGCTAAACATTTGAATTGGTTTTTCAGTTGTGTTACTGAATACTGTGCTACTTCTGTGTGTAGAAATGGTGGGAGGTTTTAAATGAGCTTAATAGCACAACGATAGGACCCCTGCTTGAAAAATGACATGTAGTGCTCTGCTGCAGCCTGTCTCAGTCCTGTGCAACCAGCTAAAGCTCTTAGCTGCAGTAACCTGCTGCTGCTAAAGTCCTCCTGTGGGCATTGGAAAGTGTGAGGGCCTTATTTTGGCCTAAGAAACTAAACAGAAAAGAACTTTAGAACAGCTCATTTGGAGAAAATAATTGTGTCCTGATTTTTCTTTTAGAAGTAGCAGCTGCTGGAAAGCTTGGAAACGTGCACAATTTTCACTTGTTTTTTGTTTTTCTCTCCCACTGTAGGTATGGCCTCACAAGTCTTGGTCTATCCACCATATGTTTATCAAACCCAGTCAAGTGCCTTTTGTAGTGTGAAGAAACTCAAACTAGAACCAAGCAGTTGTGTGTACCACGAAAGAACCTACCCGCAAATCTATGTGAATGGTAAAAACTTTGGAATTTCTCCCCACAGAGTTAGTACTTTCTTTCAGACTAAAAACCCATTTGATAGACCTCGAGGACAGAGCTTTTGGTTGCAGTCAAATGCTGTTGCTTTAAAAAATACTGCAGGTGCTACAAAAGCGTTGGCAGCGTGGGTGCCGCAACCTCAGCTGGAGGCCGCTGGGGCCGGGACGCAGGGAAGCCGGTCGGATATCCTGGAGGGAGCCCAGCGATGTGGATTGAAGCGTAAGAGCGAGGAGCTGGATAACCAGAGCAGCACGATGCAGATCGTTGATGAGCTGTCCATGCTGCCTGCAATGCTGCAGACCAGCGTGGGCAACCCGGTGACGGTGGTGACCACGGCTGCGGCCTCCAAGCAGAGCGGTACCAGCGGGGATGGAGATTACCAGCTAGTGCAGCACGAGGTGTTGTGCTCCGTGAAAAACACCTACGAGGTTCTCGATTTCCTGGGACGAGGGACCTTTGGACAGGTAGTCAAGTGCTGGAAAAGGGGGACGAATGAGATTGTGGCAATCAAAATCTTGAAGAATCATCCTTCGTACGTGCGCCAAGGGCAAATAGAAGTGAGCATCTTAGCGAGGCTAAGCACTGAAAATGCGGATGAATTTAACTTTGTGAGAGCCTACGAATGCTTTCAGCATCGTAACCATACTTGCCTGGTTTTTGAGATGTTGGAACAGAATTTGTACGACTTCCTGAAACAAAACAAATTCAGCCCTCTGCAACTGAAAGTAATAAGGCCTATTCTGCAACAGGTGGCCACTGCACTGAAAAAACTAAAAAGTCTGGGTTTAATCCATGCTGACCTCAAACCAGAGAACATTATGTTGGTGGATCCCGTTCGGCAGCCTTACCGGGTCAAGGTCATAGACTTTGGGTCTGCCAGCCATGTATCAAAGACTATTTGTTCAACTTATTTACAATCTCGGTATTACAGGTAGGTGTCTTTCACTTTGTGTTTTTTGCCTGTTACGGAACAAGGTTTTTGTGTTTCTTAAAGTTAATGGCTTAAATAATTACTCCTCCAGGTAATTAGTAAGAATAATTTGGAAAAGATAAAACCACCTAGGAATGTGAAAATTATGTACTTAGTTGCCATTTTGAATGTGAATACTTGCTTTGAATGCTTTTATGGTGTTGTCTTTTCCCTGGAAGTATGTTTTGTGTTGCTCTCTGAAGTCATAATTTACTATTATTTTGAGACCTCTGAGACTGTTCAGAAGGAAAAGAAAAAAAACTTTATCTTTCACTTCCTTGTTTAGGATGTCTTTTCAGCCTTCCTGACATGATGGATTTTTTTTTCTGTAAGCAGCTGGACAGTGTACTGGAAGTGCCATGTTTCTATATCCTGTTGCCAAAGATTATGTAAATGCCTCTGTTTTTCTCCAGCACTTGTAAATATTTTCCCTAGTTCTTAGAAACTCCATTCTGACCGAGTGCCTTCAGCAGCTGTGGAGTTCAGTAAACTTCTGGAGTTAGGGAGTGATAGGATGCTTAAATATTTGGGGTGATACCAGAAGGGCATTTAAAGTGATTTTGGTATGTGCTTGCATTCTGCTTTTGCCTGAAAATGGATGTATGTTTTTGATAGTTGAGTTTGGTTATTTTTTTTAAGTTTTCTTTGAATAGTTACCCAATCTGCCTGACACTTAAAAATTGTCAGTATTTAGTCCTTTTGTTTTCCTTATAAGCTAAACTTGTCTTGATTGAAGATCTTTCTCCATTCTGCTTTGCATCATTGACAGTAGTAGGTGCTGTGTATTGCCTGTCTGCCAATTCAGTAAGAAGCTAGTAAACTAGGACAATGAGTACTTTGAAGAAAATTTTAAATATTTTACAGCTATTCATGCTGGAAATGAAGACTTCTGCAGTGCAATTCTAGGCTTGATGAAATTAGTGATCAGAGTTCATGCCAGAGGAATCTATTTTTTGACTGTAGCTTGTAAACAAGAATGCTTCATGTACAGTGCTCACATAAAATATTCTAATTCATCACCTGCATTCTGCATTGCTTAATTGCAAACTGCAGCAGAGGATTTAAAAACTACACTGAAGTTCATCAGCAGAAAACTAAATTGGGAAATGTTATGGATTGATGCATGTCCACATTATGCAAAAATATATACAAGAGGGAATAAAAAATTAAATAACTTGGGAGTTCATTTTGGTGTAAAAGCTGTGCACTACTTAAGATACTGTGGTTTTGGGCCTCTCAGTACAAATCAGGCCAGGCTTGCCAAGATGGCAGGAATTCTGAGAGGCTCTAGGCAAGTGCAAAGGTCTTACCTTCAGCTGGCCTGTGCAGAGTCATAATCCAGCAGATACTCAAGATGCATGGCCTGAGAATGTTTCCATACTTATTCTGGCTTCTTTATTTGTTGAAGCAATTACTGATTATTGTGAGC
>VZSR01002364.1:260747-313866 GCA_013398615.1 Brachypodius melanocephalos | reverse complement strand
AGGCTGGGTGGTCCTGTTGTAGTATTTCAGTCTCAACTAACCACTTTCAGCATTTTTTTTTCTGTTTCGGGTGGCTCAGTAGACAAGAGACTGTTCTTTTTTAGTTGCCTGCATAAAAATGTATTAGCTGTAGTTGTGTTTTACTTGGCTTGATGTTGCTTTGCACCTCTTGATAGAATTCTGGCATGCTTATGGGCTTGGGCAAGTCCATTGCTGGCAGGATCAGTGTGCAACTCCTTGGCATTTTGGATGCCTGTATTGCCCTCAAATGTGAGTAAGTGGAGTTCTCTGTGGATGTTTATTCAAAAATATCATGCCCCAAGAATTAAGATTTGTGGGTGCATATACTTATTTTGCCTCAAGGATGTTGAATGATGTGGACTCATTATGGCATGTGCCTCTAAAATTCCTAGTTAGTAAGTTATGCTGAAGTGCTTTGTAAATATTCAGGCTTCAGTAGATCATATTCTTTATATTTATAGTTTTATAATCCTTCTATAAAGTAGCATGTAAGTCCATAATGTTTGAAGATCAAAAGGACATAAAAAGAAGAAAAATGGTTGGGTCCACCTACTTGATCTTTTTTTAATATATAAATATTGGTTGAGATAATTTTGAAAAAAGAAAAAAACAACTATACTTCAAAATTATTTTCAACAGAAATTTTTACTTCTGAACAGGTTTTTTCAGCATGCTGGATTTCATCATGGATGCATAGCTCTCTGCCAGTTGTGTAATTCAAACTAACTTTGTGTAGCCTGGCAGTTCCTCCAAATTTCTTTTTGTTCCATTGGAAGCACCAGACTACTGTAAATAATATCAGAAAATAGGTATTTGATTCAAAAGGTTTTAAAATAGATCATGCTGGGGAAACTTGAAGTGAAAAGTCTTATAGAAGGATGAGAAAGGCCTTCAGAGAAAATCTTGTATTGAAATGGTCTTTATTTTAAGAGAGATTGTGCTTTTTATCAATCAAGTAAGGAGCAGTTATATATAAAATATAACTGTACTTAGGTGCTTTTTGTATTGGAAGAGCCTGGGAGTGACAGTGCAGGTTTGACCTGTTTGACTATGAGATGTTGAAACAAGTTTTACAAAACTGAATAAAGACAAAAGGCTGTTTGGTGGTGGTAGTTTTTTTTTTTTTTTTCTTTTTTTTTTTTTTTTTTTTTTTTTTTTTTTTTTTTTTTTTTTTTTTTTTTTTTTTTTTTTTTTTTTTTTTTTTCCCACCCCAGTCTGATCATTGCTGGTTTTTTCGTTCCTGGGACCGTAGTGAACTAATGATCATGAGAATGAAGAATGTCCCAAAGTCTGGTGTTAGGGTGTTTATTTTGAATTTATTTTGAATTCTAGTGTCACTGTTTTGCATCTGTAAGAGGAAGTGACTAATGAGTTGGAAAAATGAGTAATAAGAGGATTAAGACTTAAGGAGGGGAACATGATGTAGCCAGGTGAATGGATAATGGGCTGACTTACCTTAGCCTGTAGCAGAAGGAGAGGTGACCTAATGATGACTGTTGGAGATATTAGAGTACTTTTGTATGAGGAGAAGTCCTAAACAAGTGGGACTAACTGAATTTTAAAAGGGTATAAGCAAGCAGAAAAATGGAGACAAGCTGTATGGAGTGATAATGACTTGATGTTTCCCTGTTTCATCTCTTTGTCAAGCAAAGAGAAAATAAGATGGTTAAAAGACATATGAAAAATAGATTTTGATGTTCTGTTACCTTTTGGAAGCTCCTGTTTGTTATACTGCTAGAAATTGTCAAGTATGGGTATGAATAAATACTAGCTACAATACACTGTCTGAAGTCACAGATTATTTTTTTAATTTGTTTTAAAGATGAAATGTTACTCTCAATGCTCTTTCCCTGAAAGGCAGTGTCTATGCTTACATGCTCTTTTTATGCTGGTCTGGATTTTAATAGCTGTGGACTAGAGAGATCTGGTATTTGAAGCCCTTTTCTGCTTCTGGCCTCACACGTTAAGACTGCTGACCTTTTATGAGTGATCTAAGGAGGTAAATAACTAAGCTGTGTGTACATTTTCAAAAGAAAATACCCTTATGTACAGCGTAGATGATCAAGCTTTTGTCATTTCTGGAAATGGCATGAGAAGTGTGTTGCTGTCCCTTTGGTCAACTGTGCCCCCAATCATGAAAAGGGGAGTGTTGCATCCCAAATGGAAAGCAGTGCAGGCTGTGGAGGAGGCCAATCAACACATCTGTTTCTAAGTCTGGTCTCTTATGCTCATCTGGTGAGGCAGAAGGTTTTCCCAGGGCATGGTGTTTCTCTCTGGAAGTCGTTTTCCCTTGTTTTGCCTCTTTCCTGAGGTGAGGTGCATTTGGGAAAGCACGTATGAGAAGAGAGGCTTCAAAATGGCTCTCTGCAATTAGCAGTAGCCTCCAAGAGGAGTGAAATGGTCAAGGTGGTGCTCCCCATCTGCTTCAGGGAGCCAGGTTACCTTCCTTTCTGTTGCCATGGGAAGCGGTGGCCTTCTCAGTGTATGGCATTCACAGGTACCTCTTCAGGGAATTACTGCTTGTTTTTTTTTTTTCGAGGGGAATCACCTTTGATTTAATTTGGGTTGTCTTCCTAAGGGGATTTTGAAAATGAGCCTTGAGTAAACCTTACCAAACTCATAATTCATAAAATCCCTTTAATACTGTGGATCTGACAGTGGCCATTGCAGGCGTAGGAGTGAGTGTGCTACTTCATTGCAGGCTCTTGCAGCACAGCCCCCAATGGGAGTTGAACAGTGGCTCATCATCAGCCCCTGTAGCTGCCTCCATGGTTATTTCACCTCCTGTCTCCAAAGAAAACATCATCATCTTTGTGCTGTGTCAGATTATGTTGCTGGTAGAGTGCAGCTGGAAGCTTGACTGAAAAAAATGTGTTTTGAGGATAAGCGCTTGGTTTCCCGTCCAAAGGATGTTCCTTTTGGCATCCAGGGGTCTGCAGGCCAACTGTTGCTTAGCATAGCCAAATTCATTGGGAAAACAAGGCGAGTGGGAAGCAATATAACTGATCTCCAGATTAAACTGTGCACCAGCTGGGCCCCATAGGCTGGTGGGCAACTGCAGTGATGTGGCAGAATGGAAGGTGTCTGGTTAATAAGAGATGCTCGTAGCTCAGAAATGTTTTTCTGTTCCACTGGTGACAGCAGTAAAATACGATCCTGGGTATTCAGCAGTGCACTCATAAGGAAAAGCAAGTGATGTGAGTAGATGCACTCAGTGCAGTCTCCCCATTCCAGAACTGGACAGTGATATTCTCCCTCCAGCCTTCCAACTAAGGGTAGTTGCTAATCAACAGACTCGTTCCAGACAAAATGCCAAATGTCAATAGTGTTGCAACGGAGCTCAGAGAGATGGAAAAATTGCTGTTGGATGTGTTCCTGGTGGATGAGAGCAGGCTTTCCCCCCTCTCCTTCTCTTACCCTCCTCTCCCATGAAGATCAGAGAGGACAGAGGAAAAGTGATAATAATTGTGTTCTGTGGTCACAACACTGTTCTCACTTGCCCAGTCAGTTCTGCTGCAGCGCAAAGAGTGATTTGGTCTGAAATGGGCTTTTCTGTTTTAAAGGGTTTAGGGAGAAGAAAAAAGTAGTTGAGCTGTGTGGTTCAAGTACTACCCATGATCCGGGCCCAGCAAAGGCCCTGAGGCTGTTGCAGCAGGACAGCTTTTCATTTATGACTTTTGCAACTTCATGCTAAGTTTCAGGACAAACTACTATCAGCTTATGCTGGTTTCCCCCCCCTCAAATTTATATGCAATATACTTCTTGTTCTCCTTTCTTACATTCCTTCAAAATTAGAAAAAAAATCCTCATGGCCATAAATTCCCAGGGAGGCTTGTTTTCTCCCTGGCCTTTGTAACTTGGTTAGATGTGGTCCTTGTCACTCCAGGGACTCCTGAGAACACAGGGTGACTCTCCCTGGAGTGGGTTTTGGAAATGGAATGTTTTCTCTCTGTAGGTTGGGGTTATCAGCAGGATGGGCTGTTATGACTCAGTAACACAGCCATTGCATCTGAGTAACTCCACAATTGTCTTTCCCTAATATCAGGTCAGCATACAGCTTCTGTATGTTTAAAATAGCAGTTAAAAGCCTGTATACAAATAAATATCTCTCTTCATACAGCTTTTCTTTAAAGCAGTGAGCAAGGGGAGAAGTTGTGCACAACTGACATCTTGGGAAGCAGCTGCCTTTTCAAGTTCACCCATTGCTGTCGCATACTTGAAGCTTCTAAATGAGCTTTATCTAGAGTGGGGCGTCTTGGGGTTTTTTCTCCTTTCACAATGCTTAAAATTCTTGCTCAGTATTTATTAAATTTTGGGGTTGATATGTTTAAATGAGGAGCAAAGCTCTGTTAATCAATTGATTTTTCTATCAGTTTGGGAAGCGCTGTGCGGGAGCAAGCTAAAAATGCCTCTGTAAACAACTTACACTTCAACATGCTAGCAGATGTTATTCTATCACTTTGAACTGTGCATCACTGAAGTGTATTGGGATATCTTAAAATAGTCAGGGGTGGTGGCCAGAGACGGTAGACTTCTATAGATGGTGAGGCTGTTTCGCTGCTGCAGTGAAATAAGCCAGAAGTACATGCTGCTGAGGTCGTTTGCTTGCTCAAGGTCAGCCTGTTCAAAGTCAGCTGCTCTGCTGTGAGCATGGTTACTGTCAGTGCTATATGTAAGAGAGTCCTGATAATGTAAGGAATTGCTATTACAAGTGAATTGGGACACTTAACAAATTCTTTTCCCCTCTTTAAAGTTGCAGAGCCGCGGGTGCTGGCTTATTTCCTTATCTGAGCAAGCGGAACTTAATGTCAAGATAAGCTTTTGTGGCTTGTGTCTGTGAACAAATTGTTTTATTGATTTGGCAGGACTTTGTTTGCACTTTTTGCATACTGTTCATTAATTGTTTTATTGAATTCCCATTTTAAACTTCTACTTCATAATTAATAGGACTTAACAAAAACTATTATAGGTATCATCCAGGAGTGGCAATCTTAGCTCATCATAACTTTGTGTTTTATGTAGGTATTTGATAACAGATGTATTTTCAATTCGCTCGTTATTTTCTAGTCAACATAACATGGTTATCTCTTATTTTATCATGGTTATCTCTAATACCTTATTATTCTCTGTTCATAGAGACAGAAGGCAAGAGTAGATTTTTTGGTAATGGTGTGGGATTTTAGTTTCATGTTTGGGATTTTTTTTTAATTAATTCTGTAGAAAAGAGTATCAGGGTTACTGTAATTTTGCAAGATTTTTTTTTTTAATCCTTTCTGAAGATCCAGAGGAGAATCATGGGATGGGAGTAGATGAAATGGCATCCAGCTTTCATGTTGAGTTTTTTCCTGAGCTGGAGATTTTGAGTAATGTAACCGGGGATAATGTATGAAGCCTTTGAAGGTACCACGTACCTGCTGGAAATTCTAGTAATGTCACCCTAGATTTCAAGTTAATCAGGATGGCTGGAGCAACAATGTAAATCAGAGTTCAGGTGAGTGTTCTCTTAGTCTTTAGGTTGCTTCAGTTGAACAGAAGGGAAATTCTTTCATGATTTTCACAGCAAAAGAGCTCTTCGTTCTTGCTATATTTCATTTTTGCTGAGGTTGAATGATAGACCCGTTTGCCACAGCTAAAGTTTTGGGAAGCAGCTTTTCACGCATTAAAATAGATCTACTGAAACATGATCCTTTTTTTTTTCACTGCACTGATATTCGAGTCACAAAGATCTGTTCATCGTACGTCTGTGCGTCCGTGAGCGTGGCTGTATCAGATTTCTGGGTTGCAGAAAATATCAGTGGTAGCTGCAGTGCTGTGTTTGTAAATATTGTGACAAATTGCTCCCACTGGGCCTCTTTTGCAAATACAGTTGTGCATTCCTGCTGTAAGAGCTGGTAGTACTAGATCTGAACCAATGTGATGGAAAGACAAGCCTCTGCACCAGCCCCTTGTTTCTTGAATCCTTGGCTTCAAGGGAGAGGTGTTTGGTGGGTGAAGGCTCCTTCTGCATCCATGGCTCCCACCAGGAGTGAAGAGGACGGAGCAGATCTGTTGGAAGTCTGTTGACTGGAAAATCAAGCAAGTTGAGCAAGTGCAGATCGATACATGAGCATGTTTAGGACACTTAACGCTCACGTGAAGTCAGACCAAGACCAGCAATAAAATACTAGGGAATTAAAGAACAAAACACTGACAAGAGAAGAAACCTCTTGTGAATTCAGGCTCTCATTGGAAAGTGGTAGAGGTGTCTGAGATAAAAACAAGCATTGGGATGTAATTAAGTAAAATAAAGTCTGTATGAAAATAAGTTGCCTGAAATGTTTGGACTGTTAAATTTTACACTGTATATTTGAATATCCTTGGTCCTACAGTGCTAGCTAATGTTTTCAAGGTTGCCTTTTTTTTTTGTTTGGACTTAATAAAATAGCTTCTAACAAGTGAAATGGGATAAGAGGGCTGGGAGAAACAGCCAAAAGCATTTCACAGGTAAGATTTTCAAGTAGTTGCATTTTGAGACTATGATGTTACCTTAGGAACATTTCCCCTCTTTATGAATACCAAGGATATTTCAGTTGTCCCAGGACAGTGCAGCAGGCTCTCACAAAATATCATCTCTTTATGTGGCCACTGTTTTTCAGAATTGCACTACTGAATTTTTATTAGTAATTTGAATGCCTTCTTGGGTGTTTTTGAGAATGATAGGGTCTTACCCTTGTAGTGAGTCTTTAGGTATTCAAAATGTTTAAACCACCCAATACTTCATGATGAAATCTTTCACAAGAGTGCACTTCATTGTTTCAAGTGTAGTGCACAAAACGTTTTTTAATGTTGAAGACTCAAAATTAATGTGAATTACAAATGTCTCTTAATTGTCCAAAATTGATTCTAGGAATTGCATTGAAACAGACTATCATCTTTGTTATTTTCTCTCAATAAAACTTAATTCCCTGATAACTTTCAAACATGTGCATTTCATGGCTTCTTGAAAAACTGCCTGCATCACCTCACTTATGTACAAGGCTTTTGTATAAATATGACACTATATGAAGCTTTTAAACTGCATATTATGGTTGTTTTATCAACTGAAAAACTGTTGGGGTGTGCTGTAGGTCACAGATCAGTAATAGCACTTGATACTTGAGAATAAGATATGATGGCAAAAGCCATGTTTGCACTAGTAGTATTTGGATGTTGTTCTCAGTGTCTTTTTTTTGAACCCCAGTTAATATTCAAATATTTGAGCTCCTGATTTTCTTGCTCTTTCACTGCTTGCCATCCAGTCAGGATCTACTTTTTTAAAAATATAAATTATGCTGTATGTCTGCACATATTTTGAGTGTTTTAAATATCTTTAAATATTCTTCAAGAGTACAAAGAACACAAAGGCTCCCCGGGATCTCCTCTCTAGGCTAAACACCCCCAGCTCTCTCAGCTGCTCCTCATAGGATTTATGTTCCAGATCCTTCAACAGCTTTGTTGCCTTTCTCTGGACACATTCCATTGTCATCCTGGCTCAGCATTGTGTGGAGATGCAGCTGGTTTTGGACACTTCACCTCTCTGGAAAAGTAGCTAGAAGTAGAGCAGAGGGCTCAGCATTTTCAGTAACAAGAGCTGGAAAGTAGGAGGATATAATTTGTAGATTATATGGTATGGCTTCTAACTACTTTGGTTTTCATATAGCCTTGAATTATTTCAACGATTTCCAGTAAGAAAATATTCTTAAATTGAAAGCTTTGCTGTGCACACAGAGTAGCTGGGACAGCTCTGTAGTTGATGTCTGTCTGGCTGTGCTGTGTAACTTCTGCAGAGAGAGGCATTAAAAAAAAACGGAGTGCTGACCTGATTTTCAAGTTTATTTCTGCTGGTTTTTAACTGGTCTCTTGGCTCTGCCATGAACTGTGAGTCTTCTCTCACTGAGTTGACAGTGATCTGTTTTTTTCTGACCAGCAGCACTTACATCCCTAGTGTTGTCTCGCTTTATGTAATTTTCCTATTCGATGTAGTGTTTACTACAGGCAGCAGTTGTTTAGCTGCTAAAAGCCTACCAAAAAAAAAAAAAAAAAAGAAACTAACTGATATTTGACAAGGGAAAAACCCTGCAACCCTGCAGGGTATTACATAGCAGGATAATTAGGAATTAGTTTGTGTCATTAGTGCCCCAGTACTCCACCCTGCCCGCAGAATGACTGTCCCACAGGGATGGTTGCTGGTGGAGTGATGCCATGTGCCATTTGGGATATTCAATTTGTAGCCGTGTAGTTGCCTTTCTGAAAGGCAATCCTGAAGTTGTTTTAAGACAAATTAACACTAATTTTGTTCCACTTAATCTCTCCACACCTCACTTCTTCTGAGGTTATGATTATTAAGCATCAATGTATATAAAACACCTTTTCTTCTTCATGTGTCTGTCTGTGGTATCATTATTAGACTGTGTACAAATGTCATCAAATGATTCTGTTCTAGCATAGAGGTGTCTGATACAAAATTAAAAGAGAAAAACTTAATCTAATATTTAATTTACTGAATTGGATGGAGGTCATGCCCATACGTGGTTTCCTGTTCTGCAGGTGTTTTTTAACACTTCAGCATTTTCATTCTGTGTATCCAGAGGACTGAGCTTAGGTGAGACAACTGACTCTCTTGCAGGCTTGTGTGAAATAATGCCAGTGAAATACCCCTTCAAGCACTTTGTTAACCAATGTATATAGGTCACATTCCCCCAAGATACAGAATCAGGATCCATGTAACCATTTCAAAGAAGGTGGTGTTACATGAATGTGGAATGCCAGATGCTTAAAAGCAACCTCAGCCCTTCGCTTTCCTTTACTGACACAACCAAAATTCTAATAGAAGTTGATCACTTTATAATTAGTGCTGCTCTCTCTCCAGACACAGGAGAGCTGCGATTTCCTAGTTTTAGCATGGTCCTTGTTTTGGGTTTCCATGTGTTTTTGGTGGTGGGTGCCAGGCTGAGCAGGGGAGCCGGAGACTGTGTGACAAAATGTATACCTCTTGGAAAGCTCATGTGTTAATTTGTGGATGCTGAAGTATGGCAGAAAGCTGCTCTGCTTGGTGGCGTGGTGGTTTATTTGTACATCCTACCACTGTGTATTGCACACATGCATGCTCTCAGCCCTTCTTGCTCATGGGTTGCATTGTTTTTGTATTTTGAATATGTATGAAATTGGATGTAACAACTCATTTCTCCTTGCTGTTGTGCTTTGATTTTAGCTTTGTTTTTTAAGGTTAGAAAGATATTTTCAAACATTTTTCCCCTTTTCTTTTTCTTGTGGCTGTGCCTTAAGAGACAGCTCTTTCCTTTGTGAGACAAATTTAACATTCTGACAAGCATGTGATTTACATGCTTTGAGGTAAAAGGCAGTACACAGCTTAGTGTGTTTTAACAAATCAAAAAGTCCAAGTGGTTTAATGGCAGTCACTAGAGTGAATTCATTCTGCAGTTTTTAACTTACCATGATGTAATTTATTTTTTCTTCTGCATGAGACAGTGTCCATTTAGTTCCTCTTAAAGATTTTTCAAATGTTTTGAGTTTTGCAAGAGGGAATAGATACAGATAAATTTCTGAAGTTTCTCTGTGTATGTTGCACCTCTAACTTTCCAGCAGCTGAGCTGTGAGGACAAGCAAAAGCCCCTGTTTTGAAAATGGACTATAATCAGCTTGTTGGAGGGGACATTTGGTGGCCTGCACTTGCACTTCTGAAATGGATAGTGCAAGAAGCTCCTGCAATGAGAAATCTGATGTTTGCTGGATGGGTGTAGTCTAGTGGGGATTTTTGGAAAGACTTCAGAGCTGACCTCTGAGCCTTTTTTGTCTGGCTAATTAATGTGCATGAAGTGTGCCTCTGTTCCAGTACAACTGAACCTTCAAGTACTTCAACCTAAATCTGACAGGAGATGAAAATTGCCAAGGTGCCGGTGCCAGAGGTACCAACAGCAGCTGCAGAGTAGAGGGAAGATTCAAACTGGTGACTCCTGCAGAGTGAAAAGGAAGAAGTTGGTAGTCTTCCTTGGTGTTTTGCAGTAGCTATTTGACAAGTCAGTGTGTGCATAGCTCTGGGCTAACTCAATAATACATGTGTTGCCTTTGTATGCTATGGAAAACAAAACAGAGATTGAGGGTTGTTCATTGTTGTCTGGGAAGAGTAGTAGTGCAAATTTGAAGAAACAGCAACAGCAAAGTATAATTAAGTCCAGTGGTTGTTGATAGGTTTGTTTACATTTGTGTGGCATGACAGCAGATTCTCTTCTTCAGCAGAATGTGGCACAAGTGTGAAAAGCTTCCTGACTTCTGAAGTGGAAATAGTTTCCTGATGTTGACTAAGAGCCTGTGTTCTTAGTTCTCTCTCCAGCTCGTTGCTCAACGCTTGCTTCTCATGGCACTGCCACTGCAAGAGGAACAAAAAACTCTGCAGCCAGGGCAGGGAACTTTATTTTAGAAAAAAAAAAAAAAAGACAAAACAGCCCTACCCCTGCAAATGCAAACAAAACCCCTCCACCTAGCAACCAAATCAACCAACCAAAAAGCCACAGATCCTCAAAAGCAAAAGACATCCCCACCAAAAAAAAAAAAAATCTATTGGGGAATGGGAAGGGAATGCATGCTCAGAGATAACTGTAGCTGTATATACCTGTACTTAAAGGATTGCCTCCTCAGAGCAGTGTACTGCTGTATTTAACTTTTTGGCTGTTAGGTCCTTTGGTTGGGTTTTTAACCATCCCGTGAAGAGACAAATACTTAATAATGTCTTGCTTGCTTTAACTAGTATGTAGTATCTTGTGCCAAACTTCTGTAGGTCTGAGCCTATGAGTAAATATTTGAAAAATTACAATTAGCCCAGATTGTTCTAAAACACGCTTCGATGCTTGCCATCTGAAATACTGTAATGTGGGATTCTTCACATATTTCTATTAAGCATTGTCCTTCAACTGCAGCGGCCTGAGCAGGAAGGAAAAGTACTTTATGCCTGTAAATTAACTTGAGTGGGAGTCATATTTACCTTGTTGATATACTGTAATTAGTTCTGTGGCTGGGGAATTCTTCCATCACTTGGAAGCGTGTGGGTCTAGCAGGAGTGGAGGTCAGTCCTGTTCTGCCTCCTGGGTAAACACCCAAGGGTCAGCTCGACCCTTGGAGCACGGGATGCACCTGGAGAGGGGATGTTGGAACACCTCCCTGCTGCTCCAGGTCGGCAGCGCTGTGGCCACTGTCCCTGGCTAATCTGTGTAATATTTTGAGTGTTTAAGTATCTGCAGTTAAGCAGCCAGGCTTTGCTGCCTTAATAACATCTTACGCAATGGGACCCTTCCCACGCTCCCGGCCGGCTCAAGGCGACGTGGCACGCTGGAATTTCAGTGTGCAGAAGAGGTGGGAGTGCAAAGGGAGTCGCTGGAAAGGGACTGTGTGCAATTGACAGTATTTTCTTTTGCAAGTCAAAATATCTTCTCTTTTTCTTAAATCTCTTGTACAACAGGTTTTTTTTTTCTTTTTTTTCTTCTTTTTTTCTTTTTTTTTAACATTGAATGAACTGTTATATGTTACTAGAGAACTGGTAGATGAAAGGGATTAGTACCCTGGGTGTTAATTTATGATGTGGTTTAACAGTCTTCTTTTATTTTTTGTAAAACTTAGTTTTTCATTGAAACTGGATTTTCAGGAAAATATTTTAATTTTTGTACTTTTCATTTATAATCCGATTAAATTTCCAATTTGTTTTTTCTTTTTCATTAGTTGTGGTATTTTTTGCTTTATTGGACTCAGGTATGGCTTGTCCAAGAAAAATGCAAAAAAAATTGTTGTCCTTAGAAACCTCATTTGTATAATTTGCATAATTGACAACTGCATGCTTAGGGGTAATGTTTTTGTTACATTTTAAAATAATAAAAACAAGCCCTCATTTCTGTGATCAACAAACGTATCTCAAGTAGATCTAGATGTCATTACAATATAATTGTAATGTACGATACAATTGTAATACAGTACAATATAATTGTAATTAATTTCCTTTGTGAAGGGAGAATGTTCCTATGCTCAGTCTTATTATTTTTCCTGTATCATACATAACCTATTCAGTAAAAGATGGGATGAGGCAGAGGGCTCTCTAAGAACTTTGTGAAGAATGTAAACTCAAAGATGCAGTCAGTGTCCAGTCACTGTAGCACATTAAATGTAGGTTTTTGTTGCTTCTTTTCTCTTCCATTTCTTTTTATTTTTATTAATGACATACTACGCTTCTGGCCTGGCAAAATTGTGCAGTGAAACTCCCCAGTCCAGTTCTGTTTTATGAAATAGATTCTGTATTTGTTTTGTGAAAAGGTCCTGATGAGGAGCTGCTGTGTGGTGCAACAGGCAATTTTATTGCATGAGTGACCAGTGCTTTGAAATGTGATCGCTGGCTGCTGATGTTGCTGAGCCAGACAAGAGCCCGGGAAAATAGGGTAAATTGTGTTGGAAAGATGGGCTCATGAAATTTCCCAAGCTTCCCTGTGTCAGTACAGTAGGGGAGCACTTTTTGCCAGTACAGAATGAGGAAACTCTAACTTGCTTTCCGAGTCTTTTGTGCAGCCAGCACATTGGCCTGTCCTGTCCCTAACATGTTTTCTTTGGATTATGTTGCTTGTGTACTTCAACCTTTCTGGTTATTCCCCTTTGGCCCTTCTGAGGGGTGTTTTGGGGCCCTTCATTAGGAAGGCCTGTGTTCTGTCTCCCACCCAACATCATCAACATCAGGAAGCAGAGAGTGTTGTTGGGAGACGAGGAAGGAAGTTAGACTTCAGAATTCCCCAGTTTGGAACCAGTTAGAGGGTTTTTTATTGTTTTTGTTCCTGTTACTAAACCTAAGTTTAAAATAGATTCCCTTTATGTAAAGTACAGTAGTAACAGATGACGTCACTTTCAGGGGGTTTTTTTTCTCCATTTTCTTTCTGGTTTCAGTTAGATGCTGCAAATGGAAATGAGATTTTAAAAAATGAGGGTTCTGCTTGTATTGACATGGTTCTTGATGATTCCATGAAAGCAGAGAGGTCAGAAGTTCCTCTTCCTTGCTTACCTCTGTGTTACCATCCCACAGAGATGTAAGGGTGAGGGCTCTGCAAAGGTGAATGGTGCAGGATGGGGCCCATTTTCCAGTGGCATTACCCTGAATGCAGCTCTGTGCAGGAAAGGTTATCTTGAAGGTTGTTTCTGTTCTTTCCTCTCTAACATCTCTGTGTAAAACCTGTGTATTGTATGTGCTAAGCAATGGGTGGAGAAAATGAGTGTACATATCTGAGGGTTGCTTTCGATAAGAAAAATGTAAACATTTTCATGAGAACTATTTGCTGAGAATGCAGAGCTGGATTTGCTTTCCCTAGAAAACATCTGAGAGTTGAGTTCCAGGCAACAGTCAGTTTTTGCAGCATCAAAATTGAATCGTCTTTAAACTAAAAAAAAAAAAATCACCAATGTTGAAAATCAGATGTTAGGTTCTTGGTTGGCTGCTAAATGTGTTTAGCCTTCCAACCTGTGACTGATGTGTGGTCTAATTTCATTAGAACAGGTAATCCTGTGTCATGCATCTCTTGAATGTTCTTTGCAGCAGTTTTTTTTAGAGCACTTTGGGAACAAATTCATGATGAGCTTGGTGTAATAGTTGCACACAGGATAAAGAAAATAGCTTATAGGTTTGTTCTGGAAATGATGACTTGACAGTAGCCTCCGGCAGTGGAATTTAGCTATCAATAGTGTGTTAATCCGGTTAAGTAGAGAGCCTTTCATAGGGAAATAAGAGTCATGTGTTCTAGCTAAATAATTACCTTTAAAGTAATCATGCAACTTGTAAACATTGCCTCGATATTTTTGTGATTTCTTTTTTTGACACAGTTATGACACAGCAATAACTTTCTATTGAAGCAGTCGCACATCCAGTGGCTTTGGACAGCATTTATTTCAGAACATTCTTATCTAAAGCTGTGTTGATACGTGTAGGCACTGACTTCATCAGCTCGTTTTTGCCCGTTCCTGTTTACCGTTCAGAAAATACCAAACGTATGACAGTTGTAATTAAGCTTGTGTTTTTACACCAGTCCTAAATAATAGCAGGCTTGCACTGAGACACACTGATGGCTTGAAGAAGTTTATGAAGTCAGTCCTCTGTTCTGCCTGGTTAGGGTGTGTTCCCAGGGGTGAGTTTTCACCCTCGAGATCCCCTGGACACAGCTCAGCTCCCATCCTCTTCCCCCTCCGGAGGCTGGGTGATGAAATCACCTAGGAGGAAGAAGAGCCAGTTAAATGCATGATGACTTTCTTCAGTTAACTCCTGGTGGAACTTTCATCTCTCAATTAATAGATTTTTAACATATTTTTCTTTTCCCTGCTGAACAGCAAAACAAAAACCACTATGATTTGACTTGTCTCTCATTTCAGTGGGTGTACTGGCACCAGTGGGGCATAAGAAATACACAACACAGTGAGGTATGTGCTTATTCTGTAGAAGCCTGTTTTTGATAGTCCTCTTGAATTTGGTAGGCTTGTTTTTTTTCTTTTTCTGCTGATGAAACTATAATCACTGAAAATTGAGCACCCTCTCCCCCCTGACCTTGGCAGATAAAATCTGATGATGCTTATTAGGTTGCTTGGTTGGTCTTCCTGGTGGTTTACCATGCTGCTTTGAGGTGGGAAAGGTGATGGAATCTAGTGAGTGGCAACCTGTTATCTACCACAGAGCATATGAACTTAAAATGAAATCAGGGTTATGCATTTGAGTCTGTTTTTGTCACTTTTAATGTAATAAAATTGATTTAGAAACAGATCTAGCATCTTTGAGAAACAGTCACACCTATAGTTTTATAGATGAGACCTGTTTACATCAGGTTTAACTGATGTAAACATATGCAACTCCATAAATGTTACATAGTTTTTAGATTGCAAAGGTGATCACATCTTATTCTATGGGGCTGTAACCACCTTGGGAAAAGCACTTAGTAATCATAATGCACTTTATTGCTACATGATGGTTAATAAGCCTTACAGTGAGGGCTGTGATGTTATGTTGGCCATCCTTAGAGGATCTCTAAGGCAGCAGAATGTAATATTCTCTGTTTTGTAACAGGGCCATCTTGCCTTTTATTTCCAGGGACACTTGTTTGAGGTCGCTAAGGTAAAGGTCTGTTTCCTTGGTACCTCACCAAAGCAGCTTTCTGTGTTTTGGTACTCACAGTACCCTACAAGGCTTGATACGTCAGTGATATACTTTTTGTAGACTTCAGTGATTTTCATCTTCAGATGAAAATTTATTTTAAAAATGGTCTTTGGGGATTTTTTTTTAATGTCTGCTGGATTTTGTCTTTCTTGGTTCATTAAAAATAAAGAGTTTGTCTAGTTCTCAAATGACTAATGAAAATACCTGTATTTATCATTATGCTCTAATGGACTCTTCCTCATAAGATTATGTTACCAGGCTCTAAATCTCTTCTATTTTGATTTTGATGTAGATCTGATACTGTTCTTGTTTCCAGCTATTTATTCTCAAGAGGCTATTTCTGTATAAGGCTTCAAGTATTCCAGCATCTCAGCAATTGTCTGATAATGGATAATTTTGCTGCTCCTTTCCCAGCATCATCATTAATGTGTATGTTGTTTACAGAGCCATGACAAGGCTGGTTGACAGCACTTCTTCCTGGGTAATTGTAAACAAATTTGTAAGCCTGTCTTGGCAGTGGGATTACTGCCAAGGATTCATTTAGTGTATTGGCCTGCTTGTAGTGGTTTATGCCACCCTGTTCATGGACAATATAATTTCTTATTCTTGCATAGTCAATACTCTTTACTGCTGTCAACCTTAAAATTGCCATTTTGCAAGGAAGACATTCAGGAAAACTGATTGTGGGGAAAGTCACATTACACAAAAGTCCCACTGAGCGGATAATAGGGATCCTGTCTGATTTCACCTATGAGCTTTGGTTCAAGGACCCAAAAGAACTAGATCAACTCAATGAGTCTAGAAGAAAACCACAAAGATTTCCCCCACCAATTGAAGTGTGTAGGGACTGCTCAGACTGCAGGCAGCAAAGTAGGACATTGCTGAAGTGGAGCTGGAGGTGGCTGCACTTGGGAGGTGTTTTTTCCTTTCAATAAGACTTTTTTTTTCCCCCTCCCAAGTTTAGCATATGCAAGGTTACACTTTTTTTTTTTTTTAGGTTGACTTCTTCCTAAAAGTGAAAAAGCACACTGTAAAACTGCCAGAAAACTTAATGAACTTGACTCAAAAGGAAATATTAACTCTATTATGGGAGACACAGCAAGGCCAGTGCTGGGAGCCTTACTAAAAAGCAATGACATAATGCAGGGCTGGCCTTTGAAAGTTTGTCCTATCAATTTGTGGTGTGACAACAGAACCTAAAAATAGTTCCTGGTACTAAGAAAAAGTAGTAGAGGATTTTTTTCCCCATGGAAAATTTGTATGTGCTGGAAATAAACCAATTTGGAATTCTACACATATCCAAGGAAATCACAGATACCTTTTTAGTAGAGATTTGTCATCTGCACTTTAGTTTTCACCTTTTTTAGGAGCAAGAGTTCCTGGTAAATACTCCCACTGTGCAGACTCTCATAATACCATAGCCTTTAGGGCAGTGTTCAGGATTTGGCCATCACATGCAAAACAGTCCAACTTCACAATTATTTTATTTTTGCAATTTTTGCTAGTTGTTGATGCTTTGAATAAATTTTTAGTTGCCATTGTCTTGGTTTTGTGTTTTGGTACAAGTAATTTGAAAGCTGAACTCAGAATATCTCCCTGGCCTAGGATGGTATGTAGATGGATTATGGGCTTCATGTAGTGTATATTACTATTCTCTGTTCAGGACATATTTGAGAGTGCTTCATAATCTTTATTGATATTATATTAATGCATGTTTAATAGTTCAAATGAAATGACAGTTGTGTTCTTGAAATAACTATTGCTGTTATTTTTTGAAATCCAGGAAATGTTTATTGCCCCTCACACTTTTCCAGCAGAGCCTTGCAGGGGCCTTGTGAGATTCTGTAGAATTCTTTCTCTGCATTCTGAGAGGAGCAGGCAGTGGAGATAACTTTGCTTTCCTTTTCCTCTTGGAGGCAAAAGTTCTCCAGCCCCAGCTCAGGGCACTGAGCAGTCCATGTGCTTCAGCCCAATTTGAGCAGCAGCTCTTCTGTAAATGAAAGACAGCTTCCCTGTCTGTTTGATCTTTGTTGCTTCTGTTATTAGTGTCAGCAAGTGTGTCTTTTCCTAACATGATCATCTGGCTATATTGGGAACAGAATGAAGTTTTTAGCCATAACTAATGAGCTACTTGCAATTATGAGTGTCCTGGACGAGACTCAAGGGTTCACTCAGATGAAAGGCTCCCATTATTATCCAGTTATTATCTAGATCTGATTTTTATTTTTTTTTCCCTTAAAAATGCACTACCTGTTTTTAACTTCTGTTTGTTCACATCAACATTTTAACATTCAGTGTGATTAAAAAGAATTCCCAGTGTAATCTGGTTACCCTGATTTTTTCCTCTAGTGTGGTGGTAGAGGGTCTGGGTTTTAGTATTAGATATCAGGCAAGAAATGCTTTAAAAATATCACCATTTATGTAGTGAGAAGAAAAATGGAAAAAAATCACTTCCCTATGTTTTAATGTTTGGGTAGATGCATTTTTGAATGTAAATTTCCTTCAAAAATCTTGGCAAAGCAGGGCTTGCAGAAATGCTGGGGCTCTTTGCTGCAGTCACATTCCTGTCGTAGCATGTTGTCAGGGTCTGATGTGACATCAATTCTGAATGTAATAGATACATAGTTAAGCAGTTTATTTTAGGATCCAAAACTCTTCTAAGAATAGACAGGCTCTCCTTTCAGCGGGAAAGGACAAATAAACTGAAATGGAATCATAGGGAAGGAAAAATAGGAAAAAAGCAGAGAGGAAAAAGCATCTGAAGAGAACAATACAAGGGGAAAAGCAGCAGCCCCATCCTGGTGAGGTTCAAGGCTGGGGTGAAACATTTGGAGGGACCATTGCATCTGGATTCTTTCAGCAGACTGTGTGCAATGGGAAGCAGGTGATGGGATGTGCTGGAAGGCTGAGGTCTTAACAGTCTAGCTTACCAAAATAGACTTGTGTAGTTTTCCTCATTAGCAGTCCATAGGTTAAATTCATCAGGGAGGGGAAAAAAATAACCTTTAAATCTTCTGAAGTAATTTCTTAGCTTTGTCAGAACATTAGCAGGTGGTTTTCCCGAAGCTGAGGTGCTGCTGTGTTTCCCCATGGATGTGTTAGTGGGATTGCTAAGCCATGGGTGAGGATGAGACTTGTTCTGGTGGTGTCATATTTACACCACGAGTCTAATCATAGAAATTTGTATGGGAAAAACTCGCCAAGTCAGCCAGCCAGTTCGCTTGCCACAGCAGCATAAATTACTGCAGCAGTATTCAAATTAAAATTCAAGTTGTTAAGTGTTGGTGTATACTGTGTGTTGAGTGTATTTTTATGCAGCGTTCTGTGGAAGTTACAGATTCCCACTGGACATTGAGCCAGACATGTAACAGTTGGGTATGAATCCAGCAGAATATTTAGTATCTAAAAAAATCTAAAAATATTTTTATTCACCAAAAGGTCTCTGCTACTGTAACCTTAAGAAAGCAAATTTAATTTCATATGTGTTAATTCATCTGCCCCACTTGCTGCTCTGCACGTTTTCTGTCATAACTTTCATGTTACTATTCTTTCTGATTTTTTGTGCTTAATTTGGCAGCTGCATAGGTACTAAGTGTCTAGGTAACCCTTTATATAGGGGAGTATCCACAGGGAAATGGATTCTGGTGTTCCATTTATTTAGTGAACAGGACATGAATCTCCATCGTGAAGTTGTGGCATCAATACATGACATTTTGCACAACACTATTGTTTAAATTGTATGTGCCTTGAATACTTCAGTTCTAAGTGATCACGTTGCTGTTAATAGATATTTTTTAAAAAAATACTAGATGCTCCCACAAGTCCGTTGCTTGTTTCTTTCAAAATTAAACAGCTTTAACAAGCCTACTGTTTCTATTTATCCTGATGTCATGGTGTCAGTGTTGAATCTTGATTTGACAACGTTTTTATAATCTAGTATCACTACATAAATTATCTGTAATAAAAATATGGATTTTTTTCTAAGATTACATTTTTAAAAACTTTTTTCTGTTAATTTTTGGTGAGCTTTCTATAATTTAAACAATGTAACTTGAAGTCAAAATTTATCAGCCTGAGTTGCAAAATTTCACCAGAACATCACTTTGCATCACCCAGATGGGCATGTATCAGCAGTTTAAAAAAATCCTTTTCACAATGGACAAGGATGTGAGCAGATTCTCTTACTCTCTGCAGTATCTGTGGGGTGTGTTCATCTCCAGTGCAGTGTGCCTACCTGGAGAATTGCTGTGCAACAGCTTAATACTGGAAAATGATTTCAAATAGTTCAGTAGTTTTTGTGCTTTATTGAACTCTTGGGCTGAGCTGCAGACCTGCAGCAGGCAGGTGTCTTGTCCTGTGAGGGAGGGCAAACTCTGCTACAAGTGTTGCTGAAGAATGGAAGAAATTTTTCTTTGTGTCTTCAGGTTAGACTTTTCTTTGGTATTGTTCTGGGTTTTGGGGGGTTTTTTGTGTGTGTTTTTTTTGTTTGTTTGGGTTTTTTTGTTTTGTTTGTTTGGTTTTGGGTTTTTTGTTCTGTTTTTTCTTAATAGCTGGTTAAAATAAAGTAATATGTTATGATTCACTTGATTCTTGACATAACAGCAACATCATGGTGTTCTCTCTGTTTTTTTTGTTTTTTTTACATGAACTATGCCAGTAACAGAGACCCTCATGCTAATCAGTCATATTAGAAAATAATTCCTGTTGCCTTGTGTCTGCTGGAGTTTTTTTACAGCAGGGTCTGTGCTTGCTTCTTTAGCACCACGATAATTTTATACCCTGAGCCCAGTTGTAGGACTGTGGTCATCATGGGTTAAAACACAAAAAGCCTTTGCAGAAAACTGACTTACAAGGCCTTGGCATTCTTGACAAGGATGCTACAAGCAAATACTGCTGCGGTTCTTACTTTTCTATAGAACTCTCTACCTGTTCTTCAGCTGATGCTGGGCACTGCAAGTCCATGTAGGCCCTTGTAGAGTTAGAAATTGTTCTTCCCACAGAATCAACAATAACAAAGTAGAGCGGGGAGGGAATTATGGTCAAACATGTCTGAGCTGTGAGGCCTTGAAACATCCCACACTGTGCTCTTCTCTTGTCCTCCTCCAGAGCTGGAAATCTGTGTTTGATCCTCTCCTTGGGTGGAGGTCAGCTCGTGGTTGCCAGCAGCCCCACTGCTTGGCCTTCCACAGTTACTTGTGCTTGCCTTGACTACAGTCACTATTCCAAACAAGATCATTTCAAGTCTGGTTTTCTTCAAAAATAATGTGGACAATTCAGCAGCTCGTCTCGGGGTTTTGTTTTGTACAAAGCCTGTGTAGGAGATTCTGGATGTTTTCCTTTTCTGGGCAGAGGCAATGTCTGTGTGACCATCTCTTGCAACCTTCGACCAGTGCAAGGATGGAGCACTGCAGGGTGGTCCCACAGTTAGGAGTAAATCCTGCAAGCACACAAAGGGTTTTGTCAAAATTCACTTATTGGTAAGTAACCTCATCTGACACTTCAAATACCGACGCTTTGCTCTCCAAAATGTAAATGTATTAAATAGCAGGCTTCATTTATCAATAAAGCATCTGAAGAGTTTATATCAACACCATTTTGTTCGTTCTGTTGCTGCATCAGTATCTACTTTGCTTAATTTTCATGTAATTCCAAAACTGCTTAACATATCAAGTGTATAAATAATCACTCGGTAAGTCTTTTCAAGGAAAATCAAAATCCTGAAAAGGCAGAAGCATAAACATCTGGTTTTAATAAAATCGACCACTCCTTTCATAGGAGATAGTGGATAATTGGAAAACAGTCTGCTGAAATCACTTGTTTTATTATTCTCATCTGAATAAATCAAACAGGAATAACTAAATGATTATCTTCAGTATTTTTGGTAAGTGGTTAGAGAAAGTTTATTAGCTTAAAATTTGTGCTTGCTCTCTCAAAACAAAATTCTTTTTCAGTATCAGGAAAAAGATCTAGGATAGTTTGTGATTTTTTTATTATTTGAGGAAATTACCTAGGATTTAAATTTTTGTCTCATTTAATTTCTTGTTGAATTTTCTTTTCCCTGTTGAGCTATGAGCTGTAAGTTCTAAAGAATTTTTTTGCAGCAATTGCTTCTTTTTTTAAGCAGTCACGTATGTGAGCCACTTTCTATAAGAGATTTTCAAATCCTTCTCTAGGGCAGATCAGGGTTCAAAGTTAAACTGGCAGCTGCATGTCAGTCTTGTGTGTTATATATATATATCACTGGGAGGCTCTGAGGGGAAGTAGGTCTGTTCTAGCTGTTGAGCATGCATAGTCTAGGAAAATGTTTTATTAGGCAAAAATGAGGTTTTATTATTTTATTATCATACTGTGGCCATAGGATTTTACAGGAGATACAGAGACTGGTTTCCCTGTGTCTTCATTACCACTTCCCATGTACCAAACTCCTTCAAAGGAGGGATGAAACTAGGAATGAGGGTGTAATTCCCCACATCAGCTTGAACATAATGATTCTCACTGTATTTTAAGGTACATGGTGACATAGCCTTTAGTTGCAGAGAGTGGTGAAATTGAGTGTTTCCTCTACTTCAAAGAAAAAGATGCCCCTATCCAGCTTAGCCAACATTTCCTGAGTCTGTGTCTGAGCACTTACATTTTTGATTTCCAAGTCCTCCTAATTTCTTAGAGTTTAAAAAAATTACCCCGCATCAGAGTTTGCTGCTTATGTACTTCCTAATACCTGGTCATAAAAGAGTTAAAAGCACCCTAGAAAACTACAAAAACCAGGAGTGTGAATGTAAATCTAGAATTCAGTTTTCCATTATTGATTTGCTGCAGTATTCCTTCCAAAGAATAGGGAGGAAGGCTCGTAGTCTGGCATTGTGTACCATACTTGCATTTCTAAGACCAAATACATGCTAGCACATGATGCTGCCAATCTGCATTCTGTTGGGCTTAAAAGCAAGAGACAATAAATTCAACTATAAAAGTGTTCTTAGGAAGTGCAGTTGAGTAATTTTTTTTAATGTGTAACACAGCTATTTTAAAGATGCCTATAAATTTAATTGATATTATTCTTATTTTAACAAAGTGATATTACAAATAACAATTATTCTGACCATGAGGAAGATTGTAGAGATTAGACGATTGTACAGAAGATTGTAGTTTGGGTCAAGGGATTTGCTTGGGTAACTCGTATATTTGTGCAAGAACAGTGATTTTAATATATATATGTTCTCAAATCAGCAGTCTATATATCCTGGTCTTTTGTTGCTGGAAAAAATCTACTGTAGCACAAGGTTGCACTTCAGTGTTTTCTGATGCAATTTTCTTACAGCTCTACACAATTGATGGTTGTTTTTGTTCTACATGGATTCAACCCTTACTGTATAATCTAGAACCCCTGTGGATATTTTCCTGTCTATCCATTCTTAAATACTCCTAATATTTTTTATCTCAACAGTGACCTGTGATTCCAAGAGTAATTGTAATTCTGGCTTTAAAAATCCACTTTTATATTTATTTACATCAGCCTTTATCTCAAAGTGGGTGGGGGATTCCTTGATCTTCTAGAGTGAGGCAGGGCATTAGAAACTTCTCTTCCCATATATATTATATAATTTGAGTAATGTTATTGATCACTCATTCTTCCCTGAAGCTTTATAGTTCTAACCAGGGTTTCTTCTTGTACCCAAATCTCTTCAAGTCTTTAATTTATGTTGTTCTTTTCTGCGTCTTTTCTATTTGATGTATCCTTTTTCAGATGGGGGTGACCAAAAACTGAACACAGAATTCAAAAGTGAACACACACTATTCAAGGTGAGGGAATATCACTAGTTTTATATAAGGCATAATTTTTTTACATGTCTTTGTACTTTAAAAATAAATACTGATGTCCTGATTATTTTTGCTCCCAATTGTAAAGTATTTTTTCTTGAGTAATCTGTAAAGTTGTCTAGATTTTTCATTGAAAAGTTGGTTAATTTAAAACATAATTTCTTCTGATTAATTAATGAATGAATGTGGTACAGTAATTTTCACTATGGTTTACTATACGCCATGTATGCTCTACTTCCTGTTGTTTTGGTTTAATTGCATATTTGAAATTCCTTCTGAAGAACATCATGAATCCACTATAGAGCCAACTGATCTTTATATCCTTCATCATTTCCAGGTTTTGTCATTACATGGTTCCTTCCCATTTCATCCTTCAGATTGCTGAAGTGTACTTGTCTGGGAGTTTTTTCTGGGTATTGCCACCTTGATTTTCATCCCTCCAGCCCAGAGTCTTTCCTTTCAGATCTTGAAGAAAGGTTGGCATTCCTTCACGTACATGATAAAGACTGGTAGTTGAAGAGGGCGAATTGCACATGAGAAAACTCATCAGGATGCCCATTGCCATCTCTCATTAACTTATTCACTGCATCTGATCCTTCTCTTAGGCCTCCTTTCTTTAGGAGAAGAATCGTACATCTCACAGCCCTTGTGTGGTTTTTCCTTTCAGAAGGGATACGCTTGCATTGTGCTGTTGATGGTAGAGAGGGGAAAGAGGTGTTCTCAAGCTGTTCTCAATTTTAACTCTTGCAAATTGGATTCATTTACATGAGTTCTCCATACCAGGACTTTCACCAGGTTATTAATTAAAAAAAAAAAAATAATCCCACCCTTTTGATGGCTTCCTTGCATTAGAATTTCTTACCATGGTGACATTGTGTTGTATCCAGAGTAGGTAATTATTAGGCATTGTCAGCACAGACAGTAGTAAACAGAGGTAGTGAAGTTTGGTAGTAGAGTTTGAGGGGAGGAAGGCTATTTCTATACTCCCCACTCTGGAGAGCCACAGGTGGTCAGTAAATAAACTGGTACAATGATCAACAGGCCGTACATTGACCCTCCCACACTGCCAGGGAAATAGAAATAAAAATTGCTCAGTCTTTAGTCTCGTTTCCCTGGTCTGTGAGAGGGTATGTGTAGTGTGATTGTGTTATAGGGCCTTCAGTGGGAACATATTTGAGAAATTATTCCTGCATTCAACTGAATTTTTCATGAAAGTACAGTTCTGGGAAGCTGCTGTTCTTATTGTTTTGTGCTGTTCTTCAGTTGTTACTTTGTACAATGACTGTTGAGTTTTAGCCTTTTCATGTAACTTGTGTTCTAAATTGGATTTCTAACCAAGGATTTCTAGGTAATGATCATCTGAAAGGGTTTGACATCTTACAGGGTTTTTTATGATTTATTTTTGCAGTATGGGTAATTCTTGCTCTTTATTCTTTCTTCCCCCAGTGTAAGGGTTGGAAGAAATTTTATTACTGTGCTGCAGTTTTGATTTTTTAAGCAAGTTTTTGCTTGGGATTTGTTTTTGGTTTTTTGAGATTTTTTTTTTTTAGTCCTCCATCAAGGAACTATCTAATTTTTCTTCAATTTTTTTGATTTTATTGCTTTATTACAAGCTGGCTAACATGCTGAAGCTAAACTATTTTATGAAATATTCTGGTCTTTGAACAAGTTAATGGAACAAATTGTGTGATTTCTTTTCTCATAAGCTTACAAAAATTATAGGATAGTATATGTATTTATAGTCTGTGATGTAATAAATAGAAATGTGACTATCCAAACAAGCAGCTGAAACAAGTATTCATTCGTGTCTTTCACCTTTTTAGGTCTTTCTAATTGTAAAGTCTAAGCTGTGCTGTTTTATGATAATGTTTTTAACTAATGCTTTCTAACACTGATAAGAAGAAAATAGGTGCTCTCTCTCTAAAATCTTGCTTTTAATTTAAGTACATATAAGTAAAATTCAGTGTCCTTAAGAAGTTTAGAAAAGTCTGGTGTTCTCCTTGTTGATGTCTTGGTATGGGATAGCAGGTGCTGTTTGCTGAGGTGGAGACCGTGGTATCTTCTGGTGCACTGAACATCTTGTGATCTGCAGTAAAAATCAAGCAGGACTGTGTGTGGGGTGCTGTTTTGGGAGAGAGAAATACTGAGTTACACTGGTTTTTAATCTGATGTTAAAGTGACTGTTGGGACATCTGCAGTTCCTACCACTCTCATGTCTGTGCCTGTAGTTAGGAAAGGGAGTATCTTCCTTTTGAGGTGCATGGTGGAGGTGCATGGTGAAATATTCCTTATAGGAGAAAACAGCTGTGGATTATCTTAAAAATAAAAATTGAAGCATTTTTTTAACACTTTTCTCTCCAGCTCTCCAGATAGATTTTTTTTTAACAGGAACTTTAAAAGAAGGAGAAACAGAAGCAAATGTTTTTGAGCATGACATTAACAAACTTTTGTTTAACAAAAATATTTGAGCTGGTTAAGACCACTCCAAACATGATCAAACTCAGTTACATTTCTCCTGCAACTTATTTTGCTGTGAGAAAGTTGCTCCATTTTAAGGACTAACATGAGACATGGTAGGTGACGTTGGCCCTGAAAGAGCAGCAGCTCTTCTTCTTCCTCTCTTCAAGCTGGCCTGAAAATGCTTTTTGTTCCCTGTGCTGTAGAATGGTGCAGGTAGCTGTGCTCAGGAGCAGGTTTGTGTTCTCTTCCTTTCTGGATGGTAGGTCCGGTGTTGGCAAGTGAGGAGCACTTTGCCTCTCCTGAAATACCTCCTTCTTCCTTAGCCTTGTTTATTAGTGCTTTTCTTTGTGAAAAACTAACAGATTACTGTATTTTGAAACACAGCAAGCATTCTCCTTTTTTAACTTCTTTTCATTTTGGCATTGTATCTACCCTTTTTCCTTCTTTTTTCTTCTCTTCATCCCCCTTTTCTTTGCAATCCCGTCTCTCCAAGGGGACGCGCGACAGACTGACGGACTGCGGCTATTTTTGCACGGCGCACATATTAACCATTGAGTAAACCTAAGAGGTTTTACAGAGCTTAATTTAGCAGAAGCATTTGTTAAAGCCCCTGTATCCATAGGCTGTGTGTATATTCATTAACTATTCAGGGCTGTAACATAATACAACAAAAGGAAGTGTATTTTAACAGAGATCTTTAACGACCATAGGCAGACTGGCACCCAGCCAGTGGGGAAAGGCAGATGTTTCTTGCTGCTATTTCTGTCTTGTGGCATCCAAAGATATTGAATTGATTTCTTGGATAACAAAACTAGCTAAGACTTACTGCAGCGTCATGATCCTGCATTGCAAAAATACATACGTGTGATCCCCAGAAGTTTATTGTAGTCAAATCTTTGGAGGCAATGGAAAACTGAGCCTCTCCAGTTTCACCGCCAGTGTGATGAGAATTAGCCTTCATATAACCACATCCAAAATGGTTTGTGGCAAGGATGGGGAAAACTGAAGCGTGAATGAAAAGTACAGAATTATTTAACAGAATATCCTGCCCTATAGATTATCTCATCCACGGAAAGTGTTGGATTTTCCCTGTGGCAGAAGCCCGAATGGCTCCACTGGTCAGAGATGGAGCAGAGCATTGGGAGTCCTTTCCCTAGTGGTGAATGTGCCTCCTTGGAGCTTGAAATATGCCTGTGTACAGCTTCTACCAACTGCCCCTTGTGAAAAGGGATGGAGATGCTTCAGCTCTTGGTCTCCTCTACAGCGACAAGATAGCTCCTCTGTCCCAATGTAGCATAAAAATAGGAATTCGTTCCCAATCCAGTACATGTCAGTAATTTAAAGAATATTTTGATAAAGGTAAATGTCAGAGGAGAATGAGATATGTAGGTATTTACTATGATCAGAGGCTGTTTTGTATGTGGAATGTCAATAGGCTATGCCAGGATGTGCTGAAACATGAGATTTATGAGCTTTTACCCAGGTGAGAAATCCCATGTTTCTTGGTCAGTGGGATGCTCCTGTTCTGCCCAGCTGCAATAGGAATAACCCTCTTGGATTTAACCACCTTCCTACTGTTCCATGACATGCTAAACAAACAATAGATTGTCTTCTTTAAAAGTAGTTCCCTTTATAGTGTGATGCTTTAAGTAATACTTTACATCTCTAGGCATCTTTCTGTGTTTGAATGCAGATATAAATTAATTGTTTTTTCTTTTGTTAATAGCTTGAATGAGCTGGGAGGGAAGGTTTTAAAAGGACAAATACAATGAAAATGGATATTTGTAAAGTACTTGAGTTACATTCCACGTGAACAGAGATGTTCAAAGCCCCTTTAGCAGCTGTGTCAATACCAATTTTTCTGGTTCTTCAGTGCAGACATAAATTCAGATGGTGTTGGTTAAATAATTCACGTTTGTTTTAGGTGAAAAATAACACCTGCTCTGTTTAGCAAGTACAATGCTTTCATTTAAGTGATTTAAAAATTGATCACATTCAACTGATTTGAGTACATTAAGGGATTTGCAATGATGTAGTTAAATGGATATTTTAAATAGCTTTAACTCTACTGTACAGTTGAGAAGTGTGCAAATGGATCTTCAGATAAAACTTCTAGTTAGGGTTTGGGTTTTTTTTTTTTTTTGAGATAAAAGACTATTGTGTTTGGAATATAGTTACAGACATGACATTGAGTGGACAAATCATTTGAGATATACTGGAGGAAAAGCAGGAGTTCTGAATCAGGGTCACAGTGTTTTCCAGGCATATCAGTTATTTTCATGTGCATAGCAAACTAGTACTTGTAGGAAGAAAAACATCTTGGAGCTGCAAAATATCGCAACAGGTTACCTAGGTAAATAAAAATGCAATTTCTGATGCTATGGTTTTATTGAAATAATTATCAATAAACAGATTTTGGTGGTTTTATTTTTTGTTTGTCATGTTGGATTGTTGAATGACCTGTCTTCTCCAAGGAAAAACCTTCAGTAACCATGTTTAATTTGCAGAGCACCAGAGATCATACTGGGATTGCCGTTTTGTGAAGCCATAGACATGTGGTCGTTAGGGTGTGTGATTGCAGAGCTGTTTCTTGGATGGCCACTGTACCCAGGAGCACTGGAATATGACCAGGTAGTAGAATAAATTTCACAAGCATATGCACACTTTCTGCAGCTTAAGAATTTCAGATGATTAAATCCAGAGTTTAAAATGCTGATAATATCCCCTATTATGTAGCATTTCTTCAAGTCTGTTCAGTGCTTTTAATTTAGCATTATTGATTGTCCTAGAAACATAAATCCTGATTCTGAACCAGACTGTATATTGTGCTGCTTTTTTTGAATTAAATTTCCATTTGTCCTCCTCCCTCCATCTTACGAAATAGTTTTTGGTATTGAAGCTACTTTTTCTGATGGAAACCGAAGTTTGCAGCTACCACCATTGCATTATGATCTCTCTTTCATTTGCCATGAACAGGGTTGACTCTGGAATGTCTATTCAGATGTCAGGATTAATTGTGTTCTGAATACTTTCTGATGCTTTCTGGAAACCCAACAAAGCTCGAGGATTTGAGAGCCTGTACTTCACGAGGAGCGAGAACGAGCTGTCACAATCATGCTGTAGATAGGCAAGGGTAAAGCTTGGAGCTCTTAAAGCTCTGCCTTTGCTTTGTTGGAGTTTTCAGCTACTGACACCATCAGCATTAGTGAGCAAACTTAATAAAACCCCACGTTGTTTCTAATGAAAGATGTAGAACGTTTTTATTTTAAACACTTAAAAAATAATGTGGAATTTTGGAGGAATGTAATCAGCATCCTAACTATGCCCACCTGGTTTTGAACTTTGCAAGTGAAGCAATCTCTTGAAAACCCCAGAAGGAACAGCACTGACTTCTTGTTAGGTTCGAGGCTTTGATTCAGCATTTAGTTCAGAGGATGTTTAGGTTATTCAAGTCCTGCTCATGGAGTGGGCTTTTGGCTCCCTACACTTACAGATCGGACCTACTTTTCCAAAAATTTGTTTGTTAGAACCATTTTCAGGGGATATATTAGTTTTGTGTTGATGTTAGTAATGTTTTGTATTTCAGTTTCCTTCATTTACACAAAATGCAGCGTTTCACCCATGGAAAGTGAGCTATGAATGGAATGTGGGTTGATGCTTTGATGCATTTAGAAGACCTTTTTGCAGACTGCTGCTGTTAAAATGGAAAACAAAAGAGAAAACATCTAACAACCCATACAATTCACTGTTCTTTTTAAGGATAAAGTGAAGGCATTTGTTTTTTGGAAAGAATCTATAATGCTCTCTCAAAAAATTCCAAGAACTTGGCAAATTTATTTACCTCTTACATATCATTCAAGTTTGCTGGAAGCCTCAGTTACTAACTCATCTAGCATCTTGCCTGATCCTCATGTTGAAGAAATCGTGGGTCAAGAGGGGCTGCAACCTCCTCTGCACCAGCAGGAATTGCCTTATTTTAACCAGGCTTGTAACTGCTCCAGCAGGTCTGCAAAACTTGCTTTGGAGAAATTGGATTCAGGGTTTTTCTCAGTATCCATGAGCACAGCAGGAGAAGGAGATGGCTTCCAGGGAACTCCTGTCCTGCTCCATGGTGTGTGTCACTGAGTAAACAAACAGGCTTTGTGCTGCATTTCCCCTGTCCCCCTGGTGTGTGGCAACCAACCCACTGGCCCTTGAAAGGGGGCTCTTAGTTCTTATATTCATCTGTGGCTGGAAGAAGTAACAGCTGTGTTTCTCAGTGGAAAACAACCCTGTCTTCTGAGCTTTAATACTCTTTAGAAACAGGCACAGGTGCTTAACTGCTGAATTTTTGAATTAATGCACTGGCTTTTCCCCCCTACTTTTTAAGACTGTTTGTTTTCTGAGGACATTATAAATGATCTAGGGAACATTTCTGCTCAGAGTAGGATTCTCCTTACTCCCCGAGGCAGGGAATTGTGGAGGATACTGAACACCAGAAGTTGGCAGCTTTGTGTTTAGTTCCTTCCCCTTGGGTCTGTCACTTACTTTGCAGCAGAAGCTTCGCATGTTCCTTTTACTCTCTACTGCCCATCAGACTTCCTCCTCTCAGGTGCTCCCAGCTCTCAAGTCCTTCCTCTTTCATTGACTATCGTCTCATCTCTCAATTTCTGATTTGGTGTATTTGGCCACTCCTTTTGATTTTCCCCTTTCTTCTCTCTTATTCCCTGGCTGCTCCTCCTTTTCCAGGGACTGACTCACCCCAGCAGGCTCTCTGTGATGTGGGACCCTGCCCTTCAGAAGTTCAGCCCTGGCTGCTGCAATCTGTACCCTCTCCATCCTGACCTGTGACAAGCTTGGTTTTCAATTATTGCCAGTTACTGTTCCAATTCCAAGGTGGTTTTTAATTTTGAGAGCAATACTGCTTCTGGGATAACTCTCCCCTTGTAGAGTGAGTTAAAATTGCATGCACACTAGTTAAAACACATCATGTTTCAACAGATTTCTGTTGAAGCCTTGAAACTTAACTTTTCTAGGTTTAATCACCAACTGTGATAGGTAATGCAAAATGCATAGTAAATCACCTTCTAATGTAAATGCATCTTGATCATTTCAGAGCAAAGTTTCTTTCATGCATAAAGCCAGTCCTTTCCTATCACACTCAGTAGCAGATTTTCTTGGACAACAACACTATCTTTTCCTGCCTGGAGCTTGTACAGGCACTCCCTTTCCACATGGAATGTTTCCTTAAAATGCAGGTGTGTCAGATGTGTAAAAGACTGATACACTGGAAACAGCAAATGGGAAGGCCTTTTTTCAAGTTACATAATGAGAACATGCCAAAAAAGAAATCATCCAAGTTCTGTAAGCAAACAAAGCACTACTACTGATTTTCCGCTTTAGAACTAAAAAAAAATACATTTAGGATTTGAGTGGGTTGAGGAATAATGACAGGCACTCTCCCCAGCTCCTTGTTCCTGTGACCCAGCCTAAAAAGCTTGCTTATATAGGTCACTTGAGAGGTTTGTTGATGTGTGGCTTTCTCTAGAGATGGAGAGAGCAGTGCCAAGCACTCAGGCTTAGATTTCTCTCCTGTGTAAGACATAGCAGTCAAACTGTGATGCTCTGAGCATGGTTGAATTTTGTCATTTTTAAAATGAAATTACGATGAACTGTGTGGGAATCACGTTTTGAAAACAAGAGATAAATTATTTTCCCTGTTCTATTTTTTCCTCAGATTCGTTACATTTCACAGACTCAAGGTTTGCCAGGAGAGCAGTTATTAAGCATGGGAACGAAAACTTCAAGATTTTTCTGTAGAGAAACGGATGCACCATATTCTAGTTGGAGATTAAAGGTAAACAGTACAATGTAGTAGAAAACAGCACAGTGTTTTGTGAGCAGAGAAACCAGAGAAGCCAAGGTTCACTACGAGACCATTATCTCCCTGGTGCATCTCCTGTGGTTTCTATCAGCTCCTGCTCTTTATCCCTTCCATTTTTTCTGTTCCCCAAGGTGCAGCTGCCAGGCTGTGCTGTGCCCAGTGCGTGGCTGCCAGGTGGGGAATTCAAATTAAGCCTTGTATCTCCAGAGGTACTAAATGAGTGGGTTTGTTGTGTTTTGTTCTCTTTCTTGCTCGGTCGCTGCTTTTCACTTCATATAAGGAATTTGTCTGTGAGGCTCACACTGCTCTGTCAACATTTGTCCAGAACTGGCTTCAGGATCAGAAGTTCCTAGGAGAAAAAGAAGATTAGGAAATAACATGGCTGTGTACAGCTTATTTCTTTTAGATCTCCTGCTAAAACAGCCTTTGTTGGCTGGAAGCTGCAATACACTGAGTGCAGAGCCAAAGTTAAAACAAAATGTACTTTCATGTTCTGCACACCTTGCTTCTCTCTAAGCAACATTATTGCGCTCTGGCCATAAGCAGAGCTTTCACTTCCTATGCAAACAATTTACTTTTAAAAAAATTGTATTGCTTCATGGCCCAGCTTCCCTGGGTTTGCAGAGGGCTCAGGAAGCAGTTGGGGTTGACAGGAGATCTCTGCAGTAACAAACAGCTGCCCAGCTCCCAGCACCAGTTGCGTAAGTCCCCCCAGCAAGTTGGTAAATCCCCGTCAGCGCAGGGCTGGGGCTGCTCTGGGCTTATATAAGATTTCTCCAATTACACCAGCCTGCTTAATCCCACACTCTGCTTTCTCAAGCACTTGGTCTTTAGGTGACACTTTACATCTGGCTTCTCCATGTCAGTGTGAGTTCTTGGTGCAAACAACCCTCCCCAGTTCCAGGAACTCTTTCTTTGTTACCTCGCAGAGATTCATTAGGATTTTTGATAGCTCAAAACTCATTACCTGCAGTTTTTGTCAAAGTTCATTTTGGAAACTTTTCTGTAGTCTGTATGTTAAAAGCTTTTTCCCTGAAGTCCCACCTTGCCTCTTGCAGCACCAGCCTATTGGTGCTGTCTGTGTTGAAGAAGGAAAATTGTAACAGAAGGTACTATACCAACTCATAAACTGTTCATTCTCAAGGATGTTTTTGTTTCATGCCTAAGTATTTAAAATATTTACACCACTTGTTGTGTTTGTGGAGGAATAAAAGTATAAAAATAAAGAAAAGAGAAAACAAAGAAGTTGAATGGATCCTGCTTGGTTTTTGGTTTATTTCTTTTACAGTGATATGATGTTGCTGCTGCTTAGGGTTTAAGGTCCGAGTTTGAGAAAATTGGTAAAATACAATAAGAGAAAAGCTGTGATGTATAAAAAGATAAGGGTTTCATTAAACTGCTCCATGCTAGGCTTTCAGCACTTCCTGTGTGATTCATAAACTATCTGTTGTAATCCAGTGCTGTGATGTATCAGATACTATCTAAAATATTGTATTGTCTTTTGATTTCAAGAATGAAAGTAGCCAGTAAAGCAGCATACAAATATATAACTGACATACTAATTATTTGGAAAAAAAATAGTGGTTTTTAAGGTCAATAAATACATAAAGTTACTTTGTAGTTGTAGGTGACCTTTATTGACAGATTTTAAACTCAGCTTTCCTTTTCTTTTTTTTTTTTGAGACGTTGGAAGAACACGAGGCAGAAACAGGTATGAAGTCTAAAGAGGCCAGAAAGTATATTTTCAACAGTTTGGATGATATAGTGCACGTGAGTATTAAAGCCTTCTTCCTCAGCAAAAGGAATGGGTGGGAATGAGTGGTGATTTTAAAACATTTTACTCGTTTTGAAAGAAATGCCCTTTAGAATATTACTTATCTGTGCTCAGTCATATTCATTCTTCTCTGCTGCTCTGAGGAAAATACCTGGCTGTGTCAGCCCTTCGAGCTTTTAGTAAAGATCTTCCTTTTCCATTGCTCGTGTTAAACAGTGGAACTTGTCCTTGTGGTGGGGGAACCCTTGAATTTTGTGTAAAATGTATACTTTCTCTTCCACCTTATCTGCCACTGTGGCAAAGAATAAACAAAGAATGCCTATGGAACCTGCTCTGTTTATTGTATGATTTCCAGTACAATTCTGTTACCTTAACACTACAATTCTAAGTGTAGTTTTTAAAATTTTGTTTTTAAAAACATAACTGTATCCTCACTTTTCTTTAGCTTTATACCTCGCTAGTCAATAAGAAAAGGCAATTTTTTATTGTCTTTCGTATCCTGAAAAAAGGATCAAATCTTGTTGCAAGGCTGGCATTAATACATGCTTGAAATTGGTTTTTGAAGATCAACTCTCTAGTTCAAGTTAGACCATATAAAGATCTTTATTCCAAATCTTACTTCTTAAATTCCAAGTCCCAGACTAGAATAAAATCTTTTTAACTGAGGAGGTTGCGGGGGGGAATAGTATGCATGCCTAAAAAAAAGCCACCAATTCTAAGCCAGCTGTTTTGGGATAAGACAAATCCACCACACCCCATGTGATAAAAGTGCTGAATATTAGTATTTTATGGTAGAAAACATTACCAGAAAGTGTTAAACTGATACCGATATCTTCTGTCTGACTGTTTTGTTTGATGCCAGGTGAACATGGTGATGGATTTGGAAGGAAGTGACCTGTTGGCAGAGAAGGCAGACAGGAGGGAGTTTGTCAGTCTGTTGAAGAAAATGTTGCTTATCGATGCTGATTTAAGAATCACTCCAGCTGAGACCCTGAACCATTCTTTTGTTACCATGAAGCACCTCCTCGATTTTCCTCATAGCAACCAGTATGTAACATAGAAATCCCAGTTGTTGCAATTCATTTGTATAAAAGTGTTGTTTCTTCTGCTATCAGAGAGAAAAAATATTTCATTGTTTTTGCAGTGTCTTAGAAAATTCTTTCAAGTGCTTGCAGTATTAGATATATCTACTGGGTCAAGGAAACTGCTTGAATAACTATGTTTTTCTCTGAAAGTAACAGTTAGAGCAATAGATTTCTAAGTTGTTTCTATGCATGATTGTTAAAATTCCAACACTGCAGAAACTTGGCTGTGATTTTTGGAAGTATGAGGAGCTCTAGTTCTTGTCAGTCATTGAGGGCTAGGGTAGGCATTTCCTCTTGAAGTTAACATCTCAGTTACATCCTTTCATGTATTGATTAATGTGAATATATAGAAAGTTTTCTTGCAGTTCTGGAGTTGTATATTTCACCATGGATTTCCTAAAGTTGCAAGCATTTCAATGAAAGAGCAAGCTTTTTCCATCTATTTAATTTCCTATCTTCCCTGTTTGTACACAGCTGTTAGAAAATGGTGTTAGGTGGAACGACAAGGAAACAGCAGTATTTTTCTTGAATTGAAAATATGCATCACAGAGTCTTGATGTGACCATAGTAACAGCAGTGTTTCTGTTTTTCTACCTGTGTGGATGATCCCATTCTGTGAAACTGGGAAATGTGGGGTTTGAACTAATTCCTTTTCCCCTTATTTTGGGAAATTGTTTTTTTACCTTTAACGACATGAAATGGTGATTAAAACAATTTATTTTCTGGTTCTGATAGAGTGAAGTCCTGCTTTCATATCATGGATATTTGCAAATGCCGATCAAACCTGTATGACTTAAGCAATTGCAATAAAACATCACTTATGAGATCAGTTGCCTCAGGCAGTGCAGCCAACCTGACTGCAAGCTTTACCAAAATTGGTCCAGTAAGAAGTCAGGTAAAAACAATGGTTTGTGTTGGTTTTATTTTGTTTGGTTTTGTTTTGTTTTAACTGTAAGTTCACTTAATGTAGTTTTCCTAATGAATTCAATGTTTGAAAAAATTACATCTGTTAAGTGGCAAAAATCTTCTGTCTTTTACTCTCGTTTTTTCCTAATGTTTTCTTAAACAAATCATTTAGAATATGTTTCAAATTAAGTTACAAGCTGGGATTGCCAGTGCTGTATTCTGGTGCCCTCCAGTGGCCCAATGTGATGGCTTCTTGTGAAATAGATATGAAATGTTCATTTTTATAAGTTGTTTCAGTTATTTGCTGTATAAAGTGGTGGGACAAGTGTGTGAGAGATGTAGATTCACAGTTATAATAATGTTGCCTGTGTTGAATCTGTTCTCTTAGGCATTAACTGCATCTGCCCACTCAGTTCTGCACCAAGGAATTCCACTGCAGGCAGGAACTGCTCAGTTTGGTTGCAGTGATGTTTTCCAGCAAGCATTGATTATATGTCCTCCAGCTATTCAAGGTATATTTATCTGTAATTGTCACAGTTCCTAAAATATGAGTTTTACAGTCTGTCTGTTAGCAATATTTGAGTTTTCCATTATATTCACTTAAGGTTTATATTTAAACCGACTTAATTATGTCATTAAAAATCAGTGTGTGAGTCAGATGTAGATACATTGCACCTTTCTGAAAGAAACAGAAAATCAGCACCTGCAGAAAATTATTTTAAGTAATCCAGAACCTATCTTCATGTACTACAGACACACACATATAAATGTATGTCTTGGCTAAAATAGGAGAAAAAAGTTTGAAAGGAGAAGCAATAAGGGTGTTCTGGAATAAACTTTGAGAGGAAACAGGAAAGATGAAGGGAGTATCAGTGCCTTATTCTAGTAACAGTCGTATATGGAAATGGGAAGGTAGTTTATATTGTTTTCTTATTAACTTAGCTTGATTATAGTCTTTGTTCCAAAGATGTAATTCATTTGTCTTGGTGATGTTCAGCTTCTTGTTGAGATCAGATCTTGAAATGATGGAATTTTTACGGAGTAGTTTTTTTATGAATGACCTTTGTTTTCCCTAGCATTTTCAAGTTTCAGAAATCACGCTAGGTGCACTCTGGAATGAAACAAAACAAAAATATTCAACCTAAATTTAAACCCCAGGAAGTCTTAATCTCTGTAGATAAAATAGATACAGCAGACTTTATCAGTAATGTTATTTGTGGCAGCTGCATCTACCTTGGGTTCCAGAAACTCAAGAAAGGTCTGAGTATTCACCAGGCAGTGTCATGAAAACTGCTTCACACAGATTTCCTTCTGAGCAGTTAATTATTTAAACTGTATATGTTCTTTACACAATGACATACTCCATAATAAAAAAACCCCATTGTTTTCATTATTCCCAGATGAATACAGTGATTTATAGAAAAGGAAACAGTACAGGCAGACACTTTATCTGTGATTTGTATACTGTATTCTTAATATGATGATAGCTTTCCAAATTTAAATTCTGCTACAGCTGAAGCGAAGGGGATATATTGTTTTCATCACATAGGTGACAAGTTGCTGGCACAGATGAAAAGGGGATATTAATGGTATCTGGCACTGCTTCAAAGTTTCCCAGCTTGGCTGCTCTGTGGAATATCTGAAGTGCTAAAACTCTCTGCTTCTGTCAGAGCTAAGATGTTGCTTTTCTAGATGGCTGTGGGGAAAAAAATCAGTCAAGTGCATTTCAAAATGAAAAGCTTTGAAGTGCCTGGTTATAACTTAGTATTGTGTTATGACATGAGAGAATTACATCAGATGAAAACTTGCTTTCATCCTGTACTGTAAAGATTAAAAAAAACCCAACCAAAACACTTATAAACTTTAGTGTAATAATTCTTCAGTAGTTACCTGTGAACACCACTGCTTAATCTTTCAGTAAAGCACAAGGAGTGAAGTGCAGTTAGAAGATGAGATCAGGGATATCTTTTCTTAGCCAGTATTTTTTTCAAGCATGACTGTTCTGTTGCAATGTCTGTTAAGAAGAGTCCCTGTTTCACTATAGTTTGACATTATTATTTAAAAAGAATGTTGTAGTAAAGGTTACAGCATTGCTATTCGTGTGTTAAGTTTCCTGTGACAATAATGAAATCTATACAGGGCACGAGATGCATCTTTTTTGTATTATGCTCTTATGAGCAGTGCTATAGTTTGCATTATTTTGACGAAGAGAGGAATAGGATTAGGGATTCTACTGCAAATATTTGATGAGGTACATGGAAGATTTTACATTGTTTCCCACAGAAGAGATGATAGCGAAGAAGGACACTATACCTGTGGCATTGCCAGCTGCAAAAGCTGAGAGGAATGTGTTTCAGCCTGCTGGAAATACAGAGCATGAGATGTGCAAGAGTCCATTCTGAGAAGCTTTGAAATTCAGTTCTGCTTACTTCTGCTTGCTTCGTTTCAAATTCTTCTAATGTAGTTTGTGATAAAGAGTAAATGCTTAGCTCTGCAGAACTTTCTGCCAAAGTCATTCCTCTTTCTAGTAGTCTGTTTCCAACTAGCAGCTATTGGCAGTTCTTTCTGGAAACTAGAGCTGAAATATTTGTGCAGATAAGTTACGGCACAAAAATATTTTAGGTGTTAAATTTTTTGACTTGAAAGGCTAAATTATGGAACTAGATCATAAACACATTTTAAAAAATGGTGAAATGTTTTAAAATTGTCCTCTATGTTTGCTCAGAATATATATGCAAGACTGCTGTTTGCCTAAAGCTTGGGTATCTGTTTTTTTTTTCCCTGACAGGAATTCCTACAAACCACAGCAAACCCACCAGTTTCTCCCTGAGGGTGGATAATGCAGTTCCACTGGTGACTCAAGCCCACGCAATTCAGCCGCTACAGATTCGAGCAGGAATCCTTTCTCAGGTTGGCCAGCTGCAAAGCAAAGCTCTTACTTATTTAATTAGTAAATGTTTTTAAATGCAGAGTTCTGTTGCAGTCCCTCGGCTGTCTGTGCTGAGCTGCAAGCAGTACAGTGAATTCTTCAGTGAATTGATTGTGCCATAAAACCTCCTGTGCTTCCCAGCAGGCGTGGTCGAACCAGACGCAGCAGATCCTGGTTCCTGCATGGCAGCAGGTAGCACCAGTGGCAGCTCCAGCCACATCTCTGGCCTCTGATCCTGTGGCTGGCCCACAGAGGCTTGGAGACTGGGGGTGAGTCCACCTGCTTTTGTGCCATGCTGTTGTCGAGGTTTTGGCACGTCTTCATTGAAGACTATAGAAGCTGGGTAGTTGTAAAAGCAAAGTTCTTTATTGCATCATTAAAGTCAGTGTCAGGAAGGCATTGGTGTTACAGTGTGTGCCAGCATGCAGAAAGCTTCTAGCATAAAGTGCCCATGTCCCAAGCAGAAGCAGCTGCACCTTATCGGTAGCAACTGCAGCAACAACAATGGCATCCGTGATCTGTGTTTTGTGTGCCTCTCACCATCCTCAAAGCAGTGCATTTTATTCTATTTTTAACCAAGCAGGTAGAAACAAAAGTCCAGTATTGCCTTGTTGGACCCATGCTAAGCTAAGATTGATGTGCGACAATATTCGTAATTTCTTACACAAATTCTACCCATATAACTCTATCTGTTCCATCTAGGAATGTTTAGCAAGGCTACATTGTTTTCATTATATCTAGAGCTTAACCAACTTTGAAAGGCAATGCTACTGAACTTTAAACTAGGCTTTAGGTCCTTTTCCTACTAACTAATTCAGTCTCTTATTTGCTTAAGCCATTTAAAAAATTCTCTACTTATTTAAAAGTCAACTTGCATTTCTACCTCACGTCTGTGTGGATTTATGTATTTTAGTTTCTCTGAAGGTTCTAATTCAGCCCTCACATCTTTGAGCGCTGATTTCACAGATTTACATCTGTGATTTAACAAGGACTGGGGGTGCTGGTGCAAACGACCTGCAATATAAACCTGCCTTTCCTTTTCCTCAGGAAGGTGATTACCCAGGGCACCCACTACAGCTCAGTGGTACCACAGCCTCTTCTAACACATCAGATAACCTTGTCTGCCCCTCAGCCAATTAGTCTGGGCATTGCACATGTTGTCTGGCCTCAGCCTGCAGCTACCAAGAGGAACAAACTGTGCCAGAACAGGTCGGTAGAACATTCCTAAGACAGAACATCCTAAGACAGTGTACCTGTCATTGCTGTTTTGTGGGCAAGGGAGCAACTTGTAGAAGTGACATCTTTGTTGGACACAATTCCTCTTGGACAGTGCTTTGGAAAAATGTGTCCTTTCTTGTTAAGTTTTCAATGTTATTTTGGTAGTAGACTAGATGGAACAATACTTGCAATACTAAGTAGTTTTAATTCTTTTTGGTTAGTATGTGCCTATTGTGGTGGAATGTTGTCTTTACAGGCCTTGGGAAGGTATAAGAATATACTGAGGTAGCTCTAATGAGATATTCCTAAGTTAACATGAGGGAGGATATATCAGGTTTAGACAACTGAAAATAAAGAGAGACTGTATAACAAGGTTGCTGCCTGCCTTGCAGTCATCTTTCACTGATCCCAAAAATACTTCAGCTGCTTGCTGAAGAAAATACGCCCCAGGGCCATGGAAAATGGTGGCAAAGGTGTGGGATGTTCCAAAAGGGGGAAAGTATGGGTTATGTGGGCAGTGTCAGCAGTCCCGTATTAAGCAAGGGGTTCATTTGGAGGCTATCAACTTTTGTTTTCAAGGAGAATCTTTGCAGGAAATCTGGCTGGATTTTGTTTGCTTGGTTTTCACCCAAATGGGATTTTCATTTGTTTTTACCTTTATTAGAAAGTGGGGTATTCAGCATACTGTATTTGATGTTGATGTCTTTGATATTACATACTTGGTATCTTTTTTGTTAATGTCTGAAACAATCCATGCCAAGTATTTTTGCCTGTGTTTACCGTTCTGTGTTTGTCTAAATTGGTGGCTTAGCCTACATTGCCTGCTTTGGTTTTGTTGAAAACAGCGCAGTTTCCAGGTCTCTTGGGCAGAGGTTCACTAAACACCAAACCACGTGTTTCCTTCACAGGAGCAACATGCTACAAAACACCAACATCCAAAATTCAGCCTTCATCTCTCCAAAGATCCTCAACCTGAAGGCCGTCAAGAGAATAAGCTGTATAGAAGCACAGGACAATCTGAACTCGGAGAGGCAGGAGAGTGGCTGCTGCCAGGCCGGAGTCAGGCTGGCCCCTGACCCCTCTGTCCCCAGCAGCCCTCGCCAGGCGCTGTTCCTGGCCAGCTCCCCCAGCCCCGCCGTCAGCGTCATCACCATCAGCAGCGACACCGACGACGACGACGTGGCGCAGACGCACTCGCTGAGGGAGTGAGCGTCTGCCTGGGGTTCTGTTAAACTTGCCTTGAATACAGCTGTCTTAGCACAGCCAATGGGTCTGAGTTTAGAAAGGACAAACACTGTGCCCCTAATCAGATTTCAACAGGAAGTTAACTCTGTAGCATTGAAAGGGAGCACGCTGTCAAAAATCTGACTTGTTAATCTGCGTGTGTTACGCCTTTTCCAACCGCAGGTTTTTGAGGGTTTTTTTATAATTTTTTTTTCATGGAAAAATTGAGTATGCACAGCAAGAATATTGTCCTTCTTTGTTGAAGAACAATATTCTTGCTGTGTGTACTCAATGTTACCATTCTAGCAGTAGCATCCAGTAGATACTATTACGTACGTATAGGTAGAAAATACTTCTCTAACAGTATGGAAAGGTGAACCTTTGGGTGCAAAAGAGGTGTTGGGTATTGTCCCCCAGTAGAGTTTTCTTTCACAGAGCCATCACAGAAGCATGCAAGGCTTAAAAGTTTAATGTTTGTTTGACTTGATCCTTACTTGTAATAATTCTGAACTGAAGAACTTGTATTTTGGATCTGAGCTTTGTCAAAGGTTTCAGGGCTCTGAATTGCTGTAGTAAAACATTTTAATCTACTTGTTTTAGTATTGATTCAGTAAAAAAAAAAATACCCATTTAGTAGGTTTCAAAAAACGCTTGTTTAGTCTAGAATTTTAAAAGAGCACTGAAAAGGTTTAAAACCTGGTTTGGATGTGAAAGAAGCAAGGAATTGGATGTTAATTTACATTTAAGGAGCCTTTTCTAATAGTGGACCCTTTTTTATTCCACAATTGCACCCAAGTGAGTGGTGAATGGTGTGTTTGCTGACTGTGTTTCTGTGTGCAGGTGTAAAGGGAGCCTGGAGTGTGAAGCCTGCCAGAACACCCTGAACATCGACCGCGTGTGCTCCCTCAGCAGCCCCGACAGCACGCTCAGCACCAGCTCCTCGGAGCAGTCCAGCCCCTCTCCTTGCAAAAGGTCCAACAGGTGAAAACTCAGACTCCTTTCAGCAAAAAGAAAGATCTTAGTATACAGCAGGCCCAGTTTATACTAAAAAAAGCACAAGTTTTGTTATGTTGCCAGCTGGTGAGGGTAAATGATCTGTTTAAAAATTAATTTACTGGCCTACAGTTGCACAGCACAGACTGCTCTGTTCTCATTCCTAACAGATCTATGTTGCTGCATTGGAAGCTTTCAGAATACTGAATGAATGGTGTTGACACAGAAAATATAAATATGTTGCGTGCAACTTCCTTTGGAATAAAAATCTTTTAAAGTTGCAAGATTAAATAAGCCAAAGTAGGATGTGACAGATTTGGTCCCTACATATTTTTTAATTTTTGCAGCCTCTGGTTTTCCCATTGTGTGTCTTGTAGTCTTTAATGACGTTGATGCCTTTTTTCCTCCTACCAAAAGTAAGGCTCACTTAGGTGAACACTGTTCATGTGAACAGCTTTTAAATGTTTTTATCTTCGCTGGCTCATGACTAGCTTGAGCCTTCAGCAGTTTCATTGTGCAAAATGAATTCTAATTAAGGTCCTAATGAAAAAAGTTTGTTTAAAATAAAGATTCTATCAGAGCATGTATTGACAAGGAGGTGGAACTCCTGAGTCTGCATCGGGTAGTCTTAGTGGTTGGTAGTTAACATTAGTCCTTTAGTATTCCTTAGTATCAAAACATTCAAAAATTCAGATAAGTTTTTATGAAGACCTGCTTGATTTTACAGTATTTTCTTTGAATTGTTAGGAACTGACCTATAACTGAATTCCCTTTGGTAATTCAACTTTATGTCAATAGCAGAGGAATTTGTTGGATTCTGGTTTCAGTACCAATCTACTTATATTAAGTCATGTAATTAGCAACTTGAATCAAAAGTTAATAATATAGAAGTACAATTAATTGCTCAGCAGTTGTCACGTTATTGCTATTTGTTACTTGAAAAAACTACTCAGAATTACCTGATTCTGTTGGTTAAGTTGTCAGACTTTTGTGCTGATCCTCATAGTACTTTTCACAAAAAGTTGATTTTCGTAAGTGGTTTTATTTGTATTACCCTATTTTAAACAACATGCAATAAGGACATCTTATGTGAGCTGTAAAATCACTAGAGGACTTGACCGTATGTTTAAGCATTAGTGAATTCACTGCTATTTCTTGTGTGCTTTAAGTTAAGCATGTATTCCATCAATTTTTAATATAAAGAAGTTATTTCTTCAAGCCTTGCAATTTATGGGTAGGATGAATTTGAATAAATATGCTTGTCTAATTACAATGCATCACTTTTATCTACCTTTGAGTAATTTCACTTCTATAAATTTAATGTGTTAATTTAAGGAAATGTGCCTCTATCATGAAAATCTCTTTGCTTCATTGCAATACTTTTATTTTTGACAGTATGTCAGATGATGAACAGGAAAGTGGATGTGATACAGTGGATGGTTCCCCAAGCTCAGACTCCTCAGGACACGACAGCCCGTTTGTGGAAAATGGCTTTGTAGACAATAACAATAAAAATAAAAATAAGGAAGCAAGAGCCTCAGTTAACCCTGAAACCAAATCAACTGTTTGCACAGTAGTGGTACCACCCATGAGACTTGAAAACAGGTTACATCTTGAGGAACAGATGGTGAATACAGGTAAGTTAGCTCAGGTGTATGTTTCTTTCTATGCCAGTAGATAAGAATAGATTTCAGTATATATATATATAAAAAATTATTTATTATTTAGATAAAGATTTTGACTTACTCATACAACTGCTAATCTGTAGTAATCACTTCTAAACAGTGCTAGGGTTTGACTTTAATTGGTGTATTATTATTTCTCTCTGCATGCTTAAGCAAATGAAACCTTGTCTAACTTTTGCCAGCAGAGAAGAGTGACAACAAAAGCATAACATTATTTATTTCTGTCTTTGAAGTTGCTACCTGCCAGCCACTGAGAAAGGGTCGGTCTGTCCTGGGAAGAATAAACCAGTCTTCTGTGGTAGGAAACCGTCAGCAGAAACTGACATCAGCATTCCATCAGCAACATGGAAACTTCAGTCAGGTATGTGCAACTGCATCCAACGAGCTCCAGATGTGGAGTGGGAGAAGTTGAGTTCCAAACTGAATGCTCACAGTTTCAGTTGCTGTCTGTGGCAGCTGCAGGTTTTCGGCACTTTGATTAAAGAAGTGCTCAGATCTAGAAAAATGGATTTCAACTTAGTGGGCGAGTCATAAGTATCTTTCATTTTGGGTCATTTTCTTAAAACAGCTGACTCTATTTTAAAAAAATAAAAGAAAAGCCACACTGGGAAAATTGTCAATGCTTGCACAATATCAAAGCATGAGACAAAAAGAAAAATGTTGCCATTTATTTTTCCTACATCCAAATGCTAAAATACTCATAGTGTGCAGTTAAAATCTGCAGCTGTATCTCAGTGTTGTTCTGTGAGTAGTGTGCATGGAAATCTTTTAGTTTGAGTATTCCGAGGTGAGATAGAGCTCAACAAACCCAACTATTTGCTTACCTTTGCTTACCAGGTAATGAAGCTGGAGGGGAGATGAGACTGTGATTGTAGTTCCATCCAATGTCAGAAGATACCTAAAGCTAGTTTAAAAGTTCCTTTTATCATTGCCCAACAACACAGTAAACGTGTCTGCTGTGGCTGAGAACTGAAGTTGACACATGGCACCAAGCTTAAGCCCCTTTTAATTAATTATCTTGGAGCTGTAGCTGCATTGAGCTTTTGGTTAGATAGCTGGAGGTACATTAATGTGAGAGACTTACCTGTTTGTGTAAGTCTTGCAGAGAAACTGTGAATATTGTAAGTTAAATGCTAAATGAAAGCATGCTATATGTAGATAAGAGGATTTAGCAATAATGGCTTGAATAGTTTAGATTGAAAGAAACATTTGGGTGGGTGGCACAGGCTCCCCTTCTGCATGATTATGCAAAAGGATTGGTTTAATTAATTCTAAGCAAACCTTAATATGATCAGCATGGTATTAATTTTTAATCTCTTCAATGTCTGCAGCTCCTCAGCCTCTTGGCAGAAAGTGTAGAACGTTTTTTATTTTCATTACAAAAATTTATGCTGATCCTTCCTTCTTGGGTAGATGCCCTATGCAGTTTGAAGTCTGCATCATTTAATGGGAGTAATTGATTTTTAGTCTTTTCTCTTTATAACTGTTAATGATTGCCACATCTGTGATCGTAGACCTAGACTTCTGTTTGCCTAGTTGTCTCAGATATTTTCAATCCGTTTATTATTTTTTCTGCTCTCCTCTAAAATTTCTCTCCTATTTGTCCTCTTTGTGCCTCATTATGGTGCCCAAACTGAATGCAGCACTTCCAATTGATGCCAAGCCAGTGCTGAGTAGAGTGGAATAAGCACCTTGCTCATGTGATACATGGTATTTCTGTTAAAACAGCGCAGCATGGCATTTTATCCTTTTTTTTTCCTCCCTTTGCAAGAGCATTAAAATAACTCGTGTTCCGTTTTCCATCTCTTATTGTCTGTGCTGCTACCTAAATAGCTACTATATCTTTTTCGTTCTGTCGAAGCATTTAATAATTCCTGTCTCTATATTCCTCCCGATTTTAAGTTGACTAGTTTTAGTGCATTTCTCCTCCATTTTTCCCACTCTCTTTGCTCCGGGGAATCGCTAAACCCTGCCCGTTTCTGTGTGTGTGGCCAGGTCCAGCGCTTCGGCTCGGGGCCGCAGGAGTGGAACGGGAACTTCACCCCGCGGAGGCAGCAGCAGCAGCAGCCCTTCCTGGCGGCCACCGTGGCCGGCCCCGCGTTCTCCCTGCCCCAGGGCAGCCCCAGCCACCTGCCGGGGAGCTCCCACCTGGGCGGGCAGCCCGCCATCCTCCCGTACGCCTCGCCGGCGCCGCCCGTCGCGCACCTCCTCGCCTCTCCCTGCTCCTCCAGACCTCTGCTCCAGCACCCGAGCTACAGCCTGAGCCACCCCGGCGGGATGGTGCACCAGGTGCCAGTGGGCATCAACCCCCGCCTGCTGCCTTCCCCCACCGTGCACCAGACCCAGTACAAGCCCATCTTCGCGCCCCACTCGTACATCGCCGCGTCGCCCGCCGCCTACGCGGGCTTCCCGCTGAGCCCCACCAAGCTCAGCCAGTACCCCTTCATGTGAGAGCTCAGCCCGCTGAGGAAGCTCAGCGATGCAGAAGTTTGGTTTGAGAAGAAACATGGTATTTATTACGTATTAGCCATGGCACAACAGGAAAATTATTTTTTTGAATCATGTAGACTTGGGTGCAATTTAAACAACTCTGAGCTTTAAGAAAAACTCACTTTTAATGTGTTTTGCACATTTGGTATAACTTGTCTTTGGTCATGTTATCTTCTTATATAGTAACTTTAGACAGGTGACTTATGGGAGCAGAAATCTGGTTTTGCTCCTGCTATTTTTTATAAAATTGCCTTCTAACTAGTGCAAGACACGTCTACATTTGGGAAGCCATTCAGTGTACAGAACTAGAGCAACAGATGCACATGTGTCAGCAGTACAGTGTAGAAGTAACTTGTTTGTGTTGCGTATCTTGGTGTTTAAATGTTGAGTCACTTATCTAAAAGTTGAGCTGTTGTTCTTCACATTGCATGTGTCTTTTGCATGGGCAAAGAAAAGGCCTAAACATTGCTCTTAAATGTTGTTGTCCTAATAATCTCAGCTGCATTGTAAACTGTTCCCACACATAGTGCCTTAAATATTTGAGGTTGTTAATGTTATTACTTATATATAAATGTTGAGGACTGCAGCACTTAAAAATTCAGATCTGCTGATTTTTTGATAGCGTAATGCTCATTTTGGGTTTTGTGTGGTATTATTTTAGTATTGGGTGTATTTTCCTGATTGAGAAGGCAGCATGTTTTGCTGTAGCTGAATTTTGCTGTCTTTTTTTACCCCACCCCCAGAATGATCTAGCTTCAAGACAGGACTTTAGTAGTGCTTAAGGAAAGTTGATTCAGTAGCTATTGAGTAGTGACACACAAGACAGTATTTCATACTGGTAAATGGAACTGCAATACAACCTAAGTAGTTTACTTTAAAAGTGTTTGTCTAATTGGATATAATAAAATGTTTAGAGGTGAGGTAGGCATGACTGACTAGCTAATGAAAGGAGAAGCCAAGTGCTCGTTGATCCATGATGTGGTTTCATCTTAGCTTGAGCAAACCGTGCAGTATTTAATAACTAGTAGCAGAATATTTACTGTTGAAGCTTGAAAAAGATGTGAGTTCTTTGTGTGCAATCTTTCATTTATGCATGGGAGAGATTTTAGTCTTTTTACATGAATAGTATTTGTTTTAGCCTGTTGTGGGTGTTTGCTTATTTAATACATTCCGTCAGGGACGTAAATTACATGCTTTTTGCATTTTTCTTTTTCTCCTTAGGAAGTGTGTCTTTTCGTTTTTTGTTTTGTTCAAATGAAGTTGCTTTTGCAGCACCAAAGACTTAATCATCCATTTCCTATAAAAGGTAGCTACTTTTTCATAGACCTCAAGTATACTGTAGTGTAGAGATGGGATTTACGGAAGGTATTAAGCTGAGGCTGTGTTTTAGCTTATGGGCAAGTAATAAATTGTATCATTTATCTTGAATGTATCATAGATAAGCTGCTATATAATGATTGCCACTTCAGATAGCTGTGAAATTAGGTGATTAACTAGTTCTTTCTTAGCCTTCTAATTTCTGTACAAGTCTAATTACATGAAATAGAAGCTGGGGTTTGGGTTTGTTTTTTTTTTTGTTTGGGTTGTTGTTTTATTTTTTTTTTTTTTTTTTTTTAGTTTTCATTGTTTTCATGTTTGAAGTGTCGTAACTACTATACTGTAAATGATGGAAGATGATTGCATATGTTTTTTTGGGGTGTGTTATTTGCATCAGTATTTTATCTCCATTAACTTTGAGCTCATCACTGCATATAAGTGGATGTATTAATGTAACTTAATTTTTTTATGTTTTCATATTGGCATTGTGTAGACACTTAAGAAGCTGCATCTTGCAGGCTTGACTTAACTTTTTTAAAAACAAAATCTGGAATACAATCCTTGCAATGTTGACTGGAATAAGAGTGCAAAACATTTGAGTTTAACTCTGTCAATAAGCTAATAACTGGTAATCTTTTTCTTTACTCCACTAACACAAGCAGTGTTTTATTTAATGAATGTCTGAATGAAATAAATGTGCCTACATTTGATTTATTTTTTAAGTAATAACTAAAATACAACAGTATTAGATCATAAAAAAGAAAATACCAGCAGTACATTTTTAATCACACTGAAAATTAAGAAACTTAACTTTTCCCAAAAGTTTAGATGTTTTTAGTAATCAACTCTATGCATTTTGTACAAGTGTGTGTGTATATAAAGTATACATTAGCAGCTAGGAGTATCCTGATGAATTTGAACTTTTACCAACACGTATGTAAAGCCTGAACATAGGGAGTCAAATTGGATGTCCACCTTTACCACTTCCAACTCGTGCTGTGTGGTCCAGCAGGCAGTTTTCTGTTCACTCCCTTTTTTTGGTGCTCACTCCATTGCAGGCAATGGACACACCAAGAACCACCAATGCAAACAGAGCACATCGATTTTTGTATCGTGGTAACAAAAAAAAAAAAAACAAACCAAAACCAAAAAAAATACTGCTTTTTTTTTTTCTTTTCCTGGGGCCACGGGGATCATCATGGGTCTGATGTATTTTCTGTACTTTCTTTTTACTGTGTTTAAGGTTTGGAGCTGACGTGCTTGTTAAATTGACACTCTGTGTTATCACCACAGCATCCTGCCGTATGCAGGAAAAAGTTGCTGTAAATGCGCCCCAAATTAGATCTGCTGCTCTTTCTATGTGTTGTAATCATAGAAATGTCTGCATTTCAAAGAATGAAATATTTTTAGGATCCTGCCACAGCTTAAATTCAACACACCAGGTGAAGGTGACTTCCCCCCCCCTCCTCCCGCAATATACTCTGAGAGAACGGACTCTTGTCACTGCAAGTGTCTGGGGCCCATCTGCAGAAAAAAAAAAAAAAAGCTTTCAGGGTGAGGGCCTTTTCTGTGGAAGAAGTCATCCTCTGAGAAGCATTTTTACAAGATACCATTTTAATGCCTTTTTTAAATAAAACACTGCATGACTATGGAATTGCATATCTGCATCTTACTTTAATTTGCAAGGTTTTATATATGAATTTCTTGTGTTGGGTTTTTAACTTCAGGGTGTTTTATTGGTCAAATATGCTACTGTATTAACTCCTTTTATTTTTTTGTTTGTTTTAATTTTTAAATTTTCTGTTTTTACTGCTAATTAACGTGGTTTGTGTTAAGTAAAAGTTAAATCACACTGCAAGCTGTAGGAAGACTTGTTCTAGAAACACCCAGTAATAGAGACTTGATTAATAAGGTTGAACTGTTACTGTTTAACAATTTGTAAACTTGTGGCTTTTTTTTTTGCTTTGGATTTCTCTGCTACACTAGTTCGCCATGTAGCAATTGCACTGTGCAATATTACAATATGAGGACTGGGAAAATTTTTTATGGATGTAATGTCTCTTACAGTTTGCGATAGTATTTCTTTCTAGTTCTCAGTGATTTAAATGTGACCAAGCCTTCTGTACTTTGTCACAAAAAGCGGGTTTTCCAGGTGACTATTTTGGTGAGTGTCAAAATAAGAATTTATGGTGTATTACTGTCAAGATTCACTTTGAATTAAAATATATATTGCAGCAGATGACTTTTGCTGGCTTTTATTTTTTGCTGTGTTACATGAAGGCAAAGATGATGAAAATTCACTGAGAGGGCTCTAAAATTCTGACATAATCATTCAACTGAGTTTCTGAAATTTTAAATCTCATTAGCTTTCAAGGCTTGCTTCAGAGGGTCTTGAGAAGCCATCTTTAATGCAGCCACACCTTGAAGGCTCTTGGTTCTGGATGTCCCACTTTTACAACCTTAGAGGAAGGTGATCTGGCCCAGATACCAGCGGACACCTCGCTGCTGCTGAGGTTTGTGCCAAGCCCGTGGCAACTGCTGCCCAACCAGCAGGAAGGTGCTCCTGCTGCCACAGATGGCCCCTCATGGTCACTGGCTCCAGATGGCCACCTGGTATGGACCAGACATCCATGGAAGGCACATTTGGTGGTGCTGTTGTCAGCCAAATGTGCTCACTCTGCCGTGGAGTTGCAGCACTTGCTGAAACCTGGTGGTTGGGTGCACACGTGTGCTTGTGGGGAGGATGGTTTCTGTGCCTACCACTGCATTTAAGGGTCAGTTAGAAATTAAATGTAAAAGACTGAAATGACAGTGCAGTATATTTTTGATACCAAAGCATTTCAGAGTTGACAGAAAGCTTTGATTTTCTAAATACAAGGTGCTGCTGATGTGGATCTGTCACAGTGCTCACTCTTCAGTGCAATTGGTCACAAATTGTGTCTGCAAAGCTTTTCCTGCAGCTCTGTGCCTCAGGTGATGTGTAAACACCTCTGTCCAAATTCTGCAGATGCCTGTTGCTTTGAAAGCTGCTTCCTTTCCCTCCTTTACAGCTAGCCTTGTGTATTGTTGACTTTTAAATGCGTGTTGGTATCTAGATCCCACTTTTCCCATGGCAAATAGGGCCCCTGGCTTGGTGCGTTTCACACTCTCACTTCTGGCAACATCTAACAAACAAGGAAAGGCAGCCTGATCCTTTGAAAATGAATACTCTGCCTGTGAAGTCCTTTCTCTTCTTGCTTTCTATTCGTAATGATGCCCACCTGTTCTTTATGTTCCCCTATGTTCTTTCCCACCCTGTGGAAGGAGTGGGCTAGGACAGGCAGTTATCTTCCTCTTCAACTGTCTTTAGGATGACAAACGCTGGTTTAAAATCTGGTATTTTCCCTGTCACTAAATGCAAAGGACAGGTTTGTATTGCAGTTAAGATGTCAAATTCATTCAAGGAAAAGCTTCCAGAGTCAATGGGGCTGTCACATGCCACAGATTTGCAGCGAGACGAAGGGGTTCAGGGTGATGCTGTGTTGTCCCAATGAGTTAGCCTGGGTTTCAGCTGGAGAGATGATCAGTCTCTGGGAGGCAAGAGAGAAGCTACTGCCTGGTACAACTCCCAGAGCAGTCCTGGTGATGGTGGTGAAGTCACAGTCATCACTGCAGCTCATGCACACTGTGAGCCCGGCTCCTGTGGTGGCCTGAGACAGCAGGAGTCGAACTTTTGGGAGGATTGTGAGTAGAGCTGCTCCCCACCAGAGAGCTGTGACTTCCCTACAGGCCTGCAGTGTTCGGCAGGTGGTGTCTGGAGCAGTGCAGAGCTCTGGGAGCACCAGGGCAGGGCTGCAGCCCCTCCTGCCTCTCCCCACACTGTGACTGAAATGGCTGGCATGACGCCGTGCTGTGCAGGAAGGCTTATTAAGCCATGGGTAAGGTTTGATGGTGATTAATGTTAATTACATCTTCCTGCCTTTCACCTGTAGGAAGGAAGTTGCATTTTCTCTCTCAGGAGGGGTGGGTTTGTGCTCTAAGGTTCAGATAATTCTACCTGCCCTTGTCCTGGGGTAAACAGCACTGAGTATTTGTTAGAATGTGAAGTTTTATGCTGAGAGGCTGAAATAGATGTTGGAATGGATTCTTCCCCCTGGACCCTGAAATGGCAGATTGGGAACATCTATACCTTGTTGGCAGAGATGCCTGGAGGCTGGATTCCATTCTGTGGTTGTAGTTGGGGAGTGAGATTTTCTCAAAAATGAAAAATGCCGACTGGTCTGTTGCAAAGAGAGACCATGGGCTTGCCACCAGCTTCACAGAGAAGTCACTGCCTGGCCACTTCACTTCTCATCCATGAGTGAGATCCTTGTCTTATGGGTTCCCTCATAAAAAGAAGCAAGACTTGGACTGCTTGCAGTAGGTCTACTGCAAGCAAGGCAATTTTGGATCTGGAAAAAAACCCAAAACCCAAACAGGATTAGAAAAGTTGAGTTTAGGAAGTAGCTAACTACAGTTGCTTGGTAAAACCCCAGTGAATTTTCACTAGCTGTAAAAGATCCATTCCGCATTCTGGAAAATACACATTTTTAAAAATCCTTTGAGATAACAACTCAATCTGCTACTTGTATTTTATTCATAATACATGCACACACAGACACTGTAATGGAAAATTAAGAGAAAACCATAATGCATAAGAGCTAGACTGAAAAAAGTGCTGTCAAAATTAGCTTATTGGTGGCTCTATTACAAAGCTGAGTTATGACAAAACCTAGAAAGATATGAAAAATGATGAAATGAAGTTTGTGCAAGGCTCCCCGAGGGTGCCAGCAGAGGGCCCTGCACTAAACGTGCTGGCCCTGGATTAAGCAGAGTGATGAGCAAGCTCCATTTCACTATAATGATCATAAACTGCCATCTTTGCTCTGAATAATCGCTTGCAGTCATCAAGGGGAAGCTAATTTTGCACGGAATGAATTAGTGATTTGGGGGAAAAGAGAAACGGCGGAAGTGGGACAGCATAATTGTGTTGGTGACACCGGGAGTGTGCTGAAGCAGTCAGATAAATAGGTAATTATGGGTTGTCAGGGCTTTGGATGCTGCCAGCGGCTGGGTACCAGCGTGTCAAGCTGTGGCTGGCCCATGCTGAGGCTTGCTCCACCACAAACCTGACTTCTAAGAATTTCTCAGCACGACAGCTTCCAGCAGAGCAGAATTGCTGGGAGGCTGGGACAGCTTTACTGCATGTAAACAACGCTGCAGCCTTTCAGGATCAGCTCTCGGGGTCCCGGAGCGTGTGGTGTCCCAAAGCCACCTTTGCACTGCTCCTCCCACCATCACTGCCTGTTGCCCGCAGCCATGGTCTGGAACTAAAAGAATTCAGGGGTGCAATTCAGGAAAGAGACGATACCAGAATAAAGGATTCACACTGCCTCTGTTGCAAACAGGACTTGGAGCAAACACTAAATGGACTACCCCAGTGCTGGGTGTGACCGTGGCCGAGGCAGCAGCTGGCGCTCACTCCTCTGCTGTCCATAACACATTTCATGCCCTTCATGTTGATCTCCCGGTGTACCTTAAAGCAAAACAGAGAGGAACCTCTGTCTTGGAGCTTCCCTTTGAGTCGGGATTTCTGAGCCCATCCCAGGCAAGAAGGGAGTGAGGGAGCGAGCGCAGGAGAGGGCCGACCAGAGATCTCTCCTGTGTTTGCACAGCGGGTGGCTGAGGACGCCGCTGCCGCTTTGGTCACCTCCTGCGGTACTCTCGACCTTCTTTATTCTCAGAGCCGCTTCTGCACTTGCAGAAACGCTGCCAGTGGCGATGGGCGCTGTGGCAGCGCTTGGGCTGCTTTGCCAAGAGGAGGTGCTGGCTGGTGCCTGGGATATAACGAGGGATATCTTTGGAGATGTCCTGGCCCGGCGACTCCCAGGTCGGGACATCAGCTGGCAACGAACGGTTCCCACAGTGAGCAGGGAGGGACTTCTAGCCTCGCCAGGTCGCAGCACCAGTGCCGCGCCTCCGTTTACACCCCAAGGTAGCGCCGGGCACAATCGCTTCGAAACACGAGGGAGGTGACAGCTCCCCGAGAGCCGCTGCCGCGCCGCACCTGCCCCGGCGGGCGGGGACCGAGCCCACGGCCCCCGCGGCCGCTCCCCGCGCCTGGC
>VZSR01002364.1:247113-260647 GCA_013398615.1 Brachypodius melanocephalos | reverse complement strand
CACCGGGGCCGTCCTGCCGAGCGCCCGAGCGGAGCCAGGTAAGCAGCGGCTTCAGCGGACGCGGGAGGAGCGCGGCGCCGTCGCCGCCCTGGGCGCGGGCTCCGCGGGGCTGCCCTGAGCCCCGCAGCCTCACCTGCCGCGGTGGCACCGGAGCCCCGGCCGCGCTCCGGGAGGGACACGGCGGCAGCGTGAAGCGTGCCCGGTGCCCGGCACCGCCGGGAGCGGGGAACAGCCGGGCGCTTCTCTTTGTCTGCCGCATCCCTTTTTTTTTACTGCTGGCGGAACAGAGGCTGCTCTGTGGGCAGGGGATGCTCGGGTTTTGTGCCTTTTCCCAGCGCTGCCATCACCCGCGGGCTGCCTGCCTGGCACATTTCCTATGGGACGGGATAGTTGGATTAGGTCTTGTTCCGTGCAGAGAAAGGGACGGGCAGAGGCTTTTGTTAAACCAGAGGATCAATTCTAGTGATTCTCTGTGTGTGTGTGTGTGTGTTGGGGAGGAGGGGAAGATAAGGAGGGGTTAGGAGAGGGCAAGCTCTGCTGAGATCTGAGCGCTACATCTCAAATGTAGCTGAAAGCTCCGACAATTTCTGGGTTATATTTTGCGTATTTCCCTGGACCTTTTGAGCCGAGCAGTGTCCTGTGCTCTCCAGACTCCTCACAGCAGTGGATATACTCGGTGACCTCAATGCAGAAATGGTTACTGTTGCTGGCAGTAATTGTATGTGCCAAATAGAGATGCCAAATATAATTCTGAAGCTATGCTAAAAGAGGCTACAATTGTTATAGTACTATATTCCTATGGATTTAAGAAAAGACTAGGGATGTGAGTCCATGTCTTGAAGCTGTTAATATGTATGTTCCATAATTGTATACAATTGATGTCAGTTTTACAGCCATAACACAATAAGGTTTGTCATCTGCAGGTTGCAGGTTGGTGGAACAGTGCCTTACTGCATTACTTGTGCTGGGCATGTAAATAGCACAGTCTGATTTACCTCTATAAGACAGATGGACACATAATCAGAGAAATGGCTAATTTTTTACCTTTGCTTGTCAAGTCAGCCTGGGTGTCACAGGAACTCTCACACCACACCTGAGTTATGTGTTCCTTCACTTGGAGGTAGCCAGGCTCTCAGAGCTCAGTTGCCAAAGCTGAGGTATTTCTGACAATGCAACGAGACACCTCTTCACGCTCCAGGATGAGATTGAAGAGCAGGATGAAAAGTGTTAATATTCTGTTTCTCCCTTTGTAGTCTGCATATATTTATGGCACAGCCATGATCTCATTTGTGAGTGAAGAAATCCAATAGAGTTAAAAAACGTATTTGTAGGTATGTCATAGCTGACAGCTTGGATGAAGGAAAAAGAGGTGAGAAGCAACAACAGCACCAAGCCAAAGTACATGATCACAGTGTACACAGCCCACACAGTGGAAAATACTGTCACTGATAGGCTTTGCCTGGGAATTTTAGATTATTGGGTAGTTACATGAAGATATTAAACATAATTTGTTTTACTTGATAGCTTTGGGCTTTACAGCTGAAATTGCAAATAAAACTTTACTACTACTGTGCCGTGTTGATCACTAGATATGATTGCTGAGGTGCATAAATTGGATGTCAATTAACCTTAGAAGCTCTGCCTTCCAGAGGCGCAGAGCACATTCAATGGAGCAAAACGCGGTAGAGCCAAATTTTCAATCAAGAACATAATTTGTGTCTAAGAATGTTCATATGGAGCGGACTAGGCCTGGATTTCTTTTAAGCAAATGTGCTTTTACTAATTTTGGTGATTATTACAGGAATGTGTATGATTAACAGAGCTGATCTACTGCCATGGAGTTCAAGTGGGGATGCAGGATGCAGTAAACACTGGGAACAGCACTTGTCATGCACCATTTTTACTACAGCTTCCTCCACTGGGCAACATTTGCCATTCTGAGTAAATTATATCTGTAGAGATGCACACAATCATGGATAAATACTTCAGTCTTGTTTTGGGTTTGTGTGCAACACCTGGCATACAGTGTGTGAGGAAAAAGCAGGGAACCAGGAGTATTTTGTACTGGTCAGTGCCCTGGGACACTTTCACCATGGACTACAGAGTGATTAGGTTTCAAACATCAGATAAGAAGTTTTATTTGTAGTTTTACAAGTATTTTATGCTCCTTTAGTGAATATGTGCCATACTGCCACTCTGCATGCAGAGTTAATAATTAATTTCCACAGTATGTCACTCCCAGGACCACTGCTGGAGTTCAGGTTGAAAACAAGGTTACCCTGCCCACCACAATCGGGATAACAGAACAACCAGTGGAAAAATTAAGTCAAATCTGTCAAGAAAGAAAAAAATAAAGCACTGGGAGTCAAAGGAGGGAATGTGAGGATTTGGGTTGACTCCTACCATGCTCCAACCAGGTAGAACTTGCTCGTGACCCACAGTTGTGAATTGTGGGCAACCATTCCCTCTGGGAGGAGATACAGAGTTTTGAAAGCTGATCTGGTGTTGGTGGAGCATTTCTCAGCAAGTCCATACCTATGTCACTATGGTTTGAGTTAAACAGAGGGAAAGGCACATTGCTCATTGTTGTGTTGCTCATAAGATTAATCAGCTAATCAGAGGGACTGCAGTGGGGGGCCTGTGGAAATAAAGTTTTCAGAAACAATAAAATAGACCTTTTACGTTTTGAATCATCCTTTATGTTTGCTTGTGTAGCCTGTTTGAATGATAAACTTGTCAGGGAAAGGTCCATTTCTTCCTGTGCTTCCTGATCACCAGCACAGTGAGATCTCACCTTAATTAACAATGATTTCACAAACAATAAGGACACCTCCAGCGCCGCGGCTGCTTCTCGCAGCTGGAGCTTTGATTGAACAACTCGGAGAGTGCTCCGTGCCAGCTGCTAAATTGCCAGTGCCACCTCCCACAGACCACAGCTCCCGATGGATGGCAGCTACCTGTGCACTGACTCCGTGCCTCTCAACTCCTGGAACTCCCCAAAAAAGCAGAAACCAGAACTGGTGCATCTGGAAGTGCACGGGCTGGTGTTCTCACTGCCAGAGGAGCTGCTGCAGGGTGAGGGCTGGGAGCACATGGGGAGGGCACGAATCCTTCCCTAGATCCAGCTCTGCATTATGGAAAGGGATGAGGACATAGAAAAAGGCACCCTCCATCTCCTGTGGTTGCCCTCCACGATTACCAGTCCAGCATTTTGGAAGATCAGTAGTTTCAGATTGGTGGTGTTGCTCTTTCGATGTTCTGATCACCCCAACAGAGCAAAATGCGTGCAGACGTCTCCTATACCTGTGAAAGAACAGTGAAAAGTTTCAGTTCTGCCTCATTTTAGTCAAATCAAAACAGGATCTACACCAAGGGCTGAAAGAATGGGCTACCAGGAGCACGCAAGGAAGTGCTGCTTCGGCAGGATTTGAGGTTTTGATGGGAATGCTTGGCACAGATCCTCCAGCCACGAGTTACCTTCTTCCACTGCATTCCTGGGTCTGAGCTGATAATAAAGAATTAGCTGACAGTAAATAACCTGGTTTTAGTATCTACATAAATAGAGAATGCTTGAAATTCAGATATACTGAGACCATTTGGATGAGGGTGTTCTCCATAGATTGAGACAAGGAAGGAGCTCCCAGTAGGTCGAGGGGTATCCATGTTTTTCCTGTAGGGAATGCTGACTGGCTGTTTAAGGCCTATGGTAAAAGAACTTATCAATCTTATTTTCTGACATGTTCACTCACCCAGCAGGATATTGCATCCTCTTAGTCTTCAATGGGCTGTTTTTTAAAAATCTTTCTCACTTGCTTGAGGTCAGGGCAATGAACAAGAGGAAAGGGACTGTGAGTAATTTTCTGTTTATGGTATTTTCTTAGTCATGTGGGAAAGGTCGTTTCTACTGCAGGAAATACTGATAATGTTTGCAGATGAATTTAAGCTTCAATGTCCAAACATGTCAACATTTCATTAAAAAAAACAAAAGAGCATTTTGATGGTTAGTTACTGTTCTCACTCCCTTCTGCTGAGTCCAGTGGGGGAACTATTGCACTGAACTGACCTGCCTTTCCCTGCTAAACCAGCAAGGTGAGATAGCACTGAGGAGCTTTGGACAGGGCATTTCTCAGCTCAAACAGCGCACAGGAAAACTCCCAGTGAGGGTATTTAATTAGCAGTTAATAGATATTAATCTAGAATATGCAATTAATTATACACTATATATTGTTATATATTGTCATGCAATAACAATAATATATGTATAAAAATGTATAATATATGAATAATATACTTAAAATTATTACTTTTAAGAGGTATGTACAGCATGCATAGCAAAATATAACACACATATTTCTACTTAATCTGGAGGTTAAATCAGAAGAAATACCTTTCTGCATTCTGGCAGCAGGGGGAAAGAAGGAAAAATGAAAACAATGAAAACCCAGACCTATAAGACAGTGTCCATTTCCATGTTTTCTCCACTGTGCAGTGCTGTAGAGATGAAATTGTCTACAACACCTTGTCTGTCATTCTAACACCTGTTAGCAACGTTTTTAGGGAAATGCTCCGGATGATTCCTACTGACTCTGAATGGGAAGCATACGTGGGAGAAATTACAGCAAAATCTGTGTGAGACTGTAAACACATAGCGTGGGTCTGGGCCTCCAATTTTCAGGTATTATCATCAGGTTTGGTGAGTCAGCAGGGGAGCAGCTGTAGCTCTTCTTCTGAAATTTCTCCTGAATTGCCCTCGTGTGCCTGCATTTTCCTTGTTGTGGCTGGAAAGCCTCTGTGTGGACTGCAGAGGTTTTGGTTGCTCTCTAGGAAAGTCTTTGTGCATGAGCTACCCACTGGGGTGTGCTTTCCTCAGTGCTCCTGCAGATGGGTGGTGATGAAACCTTCCTGGAGGGAGCTGCTATAAATTGCAATCCATCTGTATCCCAGGTAATAAAAAGGCAGCAGAACTATCCTGCACCACTCTGCTGCTTAGTGATGATCTCACTGCAGTGTCTTCAGCTGAAAAGATGTGCAAAGTCTTTAAACAAATTGGCGCCCTGCATTTGAGAGACGTGGATTTTGCAAATTGAACCTGGTATAATTCCTAGCTAGATGTAACACGAGATTGATACATAAATGCATGTCGTTCACAAGGCTAAGAGACTGATTTTTAAGACTGTTACTAAGACAAGAAAAGGCCAAGCATTTAAACACATGGAAATTAAAATGTCAAAAAAAACCAAATTCCAAAGGAATGGGAAACAAAGATGTATTAGTTTTCTGTGGTATTTCTTAAACAATGAAATAACGGACACCAGCAAAATATTTTGGCAACCAATGTAAAAATGGTAAGAAAAGAGTTGAAATATAGAAGTTTATCTGAAGAAGCGGTTTCTTACCAGATAGTTGTTCTTTGTTTTGAAAATGATGAAAATTATTTCGCTTATGTGATGTTCTTTGTCACTCAAGTTCTGAAAAAGTGCTTTAAAAGAAACCATTACAGACTTGGCGAGTTCTTCCTTTGTGTAGTTTTTCTTTTATCTGATGAGTAGCTTTGGCAGATGAATGTGTCAGTAGTGAAGAATTGGATTTTTATAGGGGTCATGGCGAATCAGGACGGTTTTCTGTCATTGTCATTGATGAGAGGTCTTGAAGCTGAAAGTTTTAGGGGTAGTTTTCAAAAATTCTTAAAACTGATGTTTTTGGGTCTATTTAGCGTATTCTGATCTGGCCTTCCTGATAGTATAACTTTAAAAGTAATTCTGTGATCCTGTGGTCTTGGCTGAATTTTTTTTAAGACTGCTATAGGCTTGATTGCTGTAGCTGTCCAGTATTCCCTGACAGGTTTGTCTGAATTTCCTGGTGCTCACCAGTTCTGAAAGTCTCAAACCCTGATGTGGGGGTTTTGTTTGTTTGTTTATTTGGTTGGTTTTGTTGGATTTTTTTTGTTGTTGTTGTTTGTTTGGTTTTTCGCTGAGTGTAGCTGCTGAATTAGAGACACATAGAAGTGAACTTGAAAAAAAACCTGTCCACTGTTGGCTGTCAGTCCATGAACACACAAGAGCTCTCATGGTGGATACTACAGGGATGGTTTCAAAGCTGCAGCCTCCTGAATTTATCAGTACATTTCCCTGTGCACGGTTTGGTATCTAAAATGTGTTGCTGTTTAAAACCAAATGTTTGGCTTTATTAGACTATTAGAGCTTGACCTCTAAATTGTCTATAGGCAGTGATCGCTCGCTAAATAAGTAAGTGGAAGTGTTGATTAGACATTTTATGAGGTGTTCTTTGTGGCTCTCCTGCTATTAAAAAAATCATTATTTTCTATGTGTGCCTTTCTTTAGCCTATTGAAACACCTATAAAAAGATTATGAACTGCTGTCACATAATTAACATGAAGTTATTGAGTTATTTTCAAAAAAAATTTCACCAGAGTATCACATACCAAGAGCTCTTTGTGTTGGCCTGAGTGAAGTAAAACCTTTATGTTTTACTGAGAGTCCATGTACAAAAATGTTGTTGACTGGCTGGGGTTACTCCTGGGCACATTTTGCTCCAGTAATCCCATACCCAAAAGAATAAATAAGTGCAAGCTGGGGAAGGGGACTGGTTGGCCATAAGAAGGAGTACAGAACACAGGAAGACTTCTGGCAAAGCATTTCCAGGCATTTAGGTCACAAAGGACTCACTGGTGTCAAATTTACCTTCTGAATCTTGTGAGCCATAAGTTTTCTCTTTGTTTTAGTGGCTGATGCACACATGGCACAGCTCCTTTAGCACTGTGGCCAAGTCATGCCTTTTGCTTTGAGTTCTCAGAGGGTTCCATCAAAGGTGTATTTCCCACACCTTTCATCGTTCTTGTGGCTCCTCTTTGAAGTGTTTTCAGCCTGGTGTCCCTCTGAAGCTGCAGCCTCCAAGCTGGTCTGGTGTTCCTGGTTTGTCAGCAGTGGCCATCAGCAGCAGTGTCAGATGCAATATCAGGTTTTGTTGTAGTGCTGATATTCCTAAACATAAAAGTTGAATTGAGGTTACTTCTGTAGTGGTGTCCATTGATCTGATTATTCATCTCTGCTTCCAAGACTTACTCTTTTTTTTGTAGAATAAGTCTACTCTGCAGACTTTGGTGTAATTGAGAGAAGCAAGATTAACGACCCTGCAGCTCAAGGGCTTCTCCTACTTGTGGAAGATGCTCAGTAGCCACAACCCTCCATCACAGCTGCCTTCACAGACACTCTTACCCTGCAGAATTGGTCTCCAGTCCTTATTTCCAGATGTGTGTCTGGTGCATCTGCTGGGCTTCATTGTTCCTCACCTCCCCACTTGTCATCTGACAACTTTTATCAGATAGTTTTGGCTTCCTCCTGACAAAAATGTTGGCTGCAAGGCTGTGAATCAGTCCCCACGTGAGTCTATTGAAAGCACTGCTGCTCAATTTAATCATTTAAAGTCTACTGCATAGGCACAGTATCAATTTTATGATTTATTAATCAAAATGTGAGATATAAAGTCAAATGCCTCACTGAAATTCAAGAACACTGGATCAAAAATTTAGTCTGATAGAAATATAAAATGAATTTAAAGTGGCTCATTGTCTGTAAAAATTCAATCCTGGGCATTAATTATTCCATCCTCTTTTTGTTCCATCATCAATCAAATCCTTTCTCTGCTAATCCAGTCTATCATCGTCATCAATATCAAAATCTCCATTTGACAGTTCCCATTTACCCTGTTTAAATGTCACAATATTATAGAACAAAGGCAAATGTTGCTCTTTGTTTGCTTTGTCTCCTAGCACTAGCAATGAGGAGACAATCGACAATTGGGGGAAAAAACCCAACAAACCCTTACTTCAAACCACTCAGGGATGCTTCACTCTCTCCCTGGCTGTAGGACTCTTCCTTTTAGCTCTGGCTTCCTCTGTTTTGCAGCGTGGGCCTGGGTGCCCTAGGTAGGAGACAGGAATGGCATCTTGATATTAATCTCCTTTTTGTCCTCTAAAAGGCCCCAAGTCAGCCTCTGCAATTAATGAAACCCCTTGGAATGCTCGAAGGGAAGCACGTCCAGTGCTTATCTGAAATTACACTCCACCTGAAAAAACACTCATCCCTGCTGGATGGACTGCCCGGGCAGCGTGCGTTCTGCTGGAAAACCAACAGCTGCTTGGAAAAAAATCAGTGGTGAATTAAAAGTCATAGATAATGGGAGCAGGACTGGGATAATGGAGTGTGGAATACTCAAGGTTTATCAGATATTACAACATGGCCAATATTTTCAGTTTAATGCAGATAATTGAAATCACCCCAAAGAAATAATCTTGCAGGAGCATGTTCTCGGAATGAGGTGCGTTTTCAACAATATTAACTTTAGGCTACAATAATACAGCATATTGTGCAGAGTCTGTGTAGGACAGATTTCTGCAACTATTATTACAACTGTCCAATCAAAGAAATCTCTCTGTATAATTTCCACTATTATTTAACTGCTAATTTGATTCTAAAATTGTCTTTCTAGGCAACTATTGCTGAAATCAATGCCATCTACTTGTGCACACAGAGCAAAATTCTTAACATTGTAGCCAGCCTAAATTCACTGCATTGATGTTGAATTGCTTGAAGTAGTTGGGTATTTTTGGGTCTTATTAAGTCTAACCAGGGATGTCTTGACTGTGAGGTCTGGGCTGGTCAGGGAAGGGATAGGAGTAATCCTGGGGACATCAGTGGGTGGGAGACTGAGTCTCTGAGCAGCCACCTGGGTCTGAAGTATGGGCTGTTTCTCCACTAAGTTTGTAGGGATCCAGCTGGGAGAGGTTTCCAGAGGTTTTCAGGATTTTTCTTGTTTGTTCTGCAATAATGATGAAGGAAAAATGTGAAACTGGTATGGATAGCATCAAGTATAGGAGATGACACTAAAACTTTCCTAAAGTGCAGGCTTAAACAAACTGAAGTTGCCATTTTAAAGTGCCCAGAAAGTTGTACTGCTCATCTCTTGAGCCCTTCAATGACTGGGACAATGTAAATAAATAAAGATTTATCTGGAAGATAAATAACTGCAACGTGGTATTTGGGTTATCTGTGTCTTGTTAAAATTGGCTTTCCCCCTTCAATAAGTGGCAGGTCTTTTCAGGAGGTATAATTGTCAGCCAGACAAGAGAGTGTGAAGTTACCTGCATTAATTAAACTGGTGTAGTGCTGAGACATCTCTGCCTCTGCTCTGTGTGAGTGTGACATTTTCAGGAATGCCGTGAACTTTATTCTGGTTCAGAGCGGTGCACAGCTGTTGTTTTGATATTGTTGATTTCTCTTTCCAGAAAGAAGAAAGAAATACTGTGATATGCTTAAAAGTCTTCTGGTTTTTGTTGTTGTTGTTGGTTTTTGTTTGTTTGTTTTTTGGTTTTTGTGGGGGTGGGTGGTGTTTTTGTTTTTTGTGGGGTTTTTTGTTTGTTTTTTTTTCTTTTTTTTTTTTGTTGTTATTATTGTTTTTAAATCAAAAAAACAATTTTGTTGAGAGTAAAGACAGGTAGAGTGATTCATCCTGTCTCTCGTTTCCTTTGCTTTTGTAGAAATCTAGTTTGGGAGTAATTAACTTGAAAAGTGCATAGATCTTACCTCATATCATCTTCCAGTAAACTATCAGCTAAAGAGTAAGACAAATTGTGTGTGTGAAAGCTGCTGTGAGCAGCAAATCCCCCCTTTTCAGTATCTTTGTGTATATCTGGATGCTTCAGCACATCTTGATAGAAATAACATGGTTTTGCCTCTTAAGCACTCAATATGTGGCTCTGCAAAAAAAGATTTATTATTAGTTACAGAGCACCTTCCTCTTTTTACAGACATTTTAATATCAGAATAATGGCATTGTTTCTCTTTAATACTATTTAAACATGTGAAAAGTTATACAAAAATGATAGCAATTACATAATGAAAAGTTACGTCTTTTATTTCTCTGTTTCTGTATGAAATAAGATTTAGCCTCATCTGAGTAACACTTAGAATTCTTTTGATATATTAATACTTTTCCCAGTGATAATATTGGCATTTGTTCTTGTAAATAAGTGAAGGATTGCTATTTTAACTGATGCCACAGTCTCTTTAGGGAAATGACTTTTTATGACTATTAACACTGCACCTTTCATAATTATGTCTAAAAGGGAAACATAATCTCAGATTGGATCACAGAAAGGTTTTCTATTTACTACAAGTGGACTCTTATGATTGAGGTGGCAAAATGACTTGGGAAACTTAGAATAAATGGAGTTTTATGCAAGAATTCATTTTTTATTCATAAAATCTATACTGACAGTGTTGATAGCGTGGCATTTAGATGAGGCTTCTGGGGTGTATTTTTGTCAGTGGGGTGCAATAGGGATTATTTTTAAATACTTGCCAACCTGTACATATCCCATTGTGTGCTAAAAATTGTTCTTAGGAGTATTTTTAGGCTCAGTGGGTAAGCTGTCTTTGCTGGAGCAAACAGGTATTCAAGTATTCAGGAGGAGAGAGATAGTGAAGTCATTAAGGAAACGTTTCCTGTGGGTGCCCCAGCACTTGCAAGGAGTTTGTGTTCCTGTATCGTATTCTCTCAGCTGGGAAATCAGGGGAAATTCTTCATCTCCCCGAGGAAACAGAAGGGTCACATCCCACAGTCCACACTGAGCCTATCCCCACCAGGCAGTGGCTGTGGTGCAGGGATCTTTTGGTTCATCTGGAGTTTTTTGGCTCTTCTGTGAGGTTTCCACGTGAGAAATTGTGCTGTGTGTGCCGTGCTCTTACTTTTGTGAGGCTTTTGGATGGACAGGTGCTTCCTGTATTGACTCCAAGCTCTCTGTTCCTAAAGTACAGTGTGGGTGTGTGTCTGTCTTGGGTTGCAGTACAAGATGTGTTCTAGTCCCATCTGTTGAAACTGAGGAGGTGTTTTCTTTATCTCTTCCATGACCCATTCCTCATAATTCTTGGGGGAGGGGACAGGTGCTTTCTGTTAATGGGCAGCTGTTAAACCAGGTGAGACAGTGTTTCTTTATCTCTTCTACAGCCCATCCTCCCTCCAGGGGATATCTGCTGTTAATGGGCCATTAAGGCTCACTACAGGAGTGATACAATTCCATCACCCCATTGTGAGATGCTCCACCCAGTGGGAGCAGCTAAGCATTCCTACCTGGATAAAACTTGAGAGTCAGAACACCAGGACAGCCTGTTTGCACTGGATTCCCAGAGAAAGACCAGACCCATCTCACCACCACTGGACCTTCACAGGAAACCTACACCCTTCTACAGAATCACTGCTTTTAACAGAACCACATCTGTCACTCCAGGAGGACTTAATTGAACTGCTTCCAACACCCTGACCAACAGGGTGTCAGGTCATGTTCTGACTCTGTCACTATTTTTTTTTTTGTGCTACTACATTTTTAATATTCCTAGTAAAGAACTGTTATTCCTATTCCCGTATCTTTGCCTGAAAGCTCCTTAATTTCAAAATTATAATAATTCAGAGGAAGGGGGTTTTTAATTCTCCATTCCAAGGGAAGTTCTGGCTTTTCCCTGGCAGACACCTGTCTTTCCAAACGAAGACAGTGTCAAACACTTCTGGTCCTTCCTGGGGTGCGCATGTGTCTGAAAGGCTTTTAGTTAAACTCTGCCTGGGCCTCTCTGCATGGCTCCTGCTGGCAGAGCTGTTCAGAGATGACATTATGCACATTTATTCATACCATCAGCTCTAGAGAATTAATGTACCCTAACGAGCGTCTGCGCTCGCCACGCCGACAGCAGTATTTACATTCAATGAACTCAGGCTCTTACAATCCACGCTATTGCACATTTTGCTTCCAAAATGTCATGAGTTGCAGGAGCATTACCAATGCAGAGTCAGTAATAGACTCACAGATGCTGTATTAAACCCCATTTCTTTATGTATCTCTCTGGAATCAGTGGTCATGGGGTAGTTTCTCTCTCTAAATCCAGAGGACAGAGAAGGCCTCAACCCATTTTACTGTGACATATTTCCTTACCTGTGGTTGCTTTTGCTGAGTTAATCTCAGCCCAAAACATCAAATTTTCAGCTTCACTTTTTAATGTTAACTTGGGTTGACTCATGTCCAACAATCTGTGTGGTCCCAGTGCTATATCCCTGCTCCAAGTTTACAGTGTTTGCCATCCTAGTGTGACAGCACTCTTCTGGGAGGGTTCGCAGCAAAGAGGCAATATAGATCTGAATGTATTTCTCCTCAGGAGTGAATGTATCACTCCTCAGTGCCACCTGCCAGCCCTGATGCTCTCTGGAGGCAGCAGGCCACCAACCTGCCACCAGCATGGTGATATCAAACACCTCCATAACACCCCGAGAGGCTGCTCCTTTCCTGGCATCACAGGTCTCCATTTTGTCTTTGTGTTTGTTCTTTGACTCAGGCAGAAATGCATTGTGCACTTCTAAATTGATGTTTTTATCTAATTGTTTTTAATGGTTGTTTCTTTCAGGCCAGCTGATTCATACACTTTCCCGAGCATTTAATTTGGTTTCTGCATTAATTCCATATCAGGGAGTAATTAGAATAGACAAAGAAAGAATAAGTAGGACTGAAGTTATGAAACAAAACTGCCATGTGAATTTATTGCCTGTGGTTCTTTGAGACCCAGTCATCTGCTACAACTTCTTTTAATAGCTCCTTCTGACTTTAATGTGATCAAAACAAATGTAGCATTTTGTTCTTGAGTTACATTTGGATTCTGCTGCTTAGTGGTTGGCACAGAACCCATGGAAAGGGTGGGAGCACTGACCCTGAAGCTTGGAATACCCAAAGCAGGGAGATGTAGTGCAGAGCCTGCCTGGAGCCCTGGGGTACATGGTTCTCTTTCCTCAGGCAGTTCCCTGCCTGATGATGCTGGCAGAACTCTTACAAAAATGATTCTGACTTCTTTGGGATTTTGCAAATGCATTGATTTTTGATACAATTTGATAGTGCAAGAAACACAAGGTAATTTTTCAAAATATTTTGGTTGCCTTGTTAGGGAAACAAAATTAAGCCATGGATTTTACCTTTCTCTTCCCAGTCCCCTTGAAAGATTGACACAGTACAACCTTTCTTAGTAACTTTTAAATCCTTTGGCCAGTTTCCATCAAGTTTGTCAGAGATAGAGTTGTGTGCTGTCTCAGGTTCTTCCTGCTTTCATAAAATTCTGTGCCTGCAGAGATGGAGGGAAGCTGATAACAAATGCTGGGCTGTTATCTGCCATTTCCTGATGCTCCCAACCAGCACAAGTGTGTGATGGAGCAGCTGTCTCAGGTGGCAGATGGAGCCTGGACATGGGGGAAGGGCTGGGAGCTCTGGGGTACAATGTGGGGGTGCTGGCATGGGGAGAGACAGGCAGGAGGAGGGGAAGGGTGTGTGTGAGCTGGGTTCCTCTGCTAGGAGTGACTTCCTCATCAATTCCTGCTTTATTGTGGCAGAGGGAAACTGGCTCATGCCCTGATCCTGGCAAACAAACTTGAATTCAGCCATGATGCTGGGTGGGGAGGTGTAGGAGAAGGGAATAAGAGTGACCTT
>VZSR01002364.1:212189-247013 GCA_013398615.1 Brachypodius melanocephalos | reverse complement strand
TGCAACAGGGAGGCAGGAGCCACTTTAGGGTGAAGGGACAGAGAGGGATGACAAGCATCTCTCAGGAACCAACCACCATGAATGCAGCTGGAAAGGCATTGCTGGCACGGTTGTTGTTTCATTCCTCCAACACACAGTACCAAGAAATACAAATTATCTCTTAAAAGGTCTGACCTATTTCTCCAGGCTTTTCTCATTTGAAACAAAACTCCTGTCAGTGCTTGGTCTTGTTTACAAAAACACATGTACACATGCAATAATCCTCTCTTACTTCATGAGCATTATCCTGCTGAGTGCTCCCTTGCAGCTCTGAATCCTGCATTTATCATTATGGTAGTAATTTAAACTTTTCAGCAGTTTTCCACAGTGCTACTGTCAAAAAAACCCCTCCAAACCAACCAAACTCCCTCAGTGCTCATTTCAAAGATATTAAATTATATTTTGTCTTCCAAGATATCTGGCATTTAAGTTATCAAGTGGCAAGCACTCAACAACTTTCTCAAAATAAGCTTTCTAATTTTTTTTTCCTCTGAGAGATTATTCAAAAATTGTTAACTAACTGGTATCAAGCTTTTGGGTAATCCCTTGAAGAGGTGATGTCAATCACTGGTGCTCAGCTATTTGTTTGGAGAGAGGAAAAAAAAAAAGAGGGCGCGCTGCAGTGGGGAGTTTTCAGATCAGCAATTTACATTATCACAAAGTGTGATTTAAGCTTTTATGGTAAAACAAGATGAAATTAACATAAACTTTGGTGCAAAAATAGCAATATGTTCCAGTTGGAGCTTTCAGAAAATGCTTAGAAGTAAATAGCAAGTTGGGTTCTTGGAAGCTTCTCTCTCCCTGCTCATCCCAGTTGCTGCCTCCTGGAATGAAGCTAAAACCTGCTCATCACTCCTTGGTAGCTGGCTCAGGGCTTGTGAAGGTGCTCCCATGGTTACAGGAGTGAAAAGGGAGGATGCCAGTAGGAAGTCATCCCTATTTTGAGTTTACTGAACTCTGCCTGTAGTTCTCTGGACGTGACAACCCAATGCAGCAACGCGGATGGTTCCTCCCCATGTCCTGGTATTTGGTGTTTTAGCTGTTGGAGTGCTACTCCTTGTTAGTGGGTGTAATATTGCAACTCAGGTTTACACCAAGGCTTTCGTGAGCCACAGGCTGAGGTTTTACAAGATCCTATTTCTTGTAATTTTTGCCCTGTTTTTTCAAAGGAAAAAAAAAAACCCCAACATTCTAAGTACCCAGGGGTTTCTAAAGGCTGAGTTTAAGTGCCATAGGTAGTTCAGGCAGCAGGGCTCAGTGATTTTCGGTGAGTCAGTGGTAGCAGAGTGCTGGCTGCTGAGACTTACAGAGGCGTTTAGGTGCCTGCAGTTGCAGATGGGAGCCTGCAAGATCACTGGAGGAATTTAGGCACAGGAATTGCACTGCCTCTTCAAGGGGCTGGTGGCTTCTCGAGTGAGTAGGTGTTAGCTGGCAGCTCCTGCAAGTCTCTACGAGGCACTTACATGCCTCATTTGTAAATCTGCCCCTGAGGCACTTGTGATGAATTGTTCCAAGCTCTGTATTAGTTTCGTGTTTGTTTTGTCATCCGTGCAGGCACTGCCCGCCCTGGTTTGTTTGCAAGGTTACGTATTGCAGGTCATTCTTTGAGGAGCTTTCACTCAGCTCAAAGTCTCTTTACTTGCCTTTGGTGTTAGACATAAAGCACCAGCCCTTCATGTTGCTAATACTTAGAGAATTAAAAATAGCTGGCACACACCAGCGTTAATTTTGCAGGAGTTCAGCAGAGTTGATGCAAGGTGCTTGGGCTATTCAGTGCTGCCTGTGAGCAAAGATTGCTGCTTACTTCTGACTCTGACTTATGGCTCTCAAGAGGCACAAATGCCCTCTTAAAGGTGAAAGAATCTTTGCCCTGTGCATGTGTTCATGTGTGTTTCATGCTCTTCGATATGGCAAGGAATGTTTTGGTAGCTGTGCTAGACTGGAATATTAAGCAAATATATTTGTATGTGAAAGTATGGCTTGTATGCAAATGTATGTGCTTTTCTGAATGCCTGTGTTCCCCCCCACGTTTCTGTAAGGCCAGCATCTGTTTATGTGAAGGTGGTATCTTTAGAGTTGCTGTTTTCATGAATATTTGATCTGATTTAGGGTGCCCAGCTCCGTGATTTATGTTAATGAATTAACAATCGCTGCAATTGCAGAAGATATGAAAGAAATGGAAACTAGCTCTCTCCCTATATTTATTTCCTCCAATTTGTATTCACTCCTGATTTGCATTTGACTCGAGAGCCACCCACACTGCTTCACACAGGTTGGTGTAGCTGGGGAGGGCTCTGCAGCAGAGCAGTCTCCTCCTCACTCAGTGTGTGGGTGCACGTCTGCCTTCCCCTGCAGGGAGGAGCAGGGCTGCCTGCCCAGCTCAGCCAGGGCATGCCACAAGGGTGTCACCTCTGCCAGGCACCCAGCTGGGATATTACACTGAATAGTCTGCAGGATTTCTTCATGTATTTGGGGTATTTAGCATCACACTGCTTCTTTACCTTTGCAGACTTTGTCTTCTTTCCAGATTCTCCTTTAGGTGCTCCACACACAACTGCATCAGGCACCTTCCCAGGGAGAGCTGGGCAGAATGCTGGAAATAATCGCACCAGAGAGAGAGCCCTTTCACAAAATCATCACAAAAAACTGGGAAGAATTGAGGAAGCCTTCCAGCCTCTGCTCCCTGCAGCACACATTGCACACACAAGCACACCCAGGGCTGGTGGAATAAGCAGCAGCTTGAGGAATAAGCAGCAGCACTGCAGGTGCTGCAGTGTTTCACACCAAAGGTGCCCAGCACACTCTGCATGTGTGTTTTGGCCTGTGCATGGCCACAGAAGGGATGTGCACATCTTCAGGGTGGTTCCCTGTGCGTCCTGTCACTGCTGTCTCCTTGGTGCTCAGCAGTGGAATTAATGTGACAGGAACATGGGAACAGTGACGTGTTTGTTACAGGAGATGGATGAACACTGCTGTTTGTCCTGCCTGCCCAGCTCTCTGCATGTCTCCATCACTGCCATCCTTGGCCTTTGCTTCATGAGGAAGGAGCATATTAAAATTCTTTAGCCTGAAAAAGATGAATGAAGGGATTTTTTTGCAGTCCTGAATTGCCATTCATGGAAGTGATCAAGGTAGTGAATAGAGACTCACTACTGGCTCTTTTCATTTATTTGTATTTATTTGCTACATATCTCTCTAAACCTGAGCTGCTTACCACTAACTGCTGTACAAACACCAGGCTCAAATGTCACCTTTCCCCAGCAGCTCACAATGCTTCTGTGTCCTGCTCAGCCCATTGCTGATGGGCAAAGCCTTTTGTGCTGCTTTGAGCTTAATCTGGAGTAGTTTTCCTCTTCCATTCAACTTCCCAAATTACTCTATGGGTGTTTTGTCCCTTACAGGCAACAAAGTTCCTAGATCAGGTGTTCAGGAATGAAATGTGAACGTCTTCTGGCACCACAAAACTGCATTTTGCTCCCTTTCCCTAGACATGCATTCTTTGCTGTTGAAAGCATTTGCAAGTGAGAAAATGTCAGTCCTCCACTTTTCCTAGCTGAAAGTACAGCCAGTTGACTTCAGGGAGCTACATGGGGCACTTTTAAATTAATTAATCCTTTCCATAAATGTTGACGTTGCATTACATGATTGGCATAATGGGTACTAAACTCAGTGGCTCAGGGTTGTTTTCCAATTATCATTTTGCAAACAGAAAGGAGAGGGAGTACAATGAGGTACTCCAAAATTGCCTTCTGTTATGCCAAGGTAATATTTTTCAATCACACCTCTTCCATAAACCTTCTTCCATTACCTTCTTTACTGACATTTCTAATTCTTGGGAAACTACTGAATTCTACATGGTTATTGTAAAACATGACATTAAGGTAAGCTGCTACTTCTCTTCAGGAAGCATCCTCAAATCTGCTGGATTAGGGTTTGCAGGGTTTTCAAACTGTGTGAACATAGTTTAAATCTTAATAGTGAGCAAGTTTCACTGAGCAGAGTCTGTCAGTCAGCAGCGAAATGGAGTCAGCATTTTACTACTTAGAGCATTGAAAGTAATTCAGTGAAATCAACAGAAAAAAACAATTATTTCAAATTGCTATGGCAGGTATTTGGCCTGAAAGTGCAGTGTAATAAACTCATATTCATATCAAAATGGAAAATCATGTGTAGAGTAGGGCTAATCACTATTTTTTTTTTTTGCATTTTTTATTGAGCTCATTTCTAAATGAACGCAGTGATTTCATGGCAGTGTTGATCTTCTTCACCTGCAGTGCACTCATCATGTTATTAATGTCATTTATGAACAATATTACACTAATGCCTCAAGGTGTACACTGGCAGGGTTCCTATTATTAATGGTTTATTGCCTCAGGAAATCTGGTGTTGATTCACACCTGGTAATTTTTTGTCATAACACAGAATACCTGTTTTTGTAATCTCTTCTTTGAACCTCCTGGCCCATTTCTCCTCTAAAGGGGCTCAGTGAGTGGAAGAGGGAGAATGTGGAGTGAGGCACCTGGAGCATCTTCCATGCAACTTCTCTCCAGCTAAAGCATGCTCATTATGGCGAGTTTCTGCTTTGCAAGCAGAATTCATTTGCTGTTCATTTATTGAAAATGGCTGAATATTGCTGATCAGGTTGGGAGAAGCCTCCATGTGCCTGTTTTAGTTGAATTGCTGTTGACAGCACTCCAGTTTGGTCCTAGCACTCCAGTGGTGCCTCGTGATTTACTAATTCTTACCTTTACATATTTAGCAGAATTCCCTGTTACAGCAATTAAACAAGTGAACTATTATTGAGGCATATATGTTGACAATTAAGTGATGAGGTGACTGGATTTCAAGTGGCAAGTGTAGCCAGTACAATTTACAGCTCACACTAAACCTCACTAGTTATAGCCAAGGTAAGGAGTTTTTAATAGTTGCTTGGAAAAATCATCTTTTTTCTTGCTTGGGCAGTATTACCAGACAGCATTTCAGATTGTGGAGTAAAATCATTTAATGACCTGCCCCTTTATAGTCATATACTTGGAAAGATTCTTTCTTTAATGAGCAATGCTCAGACCTGGGGACCATTTGGTGGCGAGGGGAAGCTGTTGCTGTTGGTTTTTATTAGTGTATAACAAGAGCAAATGCACTGACACAGCAGTGATGCTGCAAGGAGGGCACAGAGGTCTGGAAACAGGGAAATGTTGCTTTTGAATACTTACAGAATAGTCTTTAATTTCATAGTCTCTTTTCTTACTTACTTTTAAAGCCCTTGAAAGTTTTTATCTATTTCAGTAAATAATGGATCAAACCCGAGGAATGGAGCAAGGGCTGTTATCAGTGAGAGCACTGTCTCAGCTGTAGGATTTGGAAGATGATTTTTGCTGTGGAGAACAAGTGCAGAAAGGGGAAGGTCTCTTGGGACAAGGCAGCTGCCAGGGGCTCGGTGCTTTGGAATGCAAGGAGTGAGCACAAGAGGGCTTGCTCACGATGCTAATGCAAAATGTTTCAAATCAGATTTGAGTTTACCCTTTTTCTGAATGTCTAGTTTGAGAAATCTATGGCCTGATTTAGAATACGTGTTGAGAAGAGGGAGTTTTGACAATGCTGCCAGATTCTAACAGGTCTTTAGAATGAGTGAATTGTCATTTTTTCAGAGGCTCGTAATGAGTAGATTTGGCTGGGTAATCATAGGGACAGTAAATGACACATTTCTGTATTTCACACTCCTGCTCAGAAGAATTTGTGTGCTTGTATTTCTCAAAGAAAGACCTGCAGGAATTTCTGTCAGGGCAGAATAGCACATTTCATCCTGAATTTTCTTTTCTAAAAAACCCCAAACCCCTTAATCTGTTTTATTGAAAACCCACATCCCTTTATCTCCAGGTCTGATTTAAGGATCGTCTCTGTATAAAACCTCCTCTTGAATATTCCGGTTTAGAAAACAGAAAGAAGTGAAAATAGGGCATTTTGGCAAGAATTCAGCAGGCTCAGCTGCAGGAGTCCCTGGCAGGGATGCCTCTGGTACAGCCCAGCCTGTCACACCCAGAGTGCCACCATCAAAGCTGCAGATGAGATCTGGGAACTGAACTCACTCGAGTACATCAGCACTGGGGGGTTTCTTGCCTTCCCTTCTTTTAAAGTCTTTACTGGGCTGTGATTCGTGATGCTTTGTGAAGGGGCTGTCACAGCATTAGCTCTCCTTTCCCAGGGAAGTGCTCATTCCTCTCCAAACGAGCTGCCAAGGCAGGTACCTGGAGGGATGCAGCGTGGCAAAAGTACTTCAGTGTTGGAATGGTAATAAATATTTACAGCTATTCCTCCAGAGCTCCTCGGTATTGATAAAATGAGCAGGTCTAATTAAGGAATGTTTGTTGAGGCTGTGATGACTCAGCCACTGGTGCAATAAACAGAGGAACAGAGATATTTTCCTTCCCTGCTTGGAAAGTGCTCCTCCTGTGGTTTTGTGGCATGAGTGGCTGGAGTTGGCACCATTTGGGCTGCCCCTCACCTGTGGACCTCCTGTTGCATCTAAATCTTTCATCAGCTTTTTTTTTTTTATTTTTATTTTTTTTTTAATGTCCATTAACATGCAGCCAGAGTTAAGTAGCAATTACTTTTATGCCTATTTTGAAAATGTCTAGCTCTTAGTGAACAATTCTCCAGTGCTCAGATTAGATCATTTTGGTTCATTATTGAAAGAAAAATGTGAATATCACCTGCAACACTTGCAGGGGTAGCACTGATGCTGATCAAGGCATCTGCCCAGCTGCAGAACGTGCTGTGCAGCCCCAAACCCTCTTAGGCTGAGTTTTGGAGTGAGTGGTAGCTGAACATAGCTCTTGACCTGGATTTCTGGGATAACAAACCCCAGGAGAACAGGCCTATAGGATTTTAGATGGGTGTAATTTCTGAGTTTTATAGAAACGAGACTTTAAAAATCTCTATAGCTCAGCAGAGCTCTGTGAATTCCTATAGGGTCATTCAAGAGTTCCACAGAAATTTGCTGAATTTCTTAGTATTTCACCATTAAAAAATAGTTTATAACCCCTGCTTACTCACTGTGCCATTCCATTGGCAGAAAAACCTCTTTTGCTGTGAGGGTGGTCAAATATATACAACAATCTATAACCGTGCTGCAACATTGCCCAGAGGCTGGGGCAATGATTTACAAAACCCCTTCAGGAAGGAGAACTTTTATCGAGCAAACAGGGGTGGTCTGAGCCGTGAACACCCTGCATGGTGCCAGGATCTCAGCCACAGCAGCGTGGCTGCTGCTGCCTTGCTTGGGAGAAGGCAATAATGAAGAAACATCTTCAAAATGGCTCAGGAAGCAGTAGGTAGCAGAAGGTAGAGGTAGGAGAAGTAGTTAGCACTTTGATAACACAACCTTTTGTCTAAGATGGTGTCCTCTACAGAAGATTGCATTTCCCAGCAAGGAAGAATTGAATTAATTGTTCAGAAACACGGACCACCTACTGGTTTTTCCTTGCACTGCCAGGAGCTTGTCCCTGTGTGACACAGGTGAACATTGTGCCTTCTCCAGCTGATGCTCTGGCCACCACAGGTGCTGCTCTGCAGCAGAACCAAGCCCATCTTTGTGTGAAGACCTGACATCACCAAATACATTTTTCCCCTAAAGCAGGGGGAGAGATACTAAAGATTTTTTGGGAAGGTATGAGTCAAATACAAAAAGCAAGGTTTCCACTACTTGGATGCACCTGGGTGAAATAGGCTTTGAAGATGTGACCAGATTGTGCAGGTTTTTTTTTGTAAACAGCATTATAAATGACAAATTGAGTTTAGATGTCTCTGTTGTAGCTGTGAGAAATCAGGAGCCTTTGGCACAAAAAAACCCTGAAGGACTAAATTGTTCCAATAAAGTCTATGGGCATCCTAAATTAAGCAGGTCAGCTCATTTCAGACTTAAATTTATAACAACACACCTGAAAGCCTTTGCAGAATTGGAGGTCACCCACAAAAAAAAAATGACACAGAGTGTGCAACTTAAAAATCACAGAATCAGTACAGGAGCTGAGCTTGAAAACCAGGGTACCATGATAGATATTTTGAATGTGGAGCAGGTTGGAGGTGTGCTTTTAGAACTGCCAGAGTGAAACAGAGAAACTGGGAATATCTGATTTTATTATTATAGGCTCAGCTTTTGTCTGTGATTAGACCAAAGGTAGGTAGAGTTTTATAGTACAGCTCCAAACATAATCAGTGTTTGTATTCAAATTCATCCCTTTAACTCCCCTCTTGAATTAATGGTTGAATTGAAATTGAATTAATGGTTGAATTCAACTTACCTTTCATCCTATGCAGTTCCATGGAGGTAAAATTTGGCCTTGCAGCTTCATTTTCACCATCCATACACATATAGGAATCATTCCACAGCGTTTCCAATTTACACTGGAAGTATCCCTGTGTGATTTGGCTAAGACCTTTAGAAAGAAAGGTAGTGAAAAATTAAGTCTGAAATGAGCTGACCTGCTTAGCTCTGAAATTATATTTATAAGCTCTGACAGTGGAACAGTTAAATAAGACACAGTTTGTTGTGTCAATCACTAATGAACTCCTTCCTAATGATTTCAACATGGGTCACTACATAGAGTGATCCAGTAGCACCCAAAAACTGGCATCAGCAAAACTGAGCAGGGAGGGTAGTGGATGTTACTGCTGCCTTGCAGCAAAATGCTTTGCAGCAAATTGGCTCTGCTCAGCACTGGCATTTTGTGATGCTGCTCAGAGGATTCTGCCCACAGCGCCTTCCAGCCCACTCTGAAAGGGCTCCAAAGGTTCAGTTTAAGGTACAGTGCAGGAATGTGACAAGTTTTATTGGCAGGTAAAGCCCTGTGTTTAGTGATTTTTTTGTTGTATTGCAGTTTCCTGAAGCCATCGTTTCCAGTGGCAGCAGCGAGCTGACGTGGTTTGTCAGTGCCACAGACTCTGTCCTGCTCTGGGTGCTCTTCTCCACACAGCAGTGGCCTGCTTAATCACAATCCAGTCTCTACTGGTACAGCACACTTGGCCTGATTGAAAGTCGGCATTTTCATTGTCCTTTTTCTTGGCTTCCATATCTCTTTCCGTCCCACCGTTGTCCTTTGGACGTCAGGTGGTATCGAGGGTTTTGCACCCAGGGGCGGTGAAGGAACCTCCCTCTGCTATCTTGCTTCCTGGTTTGACTTTCCTCAAGAGGCAAATGCCTTCTGACAGGATAAAATATGTCAGCTGTAATTCTTAAATCAACTGAAACATCGGATCAGTTGGTATTCGGGAGCAAAATTACACGAATGGGCAGAAGAACTCCAGCAGATGACAGAGAAAACAGGAGATAACGTTAAATGCCATCACAGGCAATCCTGCAGCCTAATCAGGATGTCCTTTTCAAGCTGCACCAAGAACTTCTCCAGCTAGACTTATTTTGAAAAGGCCTCGTAATTCTGTGGTGGGTGAGGCAACGTAATACCTGAGATTCATCAGGGTTTTTCGTCGTGTACCCCTGAAAGGTTGCGACTTCACATTAGAAATAACATGCAGCTATCTGCCAGTGAGAGGTGATGGCATTTTTACTGGCCAGGACTGATCACCCTGCAGCCAGGCACAGTGTGGATATCTTGCCATAGCCCTGTCATTCTCCATCTCTTACAAACACATTCCTCTGCTGCCACAGCCCCACTGTGAGCCGGACCTGGCTGTACAAGTCAATCTGCTGGCTGTGTAAATATCCCTTGGACTCCTAGGCTGAGACCATCACCATAACTCTCCTTTCTACCATTTTTTTTCCCCCTCAATCTGTCAATAGCTGCTGTGCTGCTTCAGTTTCAGTTAGAGCTGGCTGAGTCACACCTGTCACTTGTTATTTACTTGTTCCAAACCCCAGTGTTCCCAGATGAACTGTGAGCAGCAGGAAAACTCGACTGGCAGGGCTGTGGGAAGAAGCACTGAAACTTTCAGTACACTCAACAAAATGTTCTCTGAAAAGACTGGTCTGATTTAACTGCTTCATGCAGCCCAAAATTACATTTTCCCCAGGTGATTCACATATTATTTCACAGAATTTGCTGACTTAAATGTGAGTGTGGAGATGAGGGGCAATCACTTTATAGTACTGCAGAGCTTGAGAAATCCTTGACTGTACTCGTCTGGTTTTGCCTAGCGGTGGAAAATCTTTTTTTCACCACAGCTGCATTTGGGTTGATATTTTCTGGGAGTAACTCAGTACACAACCTCAAATCTCCTTCTCCAGGGTATGTGAAAGTGGTGATTGTTTCTCACTTTGTTTCTGTGAGATGTCCTATAGACGCTGTAGTCTGATTCAGTCTCAGTTACTCTGAGAGCTTTGTTGAGGATGTAGCAGTTACTCCTTACTGACAAAGGAAATCCTAATTTAATAATTTGATATTACTCATAACATCCCTTCCCACTAGTAGATACATTTATGCATTGATGTCAGCTATTTTTAGATTTTAGTAAAAGTAAAATAAATTGCAAGGAAATCTGATGCATTTAAATGAGAAATGGAAAAATATGGCACATAAATTATAGTGTTGTCGTGGAAGAGCAAGGCACTCCTAAGGAATTCTGTGCTGCAAATGCTTTATGTGAAGCTTAAAAAATCCAGCACTAGAAACGGAACAGGAAAAATGAATAAAACTTGGACCTGCAAAATGAAGCTGAACTGTGTTTAGTAATCCCACAAAACCAGACTAGGAGAGCAGTGTGCTATAATCTTAGTTTAGGTGATTGCTTCTGTTTAAATACTTGTACCATGGAATAGGTTAGCTGCTAAGTTTCCTGGCCTTATTTTGTGTGTTATTTTATCCATGTAGGTATTGATATGTGTGTATTTTTATGTGTGGTCTTGCTGAATGTGTCCCAGTCGTTGGAGACACTCAGTGCATCCATTCAAAGCTCTTTCTGAGTCCTGAGCTTTGTCTAGGTAGGAAAAAATATTGCTGTGTCCCGTCTACTGCTTTTTTTGAGGGCTATTAGCTTTGCTAAAAATCCTTTGCCATGGGAAGAACCATCTCCTACACTTGCTGTCCTCATCCCTCATGAACTGACAGGTGCAGTGCATCTTCTCGAGGTTAACTCAGAAGTTATCGGGAAACAACATCTGACTGGGATAGGCAGAGCCTGTTAAATCAGCCCTGCAGACACTCCACAGCATGAAAAAAAATACACTGTGTGTGGAGGAAAAAAAATATAAAATAAATTTGAATGTGATAGAAAGGGAGCCAACAGAACTGCTGTAAGATCTGGGCTTTAAAGAAAAGCATGAAGCTGCAGATGCATTTCTGTTTGGACAGTGTGACAAATTCACTGCATTCTCTGGACAAAAACCTCAGAGCTTCTCCTGCTGCCAACATATGATGAGAAAGATGCATTATTGTTATTGCTATATCTGAGAGGGTGTTACTTAGTGCTGCTTCTGCACTTGTTGCCTGTAATAGTAATTTTGATAATGTAGAGAGGTTAGAAGAATGAATCAGTGTTTGGTAACAGAACCAGCATTTTATTTATTGCTCCTAACTCCTGAGCCCTTTCACAGCTTACTTTCATCTTACAGATGCATTTTCCATGCTCTGACTAACAGGTTTCTCCATTCCACTGTGGATATGTGCCAGAGCGCCACAGAATGCAGATTTCTGACTGGGTGGTGATTATGTTCTAGCCTGGGGACAGAAACGGAGCTCTAAGTCCTTTGGGGAAGACTGACAAAATGTAACCAATATCTAATCTTTGCATTACACAGCTGCTGATGGAGCTCTAGTGACACATCTACCAACTCACTTGCTGTTGCCTGTTAGGCAGCTTCCCACTCACCAGCTACCCTAGGTGTTAATCTGTGCTCCTGGGAAGCAGTAAAGTCTCTGTTAGCACAGCCTTTTTGCCTTTAATGCCTTCTGTTGCTGTATATTTTTTTTTTCTTGCACAGATTAGATACATACAAATTCGATCTACCTATTACCATGGTATTGTTTTGTGATGGACATGCAGTTGGTATTTTTCAGACAGTATTTGCCAGTAGGGAGGCCTTATGAGTAGAAAGGCAGCCAAAACCAGCTCAGTGATGTCATAAAACTTCCATTAATTCGTAGACTAGGATTCACTGGCTTTGCTTCCTCACTTACCACTTTGAAATAATGCCTTGTAAGTATTATGGCAGAATGGCTGAGAGTACAGATGAATTATGGTTTCTTCTCTGTCTGAACAGGACAATCCTGCTGCACAAGTGATCTTAGGGCTGGTGGGGTCCAGACCCATTTCTTTTCATTGCCATCTGCAAGGCTGGCTTGTGCTGAAAGGGCTGAAAATTCAAAGCTCTTCCCCCAGAATGGCTGACTCTATGAAAATATTTTCTTAGCCATGGGGAGAAGACATGAAGATCTGCATCTTCTTCACAGGGATGTGGACTCCATTTCTTGGTAGTAGCAACTCTCGTTCAGTTAAAATTACATTACAACAAATCCCCCAAAATGGCCAATTCAGAGTTGCTTTGAAAATGAAATCTAAAAAGGGTTTGTTTCTTTACTTATTCAATATTTATTTATTTAAGGCCATAAAATAAATCGTTGCAATGCTGGTTGGATCTTGCATGCTGCAAAATGAATCCTTTTGTGTCTTCCAGTACTAAATTGCTACTCTTTCATCCAGAGCATGGAATATTGTTGCCTCAGTCACAGCATCAAGGGTTCAAGTAAAAACTGATTTTTACACTTCCTGTGTGTTGCAGTTTCTATACCCTTTGGTTAAAAACCAGGGGGGTTCGTTATGGGAAGACCACTTCAAAGACCAAATTTACATTTTTTGACAATAGAAATGTTCTGAGCACAGACCTAGGCTGTTAATCCCATCAGGACAGACCTCCTTCAACCTCCTGCAAATTTTAGACGCTTTGGGCAGATTCTTTTTTGGCTGATGGGAGCTTTGACTGTTTGCAGTGGATTTATAACAGCAGCTCTAAAGCTGTGTGTGATGAGAGTGAATTTCCTATAAGCTGTGTTTACTTTGTGCCTTATTCATTACCATGAGCTGTTTTCCAGGGAACTGCATGGAAGTGTTTGCTATACTAACTGATCATCTGGGTCACTCTGGTAAACAGAAACCTTCTGGAATAAACAGATCACAATCTGAGTTCTGTGCTGCTGGATTTTTATGCATCCATATTTCTATAGTACCTTTGAAAACAAGTTATTTTACAGATTTAGCGTTTTCTTTTTTTGCCCCTCTCTCATTTTGTGTGTTTCCTTATCACAGCCCTGGTTGGAGAGGTCTCTACTCCACCAGGCAGATAGCCTAGTTGGCAGATGCCTCTCTGATAAACCCTCACTCCTCTCAGATCTGAAATACCTCACTCTTCTCCCTTAGGTACAGCTTTGCCAGGAGGATGGATGCCAACCCCTTTATTCATCCCTGTATTCAAGGATTTCATTGAACACCTGTAAATATTAAAATAATTCAAATGAGATCACTGCCTCTGACATGATCACTCTTTACACCTACTGCCAGAGGGGCACAAAACCATGAAGAGATTAAATACTGTCCAGGGGCTCACACAAGGAATTATTGTCCAAAGCTGAGCGCTGGAGTCCAAAATCCAAAAAATTTCAGATTTGCAGGAATCACTCACAGAATTCCCTCGGGTGCTGAGTATACAGGATACACAAAATGAAAGTATCTTTGATCTCTTGATTTAGCTACTCCACGTTTATTAAAGCCTGTTTGTACTTTGTAGAAAAGATATCAGAGTTTTGATTTATGAGTCTCAGATTTGTAGGAGCTGATAGAACAGGGCAAGGTTTTATAATTGCAGAGGCTGTTGCAGTAGTGAAGCCTTCTGTGACTGATGCAGGAAAGTGAATTGCTAAGACATTTAAAAAACACCTTTTGAAGTGGAATATAATTGCAGCACGTGCACTTTTTAGCTGGTAACATGCAGGTGAATATCTGCTTGCTCTGACTATCAAAATGCAAGCCAAGCTGCTGCCCTGAAAATCTTCATCTCACACCCTGAGAGGAAAATCTCAGTCTCTTCACATTCTGATTTAGCTTGTATTTCTCTAATGAATATTTTAATTTTTTTTTTTTTTTGTATTCTGTCTGTGCATTTTATGAAAAATGTCTACTTCCCTCTGAGAAAGACTAGGATTTTTTAAAAAATACTTTCTCATGTGCTCTGTCACCTGCTTTTTAAAGGTGCTTTCAATTCTGTCCTTTCAGTTAATAATAAATCTATCACCCAGTGTCAGGGAGCACTCTAGTTCTTTTTCAGCTTGCCAATTTAAGCCTAAATCTTTCCTCTTATTTCACTGTTGTCCAGCCAGTGAGGTTGGTTTTAGGGCTCTACTGTCACAGTGCATGCAGGAAGTGTTACTTCAGCCTGTGCTTGTAAACAATTTGGATAAAATGTGTGGATGCATAATTTCTGATCCCACTGCACCAGTTCTTTTCTCACCCTTTGCCTGCCTGCACACACCACCCGTGTTCCCCATCTCCTTCTGGCCTGCTGTCCCACCTGCTTCCCCCCTGCCCTGGCTCAGGAAAGCTCCCTTGGTCTGGGCACAGCCTCTTTCCTGGGAATAGAAAAGGGACCACAACCTCACTGGCCATGCCATCAGTGCTGCTCAAGTACTACAGTCTGGATTGGCTCCAAAGGAATCCCTCTTTGCTCTTTTTTAAGCATTTAAATAAATTCCAAAGAGAAATCACAAATCCTTCTCCTAAAATTAATACTTTCCAAGCAAGGCGATCACAAGTAACAGCATCATTAAAATGCTAAATAATTGCAACAGAACACGATGCCCTTGCTTCCATGAAGAAAATGTACTTCATTAAGTGATTATGAAACAATATCGAAGTGGACAGGTCTTTTCTTGGCATACTTTGACCATCAGTGGATTTACACTGATTTATGACAGATAAAATCTGGCCGGTTTTACCTAGTGGGAGTGACAAATACAGCAGTTTTGACGCTGCTTTGGTCCTCCCTCTCCTGATCCCAGTGTGTGGAGCAGAGGTAGATCTGCATTTAATTCAACAGTCCCAAATTTGCTGTTGGCTTCCACTAGACTTGTTTACTTCATAAACACTTTGTGGTGATACTGAAGGGAAAGAATTGCTTGGACATGTGGAAGTCTTTTGAAGAGAGGGATACCAGCCATGCCTCCTGGTTTAGGGCTGAGTGGTATGAAAAATGAAGCACACACATCAAGTCAGGCTCCTCTAGGAAAGCACTGATTTCTCTAACTGTGGGCAAGCCAGAAATATGGCTATTCAGAGGCACATCAAAACCCACTCTGGAAATTAATAGCGTTTGCTAAAAATATGTCATTTGTCTCACTTTCTTCTGCAAAGAAATCATCTCCTAACCATGAATATTTCTGCTAAATGAGATATTTGTTGCATTCAACAGGAACAAAGGAAAATACAAACACTAATGGTTTTTAATCACTTGACTTAGCTATTTTTAACCCCTTGCCATCAATAACTGACTTTTCCCTAATTCAGCAGAAATCTTTGCACCTTCCCATGCAGCACCAACTTCATTGGAAATAGCTGTGGAGCATATTGCTCTCCATATTTACAATTTTAAGTCTTTTTTTTTTTCAAAGGATGCAAATCCTAGTATCATTTTCAATAAGACTTCAGTTTTTTGTAATTCACAGACCCAGTGTGAAAATTTTTTTCTTTGCTCTCTGTACAGATCTGGGTAAGTGTGAGTTTGTGTATCCCTTCCCTGTGCCTTTGGCTTATTAGGGATTAGGGTTTCTACCTGTTCTGCTTATGCTTTTGTCTGCAAAATGTATGCAAAACCTCTGATGGGGATAAAAGGATGGAGAAAAAAACATCTCACAGACTCTTTTTCTGTGTAATGATCTTTGTGCTTTTTAAACTCCCCTTGTTCGTGGCATTGCTGTAACTGGGATGTGTAGGGTTATAAGCAGGACAATGTTTATAGAGATGTTTTATTGGGAACAACTTGAGAGCTGACAGAATTCCCATTTCAGATGCACAAGCCTTTCTGCATCTTTCAGATCTGAGAGAAGAGCAGGAGTTTGCAGAGCTAAATGCATGAATACAGCTGCTCAGAGTACAGTTAAAGAGGTGTGAATGAGAACATCTTTGAGGACCTTATGAGAGAGAGAAAGAGATGGATTGCTCTTTAAGACATGAAAAATGCACAGGGTTTGAGTCTTTTCAGTTTCCTGATACCGTATACTTACAGATATGGCAGTTTAATTTCTATTTACATTTTCCAGTCTTGTTTTTCTTTAAAAAACAGTATAGAAAATGAGTATTTAGTATCTGGTTTGGACTCTGACACCCCAAGAGCAAGAGGCTTGGAAAAATCAGCTTCTTGGGATTCCAACTTTTTATCCAAAAGGAGCAGATGAATTTTGGCATTAATTTTCTTGTACAGATTCTTGATGTGAAAACTTTTTTTTTTTCTTTTTCATTTAGGGAATGAGTGAGACAATTTTGTTAGGGAGAGCATCCTCAGTGATAAACAGGAAACAGGAACTCATGACTGAATCTTGGTGCATGCAGCAAATATGGCAAATGTATGGTGTGAAGGGGATGATTTAAAAAAAAAAACCCATGAACTGGCATCTTAATTCCTGATTGCTATCCAGTTCCTCTGCTGAATGAGGCAAGGATTTGGAGGAAAGGGTCTGCAATCAAAGGCTGTTGTTAGAGGAGCATTTTCTAATTTTGGAACACTTGACTTTCCAATTCAAGTAACATTTATAACATCATGTTTCAGTTTTTGATTAAATGGGGTATTCAGCACTGTTGTACAAAATCTTTGTCATGTCAGTAGAAATACCAGAAAGGGAGAACATGGCATTGAGCTGCTCAGACCCAGGGCTCTGAGTGAATACTCAGCCTTTGGTGTTGGATGTGTTGTTCTCTGACTTGCTGTGAGACCCTGGAGAGGTCACCCTGCCAGATGTGTCACATCCTGCACCACCAAATAACAGAACTTTGCATTGGTCGTTTATATTTTGAAATATCCCTTCATGAAAGGATCAGCTTGGTGTTGCATATAGAGGAATAGGTTACTGGATTAACCTCTGCATCATTGTGCACACAACATGATTATAGAACTCACGATTCCATGATTTTTTTTTTGTGAATTACCATTACAGGATGTGTAAAAAATAAAGGGACATTTATGTATGAATTATGGAACCATTTCTATTAGGATATTGAAGCTTCATTCTTTTTTTTATTACTAACCTTAAATGTCACTTTTTTTTTTTTTTAAATGAGGATTATGGTATATTTTCACTGTATTTATCAGAGAATTTTTGTAATGTTGAAACTAGATCTATTGCTTCTGTGTCCTAAAGCTGGGATTACAAGTTTAGTGGTTGACTGGAGAGGTTGCTTTGCCACTGACTGGTTTGCTCTCTTTCAGGCTTCCTATATATTAAAATTATTGCCAGATAACATCAGATGTATCTTTGTGAGAAGCTATTCAGACTTAGTTTTTATTTCCTTTCATTTCATTTTAATCAACGTACCCATTTTCTATGTTTATAATTGTCTTGAAGCCACCAGATGAGATTTAAAATCCTACTTTTATCAGTGAGGGGAAGGCTGTTGTTAAGCAATCTGTTGTGTTTCATGCTTGGGTTTTCCACAAAAACCCAGCCTTTGTGTGGCCTTTGAGCGTGGCAGGATATTAAATAAGTGGTAATCGAGGAAAATCTCTAAAGTTCATCTTGTTTTGACCTAATTGGCAGTCCATTTATAAGGTTATTATCAAGTCATCCTTCCCCAATGAATCACTCCCTTGAGTTGCTCCCTCACCACCCTCTCCCTTCGTGCTGATCTCGCTGACCGCTGTAGATGAAACACCTACTGGAAAGCTCCCACTTGTTTGGCATTTCCTTGCCTCTTCAGGATTTGTGTTGGAGAAGGCATTGAGTGGGCTGGAGTGAAATGTGCTCTGGAATGTTGTGTAATGGAATTCCCAGTGCAAACTGGAAATCTGGAGAGCACATGTTCCTGGTGCTGTGTGACAGGGAGGGCTTGGAGTGAGACTGGGGTGTGTGGGGGCAGAAGGGATGGCAGAAAAAAGGTGCCAGAACGAAAACACATCTCAGGACACGTCAGTGAGGAGGGATTTACCCAGACTGAGACAAAGGATGTACTGCAAACAGGGAGTCACCGAGCTCTTCAGAGAAAGGTCTTCACCACACTCCTCTGGGCACGTGTGGGAGCGTGGCTCGGAGGATGCCAGCCAGTGAAAGGAGTTTTGTTTTAAGATAAAAGCACCCTGCAGCCTCGTGTGCAGCTGTGTCAGGCTGTGCTGGCTGCAGCCTGCTCCCTGTGTGCTGTGTCCTTGCAGTGTCCCCGAGGTGCTGGTGTGGCACGGCTGGGACAGCACGGCGTTCGTCACTCCCGGGGCTGCGTCCTGGAGAAAGAACTATTGGGGGAGGGTCAGGTGTGTGAGGGAGTGTTCCAAAGCTTCGGCAGGGGTTCGGCAGCGGGTGTGAGTCACTGTTCCAGCATGGTAAGGATTTCTAGCGTTTACTCCACGTCTTTTCTTATTTTGTGACAAGGAAATGCACCCTGGTAGTGCCAGTTGTCCCTTTTGCCTTCAGCAGAGATGTTGTGGAGAAGTGGGGTCTTGGGAATGGGACCTGTGTGGTGTCTGTGTGTGGGAGAGGAGGGCAGTGAGCACTCCTCAGCCCCACAGGTCTCCAGTTTCTTTGTCCTGCCCAGAAAAAGCTTTGAGCTCTTTCCCACCTCTCTCCAGCCATTGTGAGGTGCGGCTGCTGAAGGACCAAGCTGTAGTTCCTCCAGAATTCCTGGCAGTCTGGCTGGAGGAACGAGCTGAAGGGCCTGAAAAGAGCTGGTGTGATCCATATGTGGCTCTTTTGAAGGAAGGAGAATCAGGGCAGACTCCAGGATCAGAGGTTTTCAGAATTTCCTTCCTCTCCTCCCCAGATGGAGGGGAGAAGACCTGCTCTGTTGATGTGGAGCCCAGGAATAAAAGGGTTATAAAAATAACCCCAGGGTTATCCTGAAGTCAAATCACCATTCCACCTCACCTTACCTCTGAAGTTTTTACACATTGCTATAACCACAAATTAAAAAAAAAAATATTTAAAAGAGCAGGCCATGGAGTTTTTTTGTATATTTAGCTCAATCAAGCATTAACTAGACCATCCCTGGTGCACAGGGTGTGTTTAATGCCATGACTGAGAGCTGTCTGCCTGAAATGTGGGTGACTGCTGCACCTCAAACTTCCAGTGGCATTTGAGCACTTCTGGGGCCACTGGTCTAAGCACAGGAAGTATTTGAATTTCCCATTTTTGTTTGAATTAGTGCAGTGAAAACTCTTCTTGGCATTGTAAAAAAACACCTGTGCCCTGCTGCTGAGTTGCTCTAGAGGTAAAAGGCAGAGGGGCTGCTCTTGTCCTGCACCTCAGCATTTTGTGGGTTAGTTTGGCCTCAAGTTGCTGAGAAAAATGTAAACCATGGCCAAGGTGTATTTGTGCTTCAGAGAGGAAAGTTCTTAAGCCTTTGTGTGTGCACAGCAGTCACTCACTGTGTCCAAAATGAAATGACTTCTCTCCAGGAAAGCAATTTCTGAAGTATTTCCTACATTCTTGTGTTTTGCCAATACAACTGGCAGATGATTTTTTCAAATTGCTTTTAATTTGCTACGGAATCACGAAGATGTATTAATGGTGGTGGGAAAGCAATCTCACTTCTGCCTAATGAGTTGGTGTGCTTTATGCCTGGTAAATTGAAAAGAAAGAACCAAGTTTTAACAATTTTCTTTTAAAATTTTCATATGCTTGACTTATTTTCCTGATTTTTTGGAGGAATTTGAGGTGTCATATGCTTGACTTATTTTCCTGATTTTTTGGAGCAATTTGAGGTGTTTTTCTCAGGATGTATCAATCTGCAGTTGCCTGTGGATCCACAGTAATATGTGCAAGAAATGCGTGAATGACATTTGCATTTGAATAAGTTACAAAAGGTTGTACCTTGAGCTCACAAGGAATGGGAGGTGATAAATATTTTTTTACTTTACCTTCTCAGTACCTAGAAGTTTGACCTGTGAATTTTCTTTGTGTTGAATCAGAGCAAAATTGGGCTTCTGAGTCCTGCAGTTCCCTCTGATGTCGTTTTGGTGAGCTTGTTCTGTGGCTCTCTGCTGTGGGGTGTTCTGCAGAATCAGGTGTGTGAGCAGAAATGAGTCATTTAATGCAGATTTTTATCGTCCTGTGGCTATTTAGGCAGTCTGAAAAATAAAATAATGGTTATTAGCTAATTGGAAAAGCGTGTTTTCTCCGTGCCCTGGGACTGTGGATTGTAAAGAAAATCCCTCACACGGAAAATCTTTTTAATAATAACCTCCTAAACATATTAGTGAGCTTCATCGAGGCAAGAAGGTGGGGGTGAATCCACTCCCATAACTAGCTGCCTTGTTGTAAATGTTTGCCAGGGAATTGTTGAGGGCAGGGTTGTAAATCAGGAGAGGCAGGTGCTGTGGCTGCTCTTTGGAGGTGAGAGCAGCACTGCCCAGAGATGCTGGGAATGTCTGGAAAGAAACTCCTCCCTGGGCCACAGTCTCCCCTTCTCCCTCCAGAAGGAAATGACCTGGTTTTAGTAAAAGCTGAATTTTCTGCTGGATTCTAGACATCAGGTTGTGTGGACCAGACCTGAAGAAAAGACGAGGTTTTATTGGTGTGACCTGATTTTCCTCACTTTCTTCACTCCAGGCTTCTGGCTGATTTACTCCTGCTGAGGATGTGGGACCCATAGGTTCTGGCCAATCTGACAGCTCACTGAAGGGCTTCTGCAGCTGCTTTAGGAGCATATGGAGCATTTCAGGCTGGGAAAGTGTCTGTCCTAGAGGAGAAATTTCTTTTGCAGCATGAACGAGCAGGGAAAAAATGGTCATTGCAGGGTGAGGCAGATGCTGTGGCGAAGCTGGGCTGCACAGCCAGGGACAGGGGAAAAGAACTCCAAAACCTTTCTCTCCAGAGCCATGTGGATTGTCCAGCTGTGACTTCACTCATGACACAGCAGTGGTTTTAATGGTAATCAGAATGTCTGCACTGGAGAACAGACAGGAGAGAGCACAGCACAGCAAACAAGCATGAGCTCTCTCAGAGCTGGCAGAATTAACAGAGCTGATCGCTGCAGGGATGCAATGATGTGTAAAAGTGTGTTTGGGCTCCTCTGGGGCTTCCAGGGGAACATTCCAGAGGACTGGATGTGCATACAGGGCTCTCTCCTTGTCATGTAAAGAAGATAATATTTTTTTTCCCCCGTGTGGTTCTGGGTAAAATAATTATCTTATTAAGTTTTTCTTTTTTAAAAAAAAAGTGTTTGGACAGGTAGGCAGGGAAATTGTTCCCTTCCCTTGCTGAATGGTCAGCAAGCTTGGCCACTTAAACCAGCTCAGGATTTGGGCTCCAAATTCCAACTAAGGATCCAGGATGATGCAAGGTCATATGGGGTCAGCAGAGAGAAAAGAAAGCCTGTCCTCTTTGGGTTCCAGCTGTAACTCCTTTTCTCTCGAGTGAGATCCTGAGAGGCATTTCTTCATCTTGTTGGCATTTGAAGAATTTAGGAAAATGCGTGTTTTATGCCCTCTCTATCAGTGCTATGATATTTTAATGAGCAGCCCCTGGGAATTGGTGCTGTGACATTAGTTCTGGGTGAATACTTTTTAAGATCTTGCCCCTCTGTGTGTGGAAAAGGTTGTTCTTGGTCTCATTGGAAACGCAGCAGATTTGTCACATTACTGACAGAAGAAAATATTTGTTTTCTCTCAGCCTTTTTGAAGAATGATCTGCTTTTATTTCTGGTGTACAAACACATCTGTTTTCATGGTTTGTGGTGTTTTAATAAATTGTGTCTGCAATGAGCATCCCAGTCAGAGAGTTTAGATATAGAAATAAGTGTTTGCCCTTCTGTGAAGGAAGGAGGGAAGGGTGAAGGGAAGGTGTTTTGAAGATTTATTTTACTTCTGATTATCCTGCTCTGCTTTTGTCAGTAATAAATCCAGTTAGTACCTCCAATTGGAGCCTGTTTTGATGATAGTTGGTGAGTGATCTCCCCCAGGTCTTATCTCAACCCTTTTTATGGTTTTTCTCCCCTGTCCAGCTGTGGAGGGGAGTGGTAGAGAGGCTTCAGTGGGTGTCTGGCCACATTCCTTGGTAGTTCCACAGCAGGTTTGTCACTTCTCTGGATGACATTATTTCGTTCATTCATTATTTACATTAAGATTACTTATTCTCTAAGCAGGTCTAAAACCAGAATGTTTCATTTGAAAATGAACATCAGAAATACTCTATTTTCAGGAATATTTCCTTAAAAAAAAATCAAAATGCTTTAATGGCTTAGATAATTTACCTGCCTTTTATTTAATTTTAAATAGTTTCATTAAAAATTCTTTCCTATTTTCTTCATCTGGATTGGAATAATTATCTGGGGGTTTTTATTCTGCCCTTATTTTAATTCTAGTACCATTTAGACCAGCATATGCTTGGAAATCAAGTGTATTTATTTCCACAAACTGGCACTCGGTGTTAGATTTTACCTTTCTTAAAAATGCTCATGATCTACCCAGAGTAGCAATGTTCCCAAGACTCTTTTTTAGGGTATAAAATCCCCATAAAATCACTTTGAAAAGAAGAGCACAATACATAAATTTTTATGCCTCGAATTTATTTTGAATTCAGTTTTAATTTTTGAGAGGGCAGATCACAGAGGGCAGATGTCCAGACTCTGCATGAAAATGTTGATTGCCATGTGCCTGGCAGCTTGCAAATGCCAAGAGCTTATTAGATGTTTATGAAATTATTTTCAGGCACTTCAGCTGATGAGTAGCTTGCAAACTGAGCCTCTCTTTTGAGAAATACATATATATATATATAAAAATATATAACTATATATAAAAATAAATATATATACATAAATATATATATATAAATGTATGTGTGTGTGTATGTGCACATACATAAAACCCAGAAAGATCTTCCAAAGCTCCCAGAACTGTGACAAATCTCTGAGCATCCTTCATATTGTGTTAAAGTGTTCATGTATTTCAGAAGCTGAAGACCAAGCTACCATATAAATCTTTAATGCATGAATTTTAAATGACTGTTTAGTGAACTCATTGTAGAGGGATGATGAGAAGAAGCCCCATAGGAATGCAATATTGTTAATTCTAGCTTCCTCTTCTTATATTTTAATTTTTTTTAGAATTTAATATGTCTCTGCTCAGCAACAAATAGGCCAAAATAGCTGAAATGCAGGCATTTGGGGGTCTTAGTCTGGGGACAGGAATCACAAATTTAGCTATCTGTGTAAATCATTCCTGAAATTTTGGGTCACTGGGTAATGAGCAGGTATACAGCTCAGGAAAACAGGTTGCTCTGTTTCGGTGACCGAGTCTGGAATTTGGTCCACCAAGTTTGTAAATGTTGCTATAAATAAATAAAACTGCAGGAGGGGCAGGCTTTGGGCAGTTTCCCCCTGACACATCACACAACACCATCACTCTGTTTCCCAACTTGGTCCTTACACTCCTTGGGAACATGGAAGGAAGGAAGGGAGGCTGGTTGGGCACAGAATTCAGTGATGTTTCTGTATAACCTCCTCCTTCCCACGGAGAGAATAAATATCTTCCTGGAAAACACGGCACAGACCTACACATCCTTTCTGAGGGAACGTGTCCATGAGTCAGGAACTGTGGGTGAACATGGAGATGGGATTTGCCCCAGCAGGGAAATGCTTTGCAGCAAGAGTGGGTTTGGTAGAAGCGCCCAAACCATCTCTCCAAACTTGTGCCTTGGTGAGGTTTGTGGTTCAGAGCAGCTGTCCATGGATGCCTGGCAGGCAAAGCTGTGTCTGAAGCCCTTCTAGAGAGGGCAGAGAAGGTAAAAAGGGAAAAGCAGTGGTCACAGGAAAGTAAAAGTTAAAGAAGATATTTGGTATTTTGGATAGAAACTTCTTGATGGTGCTTTGGCTTACCTGGATGTTGATAAGGTTGCATTGCAGTTTACCTAAGCAACTCTTTCTATGTTATTCAATATATAATAAAAAACCAAAAGAAGCATTATTAATTATCTATCTAAAAATACAAAATTTTTTTCTCTCTTTTTTTTTTAAAGAAATGGCTTGTCTGCAGAGAAGTCTGCTTGTTAAATGGTGAGGTAGTTTGCAGCCAAGCAGCAGGTCATTGATAACTGAACAAAGATTCCTCCTCTGCCTGTTTTTCTAAGGGAATGGTATTATCTTAAGGATATTTGTCTAAATGGTGTGCTTTTTTTTTTTTTTGGCATTATATCTTGCAAGCAGGGAGCAACATTATTTTCAGTATTGGTGCATACCTTACCCCAAGATTTGTCTCTGCTTAGAGAGACCACATTTTCCTGAAGAAACAGTGGGCCAGCAAGGACTAAGTTTGTAGTTAAATCCCTGGTGGCTCTTCCTCCAAATCCCTCAGCAAACGTGGCATGGCTCAGGTCAGCTCAGAGGTTCAATCAGTGCAGAATGCCTGAACTCTTACAGAAGACTAAATATACCAATTTATTTTTAACCTTGGAGCCCTTTGCCACACTGAGGGGAACCACTGGAAGGTATTTTTTGACTCCTAAGTGTTGTTTTCACTTAGCTGGCTGTGGTATTTCTTGGTTAACTGGAATGCAATACCTCGAGGTGCATTGTGTGGTACCAAGTGCAGTGTGACAGCGTGACTAATGTGCATCCACAATTAAATAAAGTTCCTGAAGATTTATTTTTTCATATGATAGTGCCAAGAGACTTCAAAACCTTTGAGGTTGACAGTTACAGTGATTGCACTGCATCCATTCTGGTGCTCCTGGTAAATTAGATTTCCTGAATTTGCCTTAGCAGAGGTGCAGCCTCCCATTTTAACCTGTTTTCTGCAATTTACTCGATTTTGATCTGCTGAGTATCAGATTTAAATTGGGGATTGTTTTGTTTTCTGACTAGATTACTTGCAGATATATAGTATACTTCATTACTGATTCTTCACTTATCTCATTTCATATAAGAGATGAGAATCACCTGAGAATGAAGGTGATTAACAGGATAGCTTACAAAAAGGCTTACAAAAAGGGGGGAGGGAAGCTACGGGCAGGAATTTAAATGAAAATTAATTTATTTCTCATTGGAATTCAGAAAGTAAGACTTGCCTGTAGCATTATCCATTTCCTTTCCTTTTACACCTGTTCTGACTGGATGTGCTGCTGGGTGATTTCCCAGAAATCTCATTTGTACTTTCCTTTTCCCAATAGCCTTGAGTCCCTGGAAAAGCTGGGGACCAAAATGAAGCAGAAAAAATAAAAGAAAAGGAGAAAAAATAATAATAAAATAGAAACAATTGATTATTTCTGGCATATTTTTATGGGGTTTTAAAAAGATTTTCCAGAGCTCTCTGGATCTAAGTGCTGAAGCAGCAGGTGTGATTCATCCCTGCCCTGCTGCTCTTGCAGCTGTTTGCAGCTGTGAAAAGCAAAATCAAAATGCTGCCAGATCAACAGACGAGCCTTTATTCTTAGAAGGGATAGGCTTTAAAAACAGGAGCCAAGATATTTTAGCACATCCAGTCCCTCCCTTGGATGAGATGGCATTAAATGACCACAGTTAAGATGAGCTTTACTAAAAGTCAGGTGGTTCAGTAGGTTCAGGACAATGAGGGTTAGATTTACCATGTTTGCAGTAAGTTGGAATGTATTTATGTAAATAACAACAACAACAAAAAAAGTTGATTTTTAAGAAAGCTGGCTGTATTTCCATTTAAAGAGTTCTCTCCTAAACAAATGGAACTGATATTTGTGCAAATGCTGCTGTGCAAGGCCTTACTGAGAAGATGAGAGAATTGTGAAGAATTGTAGAGCACAGCAAGCCACACACAAGGAGACAGAATTTAATCCCATCCTGGCTCACCCTCTAGTGCAAGCTCACTTTCTAATCCCCTGGTGTAGCATTGTTTCTTTGTGATGGGGATAAAGACGTGGTGTTAATTTTTTACCTTCTAGCTAAATTTTGCACTGCCAATGAACCATCTTATTTCATAACAGTGCAGCCTCATTGTGATACTGCAAACTGAGGGCCTGTGATTGATGCTATTGAGTCATGTAATATGCTGCCTTCTGTTGTCAAAATGTATTTTGGTTATTGTCAGCATTTTAATGTTTCTAGGCAGAGTTTTAAATAACTGATGCAGTAAAAGAAGCTTTTGGTTGAGAAATACAGTGCCCCATGGTTTGCAGGAAGGGGATGTGACTGAAACATATTTATGACTTTGAAATGACAGTTTCTGAGATGACAAACCTTTGCAGGAAATTGTTATTTAGTTTTTTAATTGGAATTCTGGGAGCGTTTCTCATATTCTTTTAAGCATCAGCTGCTAATGAAAAAGCAGTAGCCAGTGAAGAATGAAATTAATTGTTAGTCTTTTCTTAAGATTCAGATCGCTTTTGGTGAAACCACGAGAAAGAAATTATTGGGAGTGCCAATAAGACAAATCTCTAAACTATGACCAGAATTTACAATCTCATTTCTGCCCTTTCCTGCAAATAAAACATTTGGCTCCAGCTTAAGGTAATTCAGAGTAGCACCTGCCTGTGAGCCCAGGCATTGGGGTAGGGGGTCTCGTGTGTCCTTCTCCTTGTGGGGCCAGAGGAGCATCCAGCAGGCTGGGGGACTGCTGGAAGAGTGATGTTCACCATGTTACAGAGGTGCAAAGGAGCATTTTGGGCTTTCCTTCTGCTGCTCAGCTCTGGTCTGGCACTGGTCACAGATAATTGTGAAACCAGAAGCTGTCTTGATTTTTTGGCTTTTCTTTTCCCCCACACCCCTCAGCTGCTTTGCTTTGCTCTCTCAAGGCAGCCCCTTTGGCACTGTGCAAACCAGATTATCTCTGTGGCTAGCTTTGCCCCAAGGAGCTCTAATTCTTTATAAAATCACGATCCACACTCCTGCCTGGGACCCTGGGAGAGTTGCAGGAGGACAGGAAAGCAGATGGAGCTGCAGCAGGTGTGGTGTGAGAGCTGCTGGGGAGCAGGGTGGGTCCCACAGCTCATGTTCCTCTTGGGGCTTGCAGGGAAGGAGATGACCCTGGAGGAAAAGGTGGCAAAGAACTACCCTTCATTGGGAGGATTTTAAAAATCGTGAGGTAGATATACCTGAGGCAAATAAATATTTGGAAGATAATTTAGATACTTTTTTTTTTCCCTGCTTGCAAAATTGTCGTGAGCATCTTCTGATCTTTTCATGTTCTGCATCCACGCTGTAATTCTTTCCTGTGCTCACAGCTTTAGCTCATGGTTCACCCATGAAGTCTCCAGCTTTCTGTGCCAGTCTCCTAATTGATGACAGAAAGGCAGCAACCTTTGGATGAAAAATTCTTTTCATGAGTGTGGTGTGTCACCTCTGTGTTTGCACTCACGGTTCCTGAGAGGTTTTCCTGACATCCAGGCCAGGAAATCTCGACAGTGAGGAAGAGCATGTGTTGAAAGAGTACCTGAAGTGGCATAAATCTGACTTTAGAAATTTGCTGATGCTCTGCCCTGGTTTGTGCGATATGTCACATGTCAGGAAGGTTATGGGAAGAAGCTTTCACCTTCTGCATCTGATCTTCCTGGAGCAAAGCCTTGGATGGTCAGGGTTGCTTTTTTGTAGCAGCAGGTACTTGGATCTTAATGCTGATCCTTTGACACCTGAGAAACTCTTAAGTGAGAAAAATGAGTGATAAATGACTGCATGACCTGAAAGTTTTAGCACCTTCTTCCTTCATGCCTTTTCTCTTCATATATCCTTATTTAATTTTTAAGAAATATCCCATATTCATTAGTTTCCCCTGGTTATCCTTATCTCATTTGAATTGGCTCATTTAAATAACAATACCAGCACAGAGCAGATTAATGGAAAACCTTCTCAAATACTGTATAGTGCATGTGTTTGACAGTGTAGCAGTAAAGCTCCTAAAATCCCGGTTTAGGCTGAGGGCTTTCAAATCCAGATATTCAGCTATACTGACATGAATGCAAAATGTTTCCACAGTGTGTGTACAAAGGAAAAGCCTGTCTGGGTATGGTATCGTCTTTCTCTTTTTGTTAGAAGTGACTGTGCATGTCCCTAAAGATTAACTGAGTGGCTGGAAAGAAATTAGGGTCTGTTTTTGTTTGAGGCTGTTTTTAGAAATAGCTGCCAGAAATTTTTGGAGAACAGAATCTTACAAAACTTTAGCAAAAAGAGCAGCCATCAAGTGATAAGAAATATCATGGCAGTACCCAAAGTGGGTCACAGAGATGGGCTTTTTGGGGGTTTCTTTCTGAGTTAAGCTAGAAATTAGAAAGATGGGGTTCAGCTGGGGATCCAGCAGGGAAGATTTTCAGTTTCTGTCCTACCAGAGCCGTGTTTGCCATCCTGTGAGGTGCAATGTGGTGCAGCATGTGAGTTCCATGAGCAAGCACAGCAGAAGGCAGCCAAGAAAATCATATTACTGTGGAGGAAGACATGCATCTTATTTGGCTTTGTTTTGAACTTTTCAGAGGGAATCTTTTACTCACCATGTCTTCAAGAGCCCCAAATCTTTTTACTGTACCTTGGAGATTTAAATTAGGAGATCCACCAACTTGTGCAGTGCTTTTCACCATCTGGAAATGGCATCATCTTTTCTGTCTAATAATGCCCTTTCTCCCAGGCAGTGTCTTATTTTTGAGAAACCAGCTGGTCACTTGGTAATCGTTCACCACTTACAATTAAAATTGACTTCAGCTATTAGTAGAATATTGTTAGCCCTGTAGCAGTGGTCCTGCTTTTTAAAACGATTTTTTAGGGCTCCTGTCATTTCACAGGGAAGATGTTGTCTAATGATTTGACAGAAAATGCTAATGCCTTTATCTTAGGGAGAAGAATCAACTTTTTCACACCACATCATTGATTTGTAGTGACTTTTTTTTGTGCTTAGGCAGCCAATGCAAGCACAGAGCTACCACCTTTGGGTGCATCTACCTGTTTTATCCCTGTGTTTGGGTCTTTCTGAGTTTGAGGTTTGCTGTTTTGATACCTGGAAATTAAATTCCCAAATGATTCAGACAAATCCATCACTTTTGCAGGGAAGTAGATGAGGAGCAGGTGCAAGCACCTTGTCCTGGTGGTTGTTTGAGTGTTCATTGCTCCCAAGGGAGCCTGGAGCTGGGCTGGGAGCTAATTCCCCAGCATTTTTGGGAACCACACAGTTTGCCACTGTTCCTGTTGATTTTTCAGATTTAGAAGCAATTCTCATATATCTGCATCTGGTCAGTGTTACTTCTGGATTTTAATTATGGACTGAAAAGTGAGATTTGACTGGGCAGTTTTTTTAACCTTTTGCCACCAGTGACTGGGCTCCCCTTGCTGCTTTTAGCCTCTTGTCCTCTGTCTGTGAGAGTGGCTGATTTTTTTGCTATGCACAGTACAGATAAATATTTGCATTTGATTTCCAAGAGGTGAGAAAGGGGACTGAGGTAACATACTCCTATAAACTTGAGCTATTGGCACTTTTATGCAGCAAAGAAAAGACCCTGAAAATGAAGTCTAATGGGCTGTGCACAATGAAAGTCATAGAAAATGGAAATACCTTTTAAACAGCTTCATGATAGTTTCTAGCCTGAGCCAAGTCTTCATTTACTGTAGAACAGACAAGGAGCTTAAGAATTAATTACCTAGTTGATATGCATAGTTCATTAATATGTAATGGATATTGCACTTCATGTTGAATACCCACAGCAGGTCATAGCAAAGTTGCAGGTTGATTTGTTGCTCAGAAGAATTTAATTGCTGCCTGTCATCCTGGCTTGACCTCAGGATGTTCTCTGACTGCTTCCTGGAAGCTGAAAGTTGGCTCCACAGGAAAGTGTTTTTCCCTTTTTGAGACTGGACCTTTGCCACATTTGTAAAATGTAGGAATCAAAGCACAATATTGAACTAAAAAAGAAAATAAAACCAGATTTTTTTTAAAAGGGATTACCTTTAAATTGATAATTTCCAAAGAGTCTATATGTAAGGAAGAACAAGGTGTTGTATATAAGACTTTTCCCCTAGTTTCTGTCTTTTTTAAGTGGGGAGAGAGGAAAATCCCAAAGCATTACAAAGCAGCTTTCTGTGCTGTCCCTTACCTTCAGTGCTGTCAATCCTGCTCCAGAATATAGTTTCTAATAGCTTTCTATAGTTTTTCTAATTAAGAAAAAGCATGCATTTTATGTGAACTCTTTCCCAGCAACACCTTATGTTTGTAGTCCCATTCAGGGTCATAAGGAGGATTCCCCTCCAAAGAAGAATGTCCCAAAATTTCAACTCAGTATTTGTCTATTGGCTCATTCATATATTCAGTATTTTAATTTTTCTGCATTTTGGGGCCATGTAATAGACTGCACTTTTTTTGGGTTCAGAAATTACATGGTATACCAGGATGGATAAACACTGGTTATTCAGGGCAAATCATGAAGAGAAAATCGAATTTGGATTTGATTCTTTTGTTCGCATTTTTTAAAAAAGGTATGTCATTGGGTCTTTTCACACCGTCTTTTCAGTATGACCTGAAAGCTTTCTAATCTAAAATTTTATATATATATATATGTAAAGAGCAGAGATTTTTGTACTCTGAAAACATTATCAGTGGGGCAATATTGAACACTGTGCAGACAGAGAAAGCAGGATACTTCTGTGTGTGACCTACATTCCTTTCCTGGTCCTCACCTCTTTATCCTTCATCACAGGCAGTGGAAAGAGCTCAGAAGCAGCAAAAGCCATTGTGGAAACCTCGATCCTTGTATTGATCCTGTGCATTTGGCACCTCTGAGATTGCATTTCTCCTCAGGGAGGATTAACTTCTCTCCTGGTTATCTTGCTGGAGCAGACCCCAAATGGGATCTGCCTCCTGGTGCACAGGGGTGCCCAAGGCACAGCCTCCCTGTCTGCCCTTCGTGCCTTGGCCTGAAATAATCACTGAAAAGCACTCAGAGCTTGTCCTCTCCCAGCCCTCTGTGTGTTATGTCCACAAACTGATACTCCAAAGCTCTGAAATAAGCTGAAATTAATAAATATGAGGCTGCAAGCACTTGAGATCAATTAGCAGCAGCAGTGGCTGAAGATGCTGGTGCTGCCAACCTGTTTTGTTTCCTCCTCTCTGCTGAGGTGTGGCCCCTCTGGCACCCCAGGAAGGGTGAGGAATACACCTGCAGGTCCTTGTTTTGGTGCCCTGGTTCAGCCTCCTGCTGCAGCCCCAATTTGGGTCTCCCTTCTGGAGGGGGGTGTGTTGGCTGAGCTGCACATGGTCCAGAGGGTCTTCTCTGCTCCTGGGCTGTGGCCTCAGATGTTCCCTTGAAGATGTGCTTGGGCTGGTGAGCAGAAAGCTTTTTGGCTCAAGGGAACATTCACAATTGCTCAACAAGCATGTCAGAATGTATTGTATTATGTAATTTGGCCCACAGTTCAACCTTTTGAAAGCGCTATCATTTCTTTAGGAAAGTTCTGCAAACAATAGTTTTTTTCTTTTTTTCTTTGGAGGATAATCTAAATGGCTTTTTGCAGGAGATCTCTGCAGTCTCTTCTTGTGTTGATTTTGCTGGGGAGTTTAAACACTGAAAGCTTTATATCTGTTGCATATAATAATAAAGCTGTACTACTATCACTATTACTGACTGCTTAGTTAGTCAGTAGCAAAACTGCTACATCCTTCCTGTATTTTGCTGCCTAACTCCAGAGTCTCAGAAGATCAGAGTTTGCAACCCAAACTCTTCTCAAGCTTTTTTAGAATTTGGTGTCACCCTTACAGTCCATCCTAGCTTCGGAAATTTAAAATAAGTAAAGTTAAATAACTTTAACCAGTCCTGTAAAAATGTCATACGCTTAAAAGTCATGTCATTTAAAAATTGTTTCGTTTTCTTTTTTTTTTTTCCCCACAACCTCAAGAATTCAAGATTTTCATTTAAAGAGTGAAAAATCAACTACTAATACAGTGTATTTTACCTAAGATTTTTTTGGCGTGTTTTTTTCTTGTTTGTTCCATAACAAAGCCTCTCAAATATTGTAAAACTCAAGGTAAAAGCAGAACTGGCAGCTTTGCTGTTGTATGTTCCCAAATGACCTTGAATTTTTTTGCTACATTGTTCATGAAATCATTTATGCTGATGCTAGCAGCGTCTACAGAAGCTTTCCTGAATAAACACAATTCCTTTGCAAAGGTTTGGACAAATGTCTGTTTAGAAATAAATAGATGAGCAGCGTGCTAAAGCAGGCTGTCAGGCTCACAAAGGTATTGATCCTGAAAGTGTTGCTGAAAAAGCACTAAAAATTAATTTAAACAATAACAAATACATGGAATAATGACAAATGTAGAAATATATGCGTCATTTATTCTCTTCAATTCTGTGAAAAACCAGATCGGCTCAAGCAGCAATGGTCCCGGGGGCGTTGAGCAGGCTCAAGGGCAGAGCCCCGGAGCAGGTTCTGGTTTCTGTGTGATTATGTGCAATTATCCCGTGGTGATGAATCCTCCTCTCTCGCCCTCCTCCTCCCTGCATTTCCTAATGATCCAGCCGAGCATCTGCTCTGCCAGCCCGGCGTGCAGATGATGCAGCTGGACGGGATCGCCGCTGGCAGAATTGTTTCTCCCCTGCTGCCACAGCGTGGTTTTCTCACCCTGGCTGCTCCGTCCTCTCTCGCACTGCTCTTCACCTCCCTCCCCGCTGCTGGAGCCGATTAAAGGCTCCCAGCAGAGCCACCCGGGTGGCAGAGGGGACACTTTGGAGCCCCGGGCGAGGCTGGCACTCGGTACGAGTCACAGCAGCCTGTCGCTTCCCGGAGCAGCGCTGGTGACAGCCGCGGAGCATCCCGAATCCCGGGCAGCTGACACCGGGGCTGGGAGAGCCAGGGAGGCAAAAAGCAGGAGGAAAGTGCGTTTTCATTGCAGCCCTGTATTTTAATTGATTATTAATTAATTGATTTAATTAAGAGTTTGTCCCTGATGCAAAGCTCGGCTGCTGAAGCGTTGTGACCCAAAGGGAGGGAACTAACTCGGTGAAATCTCAGCAACATCCCAAACAGAAGATTGCTGCTTTGGTTTTCATGTGAGAAAACACATGGCAGTGCACTGGAAATGACCAAACATTGTGTCCAAACGTTTTTCTATTATTTGTTATAAGCTCCAAACTTTTGTTTGTGGAGAAGGAAACCTCATGCAGCATGGTACCTCCTCACAGGGGTTTTCCCTCACAGTAAAACTGTTTCATTTCAACAGAATTCTGATGGTATCGGGACAAAATATTTTTTCCTGGTTGTCAAAAATAAATTAACAGTAGTCTTCAGTTATAATTTTCTAAGACCACTTGAGAAAGGGCTTTTTTTGGATGTAATGGAGCTTTTCTGTTGTCTGGTTCTTGTAGACATTGACAGATAAATAGAGGCTAGGATGTAAAAAACCTCAGGTGTTGGTAAAATAATCTGAGTTTAAATCCATCAGGACAGAATTTTGGGTCTGGGAGGTCAAGACCTAATATGAGAAAAGTTACAGCTGAAACAAATATGAGAGGATTTCTGTTGAACCACTTAACTTTTCCTACAATCTGCCTGAAAAAATGGATATTAATGAGATACCTATGAAGAACAGGATTTAGTCCTCTGGTTTCTTTACCTTTGCTTTCTTGCAGTTTTCTCTGGCTCCTCACTATCCATTCCTGCTGTAGCTGTGGGTTTGGCAGCTGCCAAAACCACCTGTGTTCCCCCTTCCAGTATGATCCTGATGATCCTTCCAGGCAGATTCCTTGGAGGATGAACACAAAGCACACTGAGCAGAAAAGCAGGCATGGCTTGGCCTGTGTGAGCCAGGGCTTGGGACAGGTGTCTTGTAGGTTGGCTTGTCAGAAAACACGTACATGTTAATTGTTTGGCTTAATTAAGCTGCAAATGCCTGTGGAATGATGCCAAAAGTGAGATGTATGGAATACATAAGTTGTGATCTCATCAATGTGTAATTGGGATAACATATTATGAAGGCATAGTTTTTGCCATTCTGCACAGTGAGCAAAATTTTAATATGGTGCATAGATATTTTTATAAATGCTTTGCTGAGCATTTATATTTTCATTGGTAGTGTATTTCACATCCTTTGGCTCATGAAATTTGTATTTTTGTGCCATTTCTCCAATTGTAGACTCTTACGAATAGTGAAAAAAAATTATAACATTGGGAAAACTCGGAAGTGGTGCCATCATCATACAGTGTAGGCTTAATGCTCTTCAGTGGAAGTAAATTGCAGAACCCTGTGATCAGGATGTGCATTTTTTCACTGGAGTAACAGAGATTACTGTTAATTTCTGTTAATTCTGTTCGTTTTCTTATCCTATTCCCTACCAGTCATATCTGACATTTGGTCACTCAATCTCTTGTGGTAAAACAATAATAAGCAGGAAGCATTGTACTTTTGAGAAGAAAAATGAATGCATTTTTTAGTATGTTAGTGGCATTGCTTTAAAGAGATGCAGCCCTAGGATAGCCCTACCTAGTACCGGATAGAGTGGGGTAAAGGGCTAAAGGGTCTCTCAGCAGTACTTGTAAGTGGGTTGTTGTTTATCTAGAATCCTAGAATCATTAAGGTTGGAAAAGACCTCTGAGATCATGGAGTCCAACCTTTGGCCAAACATCACCATGCCAGTTGAATCACAGCACCAAGTACCTCATCGAGTCATTTCTTGAACACTTCCAGGGCTGGTGACTCTGCCACCTCCCTGGGCAGCC
>VZSR01002364.1:130218-212089 GCA_013398615.1 Brachypodius melanocephalos | reverse complement strand
ACTCTCCCCACAGCCTGTAGCACTCCATGGGGTTGTTGTGACTCAGGTGCAGGACCTGGCACCTCACCTTTCTGAACCTTATCCTGTTGGCCTTGTCTCATCACTCCAGCATGTCCAGATCCCTCTGCAGGGGCCTCCTACCCTCCAGCAGTTCAACATTCCAGCCCAACTTAATGTTGCCAGTGAACTTCTCGAGGATACCCTTGATCCCCTCACCCAGATCATCAATAAAGATTTTAAACAAGGTTGGTCCTAACATGGGTCCCTAATGGCTGTCCCCAGCTGGATGTGGCACCATCCCCACCCCCCTCTGGGTCCAGCCATCCAGTCGCTTCTTAACCAGCAAAGGGTGCTCCTGTCCAAGCTGTGGGCTGCCAGCTTTTCCAGGAGAATGTTTGGGAGACATTATCAAAGGCTTTCTTGAAGAGATTATTTGCAAATAATTGTATTTGTCACAATCTGATTTTTTATAAGGTATCTTTGGAGTTACTCTTCCTTAGGGCTAATTGATTTAGACCTGTATAAAATCCAGATTCCTTACATAATATAATGTTTGGATTTCTGCTGTGCTTTACATGGCTACAGCTACCCTTATATAGGTATTAGTGTATTCCTAAAATTTAGCCTTTACACTACTTTAGGACAGTTGGGGATTTTTTTGTCTTTTTTTTTTTTTGTCTCAAAAATGAATAATTAAAGCAACTTGATTGGAAAATTTAAATTCTGTCTTCAATATGCTGAAGGTTTTGAAAAGATATATACTTGACATATAATGGGGAAGATGTCTTCATCAGTCATGCAATAAAATTTCTGAACATAAAGAATCAGCTTCACCTTTAAATGTTTTTAATCCAGATGATCTGTAAGTAATGCAACCAAGGTCAAGACAACAAAAATCTTCTGTTTTTGAAGATGCCTTTGAGTTGATATTTTGTATTGGCTCAGAAGTGGCAGAAGGATATTGTTAGGGTGATGAAGGTGATGAAAGACCTTGAGGGCAAGATGTGGAAGAAGAGACTGAGGTCACTCAGCTTGCTCAGCTTAGAGAAGAGAAGGTGAGGGGTACTCTCATGGCAGCCTACACCTTCCTCAAGGGGACCCTCACTTTATTAAGGGGAGAGGGGAGGGTCCCTATCATGCCTTTAGATGCACAGAAAAGTGCTCAGAAATGTAAAAAACATGTTTTTCTCCAAACTGGACTGATTTTTAACTTCCTGCTCTGGCATATTGTAAATATTTCTAGTCATTGCTAATGGAAAGGTCCCTCATCAGTGATGGCTGTTGTAATGAGGTTACTACTAGACAGATTTTAGGATTGTTGGAGGTGGTGGTTCATTGATAGGCTGAAGTATGAAAGAATAACAGATAATCTAGAGGCAGGAGGAGCAGCTACTGGTGTGTACAAGCAGCGGCTCAGTGCACAATGCACGCTGTGGTGAGTTCTCATTGTGGCCTTCCTGTTGATTTGAATTTGTTGTCTCCGCCTTCATCGAGTGTGTTCAGCTGTTGACAGATGTAGAAGTGAAATGTTTTGCTGCCCGCCCTTTTTTCCATGATGCAGTCTTGGTTTGCACAGTTTTTTGATAGGGAGCTGTAGTGGTCGATGCCATCCTAACTGTTCTCAAGCAAAGAGCATGTCCTTCAGTTTAAACTCCATGTATTGTGTCTGTCTGGTTACTACCAGGGTGTTGCATTTATGGCAGTTTGAAACAGATACTGACAGTCACTATCTTTCCATAGGTATAGGATAAAAGAAATTCTGCTGCAGTGGAACACCAGTATCATACACAGGTTGCATAATATTCTATAATTTTCTTAAAGCTTCAGTAACTCAGGAGCTTTACTTCGTTACATTAATGGGCATAAGCAGAGAAATTGGCATTTGGTAGGGAATGGAAGGAACAAAAACCTGAAGGACTGGAATTAAACACTGGCTAAAGGATATTTTCATTTGGTGTTTTATCTTCTTTGCAATACGTGAACTTTTCTTCGTTTCTTGTCAATATCTGGTAACATCAATGCTTTTTCCAGATTTATGTTGTCTCTCTGCTCGTAATCATTATCATTAAACCAATGTGTGAAGAAATGTATGAAGAATGGTGCAGTCTGTGAGAAGATTGATGCTGACAGGTTTTGCTGTTTTAGAAAAGAAGAAAACATTGCCTTGCTTAATGCCCCTTTAGGACTCATGCTAGATTAGTTCTAGGACTAAATTCTAGAAGAAATCCCACACAAAGGCTTTACAGTCACTTTTCAGTTCTGAGGTGAAACAAGACAGAGGTGTAATGGGTTGGGTAACGAGGACTTCACCAGCAGAGATATTTAAGCTGCAGGTTGCCTAAAGCTTGGTTTTGCAAAGCACATCAGCTAGTTCTTAATTTCAAGCACATGTTTGAATCCATTCTAGCTGAGCAAAATTCATCTCATCTTCGTTCCTACCTTCTGTTAAAAATCTGCCAGACTCACAAGGAAGGAAAAGCCACCAAAACACAGTCTAGAACACAATGTGCCTTCCAACATAGAGTGGAGCACATAGAGTGTCAGAAACCAGGCCACACCAGTCTCCAGTCCCCTGGTGACACATCAGCAGCCATGGCCCAAATACGAAAGCGTTCCTTCTGTGCTGCAAACCTCTCCTGGAGGGTCAAGTTCCCTGGTGGACTCTGCAGCCTCCTGTCCAGCCTGCTGACCTGATGGAGCAGCTCCATAGAAGTGGATTGTTCTCCCTGTTCCCCTGCTTGTCTCACATTGCCCTCTGTCTGCCTCCCTTTGCTTTTCTCCAGATCACTTGTGTGCAAGTTAACCTGTGTCCTGTGAAAGGTCTGGGGACTTTGGTTGCTTGGAGGGCAGAGCTCTGTTCTGTTGTTCCTCCTGGAGCTGCCTTCTTAAACAAATTGCTTCTGGGGACTATATTTATTCTTGCATCTCAGCGAAGGAGATAATAATGGCCGTTTTTCACCATGGCTTAATAAAACTCTTAAATACAGGAATAAAATGGAAGATCTCTCATTGGTTTGGATTTTATTTTTTGGTTTTCTTGATTTTTTTGGGTGGTTTTTTTTTTTTTGTGTGTGTGTCTGTGTATATATATATATATATATATATATATATATATATATATATATATAAATGAGTGAGAAAATGCTGAATGTAATTCCAGCACATTCCTGTGGAATGGACATGGAGCCTGAAGGAGCTGGTCTAATCACCTACTGTGGCCTGTACATACGGATGATGGGTGGTGTAGAAACTTAGGAGGAAAGAAAACTGTAGAAAGAAAGAAATGTAGCTTTACATAGGTGCAACGTGGCCCATTTTCCTCCCCTGTGCTGTAAGGTCTCCTGCTGCTGGCTCCTGTCCATGTGGGCTGGTCCCAGTTGGTGCTGTTGGCTCTGCTGGCCCTTGGGTTCACAGGGGCTGGAGCCAATGTCCAGCCCATTTTATGTGTCTCAAGATCTGCTCTGCTTGCTCTTCCACACCACTATGCTGAGTTATTCACGAGGCTGTGGAGGAGGCTGGCATCCCCTGTGTCTGATCCAGATGTGCTGCAGCTGGAGGGCAGGATTTGGCTCCATGTTTTTCCTCTTCTTGTCTATGCAAGGGGACAGAGATTGGCATGATGCCAAGTGCCAGGACTGAGTTTTGATCTATTGTCTTGAAGTGGGGCAAGGGAAAAAAAAAAAACCCACCACCTTAAATTTTACTCTTGAGTGAATTCTAATCTTTACATTAGTACAAATGTGAGCATTCCCATTCTGTGATTTTAGAATAACTGTAATCATTTCAAGGAAACAAAGCCTAGGAACATTATGGTGTTGAATGCAGAGTAAACTGGTGTTTGAAATGATGTGTTGTGCATCTGCACATGTCAAAAAAAGAGTTTAATATCCTAATTTGTTATGGATCTTGCCCCCCTCTCCTCTTGTTCATCCCTGTTTTATTTTCTTCCTTTTGTGCCTGTAATTGCAGGCGTTATTAGAGCTGGCAGGATGAGCACCTCCAGATGCATCCTACAGGAATGCAGCCAGTGCTGACTCTATTCCCATGTCAGACTGCATGCCAGGGCAGTGAAGCTTGCTTGTCAAAACCCATACCCTTTCTGCACTGCTTATAAACCCATATCCTCACACAACATTTTGACACACAGTGACTCATGATAACCTCAAGATTTGTCCCAGGCTTAAGAATGTGTCTTTTGGTATGTTGAGACATCCCTGGTAAAAGTAGGATTTTGGAATAGCATGGACTAGGCAGCTTTCCTTATTCTTCTGTCAGATGAAACGAGTTGAGGGGTTTAAAATCTGTTGTGTTGAGCCTTTCACTGGGTTTCATGTTTGGAATTTTTTTTTTTTTTGTAAACTTTCTCTGAATTTTTATGCACTCTGAAAACAACAAAAAAAATTCACTTGTTTTACCAAACTTAATGCATTTTGTGTTGTGATTTGTAGCAACGAGATAACAACTCTTCATTTTGGGGAAGAATATACTCATTGTACTTATTATTTTACAGGTATCAGGCAACAGCATATCAATGATGCTTCTTCTACAGGATCTTTTCCTAATTGGAGATCCATACTGTCACCAACACGGCCTTCCACAGAAACCAAGCCTCCCTCAGTAGCTGATATTTCTCTGGGACAGACTTTGGAGAACGCAGACTTGCTTCAGATGATAAAAACGACGCTGACTGGTGCACGTAGCAGGACTTTGGATCAGATGCACCTGTCCCCCTCCCTCTACCAAGGCAGTGGGAACAGTGCACCCCAGGAACCTGCTGAGGTTTCAGCTGAGTCGCCCCTGAGGCCATCGTCTCAAGACGCAGATGACACAGCTGCTCTAACAGGTTTGCCTCAGCTTGGTATGTTTGCCACACTGTCCACCACACCACCAGTGACACATTCGAGTACAGCTGTGCCATCCCAGCCAGTGCCATTAGAAACACCCTCCATTCCAAAAGAAAGCACATCCAGGATCAGACATGCTTGCTGCTCTTCCATCACCATCATTCTCTTCATTGGTAATTCAGTCACCTCATGCCATTAATTTTTCTAAACAAGCTGTACTGCCCATCCAAGTGCCTTTGTCTGCAGATCCTGAAGGTTTCTTCAGCACAGATTCAGCTAGCTCACAGGTTAGTGGAAGCAGGAATAGTGCTCTAAGCATGGTGCATTCCAGTGTGGCGAATCAACCAACTTGTTGAAGGGATCCCAACTTGTTTAGGGGGGCCATGCTTTTCATTGGATCAACAACAGTGCATTTCACAGAGTTAGTGGGAAAAGGGTTTCCTTTGGAAAGGACCTCTTTGTCATTCCTAGGTTATACTCTGATATTCCTAGGTTAAAAATGCATCAGTCTCTCCTGAAAGTAACTTCCAAAAATTTGTCATGGTTCCTTAATGAGAGTATGTCTAATGTCTCTTCTGCTGGAGCCATTTAGGGCAGCACTGACTGGCAGAATGAGTGCTGTCACTCTTCTGTCATCATCAGTTTTTCAGGACAAAGCAGAGGTTCCTACATCAGTCTTCCATGCTGCGGGTACTCCACATCCAAAACGGCCAATGAGTCACCCTCAGCCTTTCACAGCACTGACTAATTGCACTGCAGGCTCTAACCCTGCACCTTTCGTGTCATCAGCCTCCAAGAGGCAGCTGAGGTCTCCAGCTCCACACAGAGCACGTCCTCCCTTTCACTGCCAATATCACTGATTCCACATGCAAAGCACGCTCGCAGTGCAGTGCTGCCAGTAAGAGAATTTAGAAGCAAAACAGATTTTCTCTTTAGAAATGCAACATACTCCTCTTCAACAAGCCCAAGGTCTCCCTTGCTAACTGAGACAAACGAGGTGTTTACTGGGGCAGCATGCACAGCCAGTCCCAGGGCGGTAGCAGCCAACCAGGACAGGCTGCAAATCCCTCCTGATGCTGCCTTGGAATCAGACTTTTGCAGAAGGCCTGACTGATGGAACTTAGCAGGAAAATAGCCTGAGATTCCCAGCTGCTTCTGCCCTGCTCTCACAAATCCTGGTGGCTTTCCTGTGGCAAGGACAGCTCAACAGCCTTTCACAAGAGGAGTGACAGCAAAGATGTCCGTGAACTTTAATGCCAATAATGTTCTGCATTATGGAACTCAGCTTTCCAGACTTTCTCCAGATATCCAAACCTGTACACTCCTCATAGGATTGAGGATACTAGACACTGTTTTGGAGATGGCCATGATGACTCTTGATCTAACTGCAGTGCCATTAATTACTTCCACTGTACGCATTTCAAAACCTGAACCTGCTGCCAGAAATACTGCCACTACTGTTTTTGTGACTGCACATCTTCCACCTGGAGATGCAGAGAGTTCAGATGTAACTGTAAATGAAGACAGAAAGATGAGAGTACCCACTCCTGTGACCCCACATGCAGAATATTCATCCCAAGAGCTTTAAATCATTTAACCTCTAGTCAGACTTTGCATTCAGTTGATGAAAAGCCACTTGCCTCTGTCATGCCTCCAGCGTGGGGTATGCTGCCATCACTTGTTTCCATGACAGCAGTGACGGACAACCACAGTTCTGGCTCTTCCAGGATTTTGCATGCAGACTCTGAAAGCAATTTAGATCCTGTCAGCCTTCCTGAAGTTGTTACTTCAGCTTCTACGTGGACCAATAAAGCATTGCTGTCTGCAGCTGGCATTAGTATTCCTTTGGTAAAACCTTCAGTCCAAATGGAAATAAGGGAAGTTGCTCCAAGTACTTTTCCATTGGAAGATGAGTACCATGCACCATACTTGGTAGTGTCAAGTCTGCAAAACAAAATTAATACAAATGAGCAGCCACTCTTCTCCACCCCTTCAGCAAGCTCTACATATACATCCTATAGGCAAAACATTTGACCTTTTGTACCTTTTGGTAAAAGAATAACTTTTTAGAATTTGATGTAGATGCGTTTGCACTGAAAACGTCTCCTGTTCAGTATTCATCCCTTGCTACAACAATGCCTGACAATGCCTGACCCTCTGCAAAACACCCATGGAAACGCAGCTGAAAACATTGCTGATTTCAGCTGTGTTGGAGATGTTCTTATCAGTGTACATGAAGAAGCACCTTTCCATTTACATATGCCTTCTGTTAATGCTGCAGGTGCTCTCCCTAGCTCTCTAGAATCCCAAACAAGTGATGCTGGAAAGACTACTGACCAAAACATTAGGCACAGCACCAGTGTTGGCTTTTCAGCTCACTGACAGCTTGACTACTTCAGCCTCAAACAAAAGTAGTATCACTCTCAGCACACTGCCAGCCCAGTCTCCCTTCTCTGTAACCAAGCCTTCTGGCTCAACTCTCTTGTATAGTTTTATCTCAGAAGACACTGGTTCTGGAAGTTTTCCAGAACCTGCAGACAACCAGTTGGAGTGCCCTGGTTATTTGGTTATGGCTGATAAATATCCAGCCATGTTCAGTGAGGAGGAGTGGGACACAAGTGCTACAAGTCATAGTCTAGGTCCCTGTAACATATCTAATAAAGCTACCAAGGGGATCCCATTGCAAACCCCTACCACCAGTGGTCTGCAGTCAAGTCATCATAACTTCTGTCCATGCATCACCAACACAGATAGAGTCTCCTTTTTTGTCAACAACCAACTTTACCCATTCTGTTCTTACAGTGTTATCTGGAGTATCTTCTGGTGCAATACCTACAGTAGAAACTTCAGAAGCAAAACCACTAACAAGAAAACCATCTCCAGCTTCACCAGTGCCAGCTTCTTCCTTCTTTTCTCTAGGCACTGAAAACACACCTTTGCCATCTGTGATGGCTTTAAGCACACCGATACCGACACTAACAAACAATAACACTGCCACAAAACTGACATCGGACCTAAGCCCAGTAGGAACACAGGCAGCCTCTCCTTTTACAACGAGAAACACGACTGCCTCACCTCTGGACATGCCAGCTCTGCTCATAACCCCCATGAGCAGCATGGTCACAGCCTCCACACTCGCACCCACAGCTCATGCACCAAGGCAGATAGAAACAACAGTAACTGACAGCCAGAAGCTCCCGAGCTCAGACATCACCAAAACGCCAACCCCATACCCACTGACAATGACAGCAGCTTTGACATCTATTACAGCATCAGCGAAAACAACTAGGCTTCCCCCTCCTGCCGTGGAACTCACCCCTGCTCCTCCTGGCACCACGGCAGCAGCCGCCTTCGCTAACATGACGGCAGCTCCCTCCCTGGATTGCCGGCTCTCTGCCAACATGATGCTGAAAACAGGTACGTGCAGCCACTTCAGGGTTTGCTCAAGGGGTCTCCTGTGCCTGTGAGGGGCAGCTAGTGAGGTGTGACAAGCACGCCCCAGTGTCAAAGGATGTGGGGCAGCAGTGATTGATCTGCACTGACACACCAGGTGGATATGAGCAGGATTGTTAGATGGAAATGGAATTGGCTTTATTGTGGCTTGGGTTTCAACATGAACGTGTCAAATGAAGTGGTGAGATCAGATGCTGTGATGTTCAAGGGGTCACTGCAGGACCACCTGTGTGGAGGGACAGCCCTGTAAGCCAGGATGGTTTGGTGCCTGCTTTGCAGTAAGGAGTCTACATTGCTGGAGGGACAGTGCAGTAACCTGCCTTGGTCCTCAGCCCTGTTTATGCACAAAAAATGAGTTCTGGTCTAACATGAACACCTAATTCTGTCTTTACAGATCCATTTGAAAATTATGTTTAGCATTTAGAGTTGCACACTTCAAAATGGGAGGATTTTGAGTTTTCTATGTGAACAGTGCCACTTCTGGCTCTGGCTGTTTCTTCATGGACAGCTTCTCCTTAGCTGTAAGACCTCTAAACTAAAGAGGCCTAGAGAGGTGCCTTGCCCAGGCTTCTCATGGACTCCTTGTGGCAGCACAGCACCAGAAGCTCTGTGTGTCTTGGAGACCTCAGCAAAGAATAAGTACAGAAAAGACTTTATGACTTTGCATGATACAGGCTATAGTGAAATAAGCAGCTTTTGGACCTAACGTGTGTTTGTTAGCTGCAAAATATCCCCATTGGTAGTGTGATGAGTACAACAGCTGTTTCCAAAGATAGAAGTAGCTTGTGTAAAGTGTATGATTGAAAGTACTCAGGCATAGCTATAAAACTTTCTGCAAATTATAAGAGAAAAAGAAGAAGATAGTGATAGGTTTATTAAAGGAAGCACACAGATGCTTCCTAAATAGAGAATAATTGTAACAGTGGAGCAGCAGCTTTCTTTTATGTAACTGTGGCCATGAGGATGTGAAGCCTGCCTGTGCAGCTCTGGCTCAGTCCCCTGGGAATGCTGTGCCAGTCTGTCCTCAGGCAGTGAGTGGCCTCGTGCCTCCTTGGAGAGGCAGCATGGCAAAGACTTCTTGCTGCTGCTAAAGAAATTGCATTTGTTAGACCTTGCTCTGGAAACATGGAAACAATGGGCTATTGCCATGGGATGAATAGGGAACTCAGGAGCTGCTGAGCCCTTGCAGTTCTTGTCTTTGGAGCTGCAGCTAATCCAAGCTGCTTTGATGATCCCTGCACAGCCAGCCCAATGTAAAACAATTAAAGAAAGCAAATAGGAGCATGGTGATATCTCAAACCACCCTGTGGCTTTTGTTGCTCCACAGTTCTGTTTCTGAACACAAGAAGGATGATGATCAGCAATGCCTTCAGGGAGAGTGTGAGAAGAGGCCTCAACCAAGTGCTGAGACAAGCTTTCAACCAGAACATCAGTGCTCAGGTGAGTGTGCTTGGCTTTCCATGCATGACTTCACCAAAACAGCTCTCCTACCAAAGAACCACAGCTGGCTGCAGCTCCACTGGTGTCTCTGGAGGCAGGAAACCTCTTGGAGGGAGCATTGAGATTTTCCTATGGAGAGCAGGCAGAGGTGGCACCCACGCTGGTCTCTAAAATTATAAGGAATACTCCAAAGCTTTTAGAGGTTTATTTGATGAAAAAGAGAGACATGCAAACTTCTTTTTAGTGTGTTCTGGGAAATTAATACTGACAGCAGTTTCCTCTTCTCCCTGCAGTTCAGGAGTGACTTCTGCTCAGGGGCAGCCGAGTGCTGCTGTGCTCAGCCTGGAACAATGGCAAGAGCAGGGCTGGTAAATGGGATGTCACTGCTGTCAGGCCTCTCCCTGCTTTGAAAACCCAGTACCTGACAGGTGCAATTTCGCAGGGACAAGACTCCCGAGCAGGGAGAAAGCATGTTTTATTGAAAAAAAAATGAGGTGATGTGTTCATCTCTTTGCAGCTAAATTGCACGAACCCTTGCACTGCTGTGTGTGAGAGCAGGCTCAGGTGGGCTGCCAGGGCCCTCTTCCTTGAGACACAGCTTCCTATGCACTCAGGCTGGGGTTTGTGTGGGGTCCAAGGCTGTTAGGAGTCACACTCACCAAGCCTCCCAGAAGGAAAAATGTAATTTTTGTCAAAAAGGAGGTCATCAAGTTAACTTCGGTCCTCTCACTTTATTGCTACAAATGTGTAGGATGTCAGTTGGTTTGGGAATTTTGTGCTTCTTGGCAGCAGCAATAAAAACTGCCAAGTTTAGCCCCCTGCCTTTTTGCAAACTTGAGAGAAGTTGCCTTCTTCTAAGAGAGGAAACCAGCTAAAACTTAGTGAGGAAGACCAGTTCCAGGGCTAAAACTTTTTTGGAAAATACAGAATTTTGAGGTAAAACTCAGCTCATGTTTTGACTCACTGTGTATCCATTCTTGTGGTTTGTTATTTCCACTCCTGTGTGTCCACTCATAGAATTAACAGTCTGGGACACTACAGGAGAACAGGAGATAAGAGACAGCCCATTCAAAGATTGGAAACGTGTGTCTTGCAAAAATCTGGGTGCAAACCTGCAATGACAGAAACCTGCATAAATTCAGTGAACTTCAGGCATGGAGTGGGAGCTGGAAGTTCCCTGCATTTTTCCATGCACATGTAAAATGTCCCAGCATCTGTGCATGAATGAAGGCCCAGCCTAACCTGGAGGTTTGCAGCCGTGGTAGCAGTTCTGCACCCCTTCAATTCGGAGCCCACACTGCATGAGCTGAGCCTAAAACTCTCTGAGCAGTTCTGCTAATACCGTGTCTGATACGTCACTAACTGATCCCACAGGGTTTATAGGGAATTACAGGATAAAAACCCTGCAAGGGGCGCATACTCAGGGCGAGAAACCCCATCAAACAGCGGCTGAACTACGAGCAAAATACCGAAAGAACCGTGCTTCCCTGTGTGTTTTAGGTGGAAATCCTGGAGCAGTCGAGTAACCTCACGGTGGGTTACTACGTCACGCGGGGCAGGCTGGTGTTCACGCCGGCTGCTGCCGCCGAGAAGCTGCTGGCCTACGGCCTGGGCAACGCCACGGCGGACATGAAGCAGCATGTGCCACACCTGCAGGCCGTGGTGGCCCTGGCCCTGCCCTGGCAGCCCCTGCCCGCCCAGCACTTCCAGCTGAAGACGGGTGAGCGAGGGCTGGGCTGCCGGGGTGGCTTGGGCACAGGGGGCGGTGCCCGCGCTCTCTGGGGCAGCGGCAGCACCGCAGGCTCTGCTCTGGGGTCGGGTGTTGCTTTCCTGTGGGCAGCCCTGTCCTTCCCGGGGCTCTGCTGTGCCTTAGGGTTTTAGCTTTTATATTTTTCGTGTATTTGTAACCCTGCAATTCTTGAGTGTGTAACTCTAAACTCCATATAAGAGTGTCAGCTACTGTTCTCCCGTTTTGGTCAGACGTAACAATTCCTCTCCAGGCCTGGGAATCAAGGACACCTCACTGCTTCAGGCCCTGAGAAATAGAAACAAAATTGAGTTGAGGGAGACCAAACGTAGGGTAAATTACTTCATTACCTGAAGCTGTAATTGGAAGATTAACCCCTAATATGCAAATGGACCAAACTCATAAAAGTATGAAAACCCATGACCTGTTGTCCATTTTTTTGGGTGTAGCCCCTGGGGAGCTTCATCTGCCTGAAATGTACCTGAAAGCCCTTTAATAAATAGAACTGCTTTTTATTCTCTTCATTTTGTCTGACCCCTGTTTTTAGGTAATCCCAAAAAGGCATCAAGGGGAGATGGCACCAGTGCAGAGTAATTGCAGGGCACTATAAGCTAGGAGAGGACAGAGTGCTCTGAAATGACGTATTAAATGATAAAAAACATTTCTCTCATGTGTGCTTACAATGTTTGTATACCCATACTTATGGCAGTTAAGTACATTTTTCCTGGAGCGAAAATAAAACAGAATGAGAATCAGTATTATGATTGAGTATATTTTGCAGGACCAAATGACCTGCAAGATTTAAGCTTATAACTTGTCTTTTAGAATGACTTTGCTTACTGCCTGGCTCTGGGCAAGTCTATGCACAGTGAACAGGCTCTACCATCTTATATATCATTGCAGAAGCAATCTCCATTTGTTTGTGGAGAGTACCAGCTCTAATAATGCAATTTAATTCTTACATTTTGTCTTAATTAAGGCTAATTTAGTGCAGTTCCTGAAGTGGCATTATTTTCACCTGCTTAATGTGTAAATTGATCGTTTTGTTCTTGTTGCTGCAACTGAGAATATTGTCCACATGCTAATGCCTCCCTTTTTTCCAGAGCTGCAGTTTGTGGGTCAAACAGACAATATTCAGTCATGCAAATTTGTTCAGACCATGGAACAGCGGCTCCAGAGAGCGTTTCAGGATGCTGAAAGAAAGGTCCTAAACACCAGCAACAACTTAACTGTTCAGGTACAGTGTTAGGAGCTTGGCCAATGCCTGTTGCTAAACCCTTCTGGTTATTCTTTGCTATGTGTATATTTTTATTCCAACACAGTGCCTTTGCTAGCCACTGTGGAAGGAAGTTTGTGTTTTCATCTGCAATCAGATTGTTTTATGCATTGCAGGAAAACTTATAAATGCAAGATTTATAGAAGGCTGTTGTTGTTCATGGATTGGTGTTTTTCTGTTTGCAGTTCAGTCATATAAATGAAATTCCAAGTATAAAAACAGTCTTCCAAATTTATGTTTTTACTGAGTGTGCTATTCTGACACATTAGTTGCTTTCAGTGAGGCTGTTCAGGTATAAAGATGGTGCTAGGCACAGTTGTTTTTAAGATCTGAAATAATGGAATAGATTTATTTCTCTTGGTATGCATTTCAGCTCCAGGCTCACAGGTACAAATTTACCAGAAAGGGTCTGACTTTTACACACCTTTATATGTATAGTGGGCCAACACTCTTACGCTCTGTGCCATGATTTAGGACTAAAGAAATGATCCTCTGGCTGATATTACAATATGTTTCTGATTTATGATAAAACTCTATGAATGGATTGTGCTCCTCAGAAGGAGAGTATTTGCCACCAGCACTCTGCTTAGTTATTTTGGTGCTGTTTCTTGTGAGCTTGTGTTCCAGCTGGAGGAGTTCAGAGAGGCAGCAAAGCACAGGGCAAGAGAGGGCCTAACACAGTAGGTAAAGAGTCTATCAAGCTTTTCAATAGCTGGACCCATGGCGTTGAGGGGAACTTCATGGTGGCTCATTTGCTTGTGGTGGAATTGGCAGATCTCACAAGGCACCTAAGCAATTTTGGAAAGAGCCCTCGAAGAAGGTAGTGGCTGTTTTTGTGGGTATTGCCAATTTAATGAGAGATAGGATGGAGGTCCTGGAGACAACATATAAGCTGGGTAGTAAGAGGCTCAAGGGCATGATCTTCATGATAAATTTTCCTGAAGTTATCCCAGTATCATGCAAAAGACTAAATCAGTGCAACAAAACACTGCATGAGGGCTTTAGATTAATTGGAAACTGGGGAACAGTTCTGGAGCAGACAGAGCCAGTCTAGAAAAGGAACTGCTGCACTAGGAAAGTAGAGGGAAAGTGGGTAAAAGGCATGAAGTGTTTTCCATGCAAGGAGAAATGAAATTTGCTGTGGCTCCCCAGCCATGAGTGCTCCAGTGAATCAGGAGTGGTCACTTGGAGTTTCCATAACAGAACTACTCAAATTTAAATAAGAAAAAATAAGTATCCTTTCCCACACTGTGTGATAAAGATATCCAGATGTAACTGGAGAAAAAGATACAGAAGCTACAAAAACATTTGGCCAAAGATATAGAACAAAAAGTCATCAACCCTTTTAAAACCCAGGCATATGATTTGTGGCTCTGACATAGCTGTGGGATAATCCCACACTGTTGAAAGCCATTTATTCCTCTTTTTCTGTACTAATTCTCCAACCCTCTGCTCCAGCCATTTGTAAGTGGACATTGGCTAGGCAGACTTTTGGTCTGACCTTGGGCTCTTCTGATGGTTTTTTTTAATACCATGTTTTTTCTTTTAACTTGGTCATCCAAACCATAAAAATGAGGTATTTAAATAACATTTGTGAATGCTGTCGGGCCTACCTATCAATAGCCAAACAATCCTATCCCTCTTTGGGCATAAATTTTCTAAGAAAACATGTGGGTATTGTTCCTGGTGTTTGAGAATCTCATCCAGTACTTGCTGAATAGAATTGATCCTCAAAATGTACTAACCAAATTTGGGCTCAGCAAGAGACTGGCACTGAGCTAGAGCGGGGAGGAGAGCAGGCATTCACCTGATGTTAGGAACAGAAAGACATGATATCCCTTAATTTCATAAGGAAAACCTGTGGGTCTAGAAACCAGCAGTAGGAAGGCAGCAAAGACAGCAAGATAAACAGGACAATTCCTCTGCATCAAGCACTGGGTGATTTTTCTGATAAGGATCTTCTCCCTCAATACACATTTCCTGGTAAAAACAGGGGAAAACCTTTTCAGTCCTGACTGAAACCTTTTTTCTGCCTGCTGCTGTCCTCCAGGAACCCCGCAAGTGCTAATGCAGGGATTAAAGTATCACACTTTAGTAAGTGTAAGTGTAAGTAAAGTAAAGTTGAATGAGATGTAGCTAATCCATTCTTCAGGTTAACATTTCCCCAGTTTCTTTGCACTTCCTTAGTGGGTGGTGGTTTTTTTCTTTCTTTCTTTTTAAAATTTTTTTAAATGAGCTGAACAACAGCAACACATTATTTTTTGCCTCTGTTCCAGATTTTGAACACCTCCAACATCTCCCAAGCTGTCACTCTGTTTTATGTAGTGAAAAATCAAAGCACAACTCTAAATGGCACTATTTCCAGCAACCTTCTTAATCAGCTGTCAGCTGAGCTGGTGGGTTTCTACCTCACCTACCCACCTCTCACCATTGCTGAATGTAAGTATGTGCTTCCCAGAATCAAGATTAGCCAGTACCAGAATTTGCCTTTGTTGTCAAGCTCAGGGATTGTAGGTAGTTTTTCTGCATACTTTTAAAACTGTATCTTGTAAAAAAAAAAAAAAAAGGGGGGGGGTGGGGTGTGGAATTAGATGATTTTTTTCCCTGGGTTCAGTGTTTATTTTGGCTGCTAGCAACACTGGCAAAAAACATAAGAAATAACATATATACTCTGTCGTTAATGAAAAATTTTTCCTGTGCCAGGTTTCAAACAAAATAAAATTGTAGTTTTGTGAAAAGCAAAGCACAAAAGGTCCCAAAGTCTTCATTTCAGGAACACTTAGCACAGCATTGAATGAACTTTAGTTTCAGCATAGCCCTCAGCCCTGGTGGTTGCTCCAGGGGCTGGGCTGGGATCAGGCTGTGTGTTTGGGTAGTGGGGTGAGCTCCATCTGTGCTTCTGTTTTGAAAAGTTGTTGGTGTATTTGCTGAACTGCATTCTCGGTTCACACGTGGTCTGAGCACTTTGGCATCAATAGTTTTCTTTGCATTCCAGTTGCTGTGAAGGCTCTGAGGTACAGAGAGCTGGAGGCAATTGTGTAGGCAGCCTGTGTGGTGTATGTGCTCTCTGACTCTGAGTGCTAATTTCTTTAAAATGATTAAAGGGCCAAGACACTCGATTTTGGGGATTTCTGTTTAATGTGCTTGTTAACGTGATGTGTGAAATTAAGCTCACTGCAGACTGGAGTTCTGTGTTTGCTGGGAGTGAGAAGAGACAGGGACGTGCTGGGTACATCAGTGCAGAAACAGAATGCTGGAAAGTGAGCACTGAGGAAAACACAAACTACCTTTTTTTATTTTTGTCAGTCCATTTTGTTTGCAAGCAGCCCAACAGCAGAGAAATTACGTGGTGCAATCCTTCATCAGTGACTTACATGATGAGTTTTCTGTGGGATAAGTGATTACTCTGCTGTGAGGCAGTCAGGAATCACAGCTAACTTAGGTGACTGTGCAAATCTTTGGGAAAGGAGGTTTGTATGCTGTTCTTGAGGCATTACCTATCAAATTCCAATATTTGGAAACAAATAGGTGACACTACCCTGTAAGTTCTTGCACTGTGTTGGTGCACTTTTGAATCAGATTCTCCATCACAGGGTAAGAGACAGATCTCAAGGTGGGCTTGTGTTTTCATAAAGTCTTTGCACAGACAAGGGGAGGCAGAGAGAGAGAAGCTGTTGATAAAGGGTGTGGTCATGGACCCGTTCCTCCTCAGACAGGCTCCTTTTTGATGGCTGGTCCCTGTGTTCAGGACATGTCTTTGTGGGCCATCCAGGAGCACGAGGAGAAAGCTGGAGGAAGTTTTAATGATAGCTGTGCTCAGTTCAAGTATTTGGCTTCCAGAATAGGCCTATTGCATGGGAAGGGGGTTGAGGTTCTTCTCACAACAGCAATACAGGCATATGCTGGGTAGTCAGGAGCTGTGCAAGCCATTTGTCACACAGCAAGCTTTGTGTGGTACTGCAGTTCTCTGCTGATCCCCACACATGATGAACAGACCTGATAAAGTCTTTAGCTAGTGTTTCTTTACCAACTAATGGCTTATATTTCATTTTGGAGCTCTTGGTTTTATTCCCAGTGCAGCAGCTGTACTGCAAACTCATGAACTTAATGCACGTGCAGCGTTTATGGCTCCAGACCGATAGTGTGTCTGGAAAATGTTTCCTTTGAAGAGTGTTTGATGCTTATTCATGTGGCAGTGTAGTTGTCTCAGTTTATCAAACAAATATTGAGGTTGCTCTCTGAGCATGTTATTTCCCAGTAGGCTCCAGTGGCTCCTTCAGAGCCTTTGCAGTCTGTCGTGGAAATGCACATCTCAGGGCATGCTGTGAAATCCTCCTCCAAAGCAGCTACTGTGCATAATCAAATCCTTTACAATGTTTACTATTCTGAGCCACTTTGAGCTTTAAAAATCAAGGTGACTCAGTAGCAGCCTATCAACGTGCAGAGCATGGATATTTTCTGAATTAAGTACCCGGTATTAATCAGTTGAACAAACGCTGAGCTGTGTAATGAATTAGCAGCACATTGAGCTTTACAGCCCAGTGCACTTTGGAGATGGAGGAGCTAACAAAAGGCATCACAACAGCAAATATCAGCTTCTCACAGATGCAGACACATGTGGTAGTAATGCCATAAACAGTGCACAGTGAGAGAGCACCACAGTCCAAGGTGTGCTCACAGTTTTCTTAGTCTCGTTTGCAATCCACGTGGAATCGAATCCTGGTATATTTTCATATTATTTTAGGCTAAAACTATGATCTGGGCTATATAAGGATTAATCACAGAATCATCATGGAATCTCATCTGGTTTTCTGCAGGGGATAAAGCAGCAGAGATGAATACAACACCTATTGCCTATCCTTCTTGGTTCTGGGCATTGCTGGTCTTCCTCCCAGGCGGTATTTTAGCAACAGGAGATGTATGTTCTACTTTGTATGGCAGTGCTTCTTCTGTTTACACTCGGTGCTCTTTTTCAGACAGAAAAGAAATTGTAACCCTGAGAATTACACTCTAGATCTCTTCTTGGGCCACAGTTCAATTTTATTTATTGCCTTCAGGGTAGCCAGTTTTGGGATGCATAATGTGTAGGATGTTGGAACATTATGACATAACTTAATCTTCTATTTTTAAAGCTTTGGAGTATCCAAACCTTGATGTCTCGGAGTCAACTAGAGACTACTGGGTGATAACAGGTACTTTCTAATGTCCTTCCCTCCTCCGAGCACTCCAGGTAATAATTTTTAGTGCTCATTTATATGAACACAGCAGTGCAGTAGTTTTACACAGAAATAAATGGCTGCCCGCTGAACCTGCCTTCAGCTGGGCAAATGTACTTACAGTCACTCTGGGGCACGAGTGAGTGATCATCTTGAACAGTGACATCTCCAGTGACCAACACCCACCTCAGAATTTATAGCACTTTGGTTGAAACAATTCTGAGAGCAGCATTATCTTCTGAGAGTTTTGAGACACAAATAGACTTTTTTTTTGTTTTGGTTTTTTTTTTTGTTTTTTTTTAAAATACCCTGGGACATGGATTTGAACCTGAAATCAAAAGAGACACGTAGACATAACCTAGGAACAAAGGTGAAGCTATTACATCGGGGAACTTTGTTATGATTTGCTGACTATCTGGGTGCAGGGATTTTTGCAACTTTCACTTGAAGCTCCTAGGCTTCCAAGTACTTCTTTTATCAAGTCATTTCACAGATGCCACATTCTCATGCACAATCATTTTGACTTCAGAAATTATAACTGGGCAAGAAAGAGACCCTTTGCCTCAGAGATCTTTGAGGGATACCAAAGCCTTTCTAGTTGTTGTGTCTGTATGACTGTGTCTGGAATTGTTTAATGCTCAGGAGAGCAAGAGCAAAGGGCCCTGACATGAAACAGACTTGGTACCAGTTCCATCTTTTCATAAACTTGAAATAAAACATAAGTTTATGCAGAGATTATGATCCTCTGAAGGGAGAGGTACAGCTCCTCCCAGTATGGACCCTGTGAACCTGATACTCCATTTCTTGCCCCTGTGCACTTGCTGCGATGGATTACTTTTGATATTACAATGGAAACTCTGTTTTCAGGAAAAGATCCTGGTGGTCCCAGAAGACTTTTTTGAAATAATATTGAAAACCATACATATGTATGAATTGAATCAGCATGTCATATCACTTTTTTTGAACTGTAGAATCCAGTGTCTTTTAAATCTTGCATTCATTTATACTTCAGATGCCTTCCTTTATAGTTCAGAAATGCTTATTCAGGTTTCAATGCTCTCAAACAGGATATTTTGCTTGAGACTGTACAAGATCCAAACTTCAGGGTTCAAATCCTCAGGATAGAAACTGGTTGACAGGAGCATCTGGCAATAAGCATAAACACAGCAGCTCTCAAATAGGTTTGAACCTAATTTTTACATTGAAGATCATAGAGTAGATGCCCCCTGAGCCATTTTGGTAAACTGAAGGCCTAGAAATGGTATTTTGAGATTTTTACTCCCTGAAACATCATTGATATTATCTGAGATGAACAGTGCAGGGACTGAAACAGAAGTGTGTTATATCCCCACAGGGAATTACTGAGAGGGGATAACAGTGTCCAGGTATTTTTCTTTCGAGTTTGTCTGCATCTCCCTGTCCCAAACTATCCCACAGCCCACGCGTTACTTTACCTGTCCATGCATGAAGTGCTGATGTGTGTTTTCTCTCCGTTCCCACAGTCATCCAAGGGGTCGATATTGCTTTGCTGGGGCTGAACAACCAGAGCTTTGCCAGACTAATGGAGCAGCGCTTGGCCCCGCTGTTCATGATGTCCCACCAGCAGGGAAGGAGATTCAGACGTGCCACTACCGTGGGCAGCTACACCGTGCAGGTGCTCAATGGACCTGTGTTAAAAGAAGTGCTTTGCTTGCATGTGTCCTGCTTCAGTTCCTGTAAAAGATGTGTCTGACTAAATTTCTAGGCTGAAATTTCCTCTATTTCTCATGGCTATCTAAGCAGCGAGGGCAGAATGCCTGGCATTGCTAACCGTGCCTTTTTCTGTAGCTAGCCATGTTGGCATGCCTGTCATCCTCGAGAAATCATCATTAGTTAATCACTGTTCATAAATATTTTCTCTCTGGTTGCCATGAGGATTGGTACAAAGTACATATTTTAGCATATTTAGCATATTGAAGAGTTCCAAGTTTTTTCTTCATGATAAAAGTTTCCTAGGTAACTCAAAGCTAGAACTTCTTTTTTTTTTTTTTCCTTCTTCTTTTTGTTGGAAAAAAATATAAGAAGCAGCCTTTATTTATACAGGGTTAGTCATCAAATCATGTGGCCTCACATCAAGTTATGAAGTAGAGACTTCAGACCTGAGTAATTTATTAATCATCTTACTCTTATTTGCAGCATTTTACATTCAATATTTTGAACTGATCATATTTTGTTTTCTCACCAGTTAAGCCAACTGATGCAATGGGCAATTAAAAGATTTCTTCTTCAATCTCCAAAAATTAGTTATTTAAAAAAATTAAATTATGTTCTTCAAGAATTGTTTGTTTTAAGGTATAAACCCAAGTTATTACATTTCCCATTTACCCACACAATTCTTTGTCTCGTTCCACTGAAAGAAGGAACACATTTTACTTGGCAAAAATGCGAACTTTTGTAAAATTTCAGTCCATAACATAATGGAGAAAAATCACAAACCTCCTTTTTCTTCTCATCATTAGAAACGTTTGACACTTTCTCCACGCTCAGGAAAGGTAGAGGTACAATGGAAAAATTCTGCCAGTGTTCTGCAGAATAAAATGGGGAAAGCACGATCCCTTTGTCATCAACCTAGTACAAAAAAAGTAAGGAGTATAGAAAGGAAATGTGAGACTGTTTATTATCTGCAATATACCAATAGAGTTTTCAGTATTAGGACAGATTATAAGAATTCTCCCTTTACAGAGGACTGTAATGTCCAAAAATTTGACCCATTCCTCTTTACTGCATGTTTTTCTTCGTGTAGGGTTTTACTTTAGGATTATGTTTAAAGTTTTTTGAAGAAAAAATTTAGTCAATTCTCTGACTGACTGATTTAATAGCCTGGGCTCTGAAGAGGAGTAGTGAGATCCTGTGAGAATATTTGCATGGAGCTTATGCTTGTAGGAGGTCTTGAAGGAGTTCCTGTGGGCACTGTCTCCAAATAGCTCCTGGCAAGTTTTGCAATGGTATAACATGAACACAGTTCATTTCTCTTTATTTATTTATTTATTTATTTATTTCCCTTAAAGATGGTAAAAATTCAACGTATTCCAGGACCCAAGGAGCCAGCTGAACTGACATATTACACTTTATACAACGGGAAGCCTTTGCTGGGCACTGCAGCTGCCAAAATTTTGAGTACGGTTGACTCCCAGAGGATGGCCTTGACACTGGGCTATGTCATCCAAGTTCAAGCTGATCGTAAGAGTCCTTTTAAAAATTCCATACTGAATCATTGCTTTATTCCATGTACTGAACACTGTGAAAAGTCAGAATTAATTCTGCTGCTGACAAAACCATGACACCGCAGACTAATGATGACTGGGCAAAGTTGCTATTCATATAACTTGGCCAAAAGAAGTAAAATGTGGTGGGTATTAAGATGTCCCTTATTTTTGACTTGATCAAAATAGTGCGGATTCTTTCTATCTCAAAGGGATTATTATATTTTTAGTAAAAATTTTCACTGAGAAAATGATATGGTTGTTAAGGATATTGTTTAGACACAAACCAGAGAAGTGAAGTTGAAAAGAGCTACTTGTGCATATGGGCAGCTTTCAGATTCAAGATATGATAGTATCATTCAGAACAATGTGGCCAAAAATAATGCATTCTTGAAAAGTAAAGTGTTTTCAAATTTCTCTTTAAAGACCTTCATCAGTTACTGAGTGATCGTGGACACAGGTTTCTTTAAATGGTTTTTTTAGATATTTCTATATACTTGCCCATAGTAATAAACCTGTGGAGAAGCCTGGAGTGTTTTTTCACACAGTTAACACCTCAGTGTACAAACCCATGTCTTTTGCTAACTGAATTTCTCCACTTTGCTGAAGTATTTCTTTAGAAAGAATCAAAATTATATAGTGGACTTCTGCACTGGATCTCCTTACTGCTGAAACAGCACATAAATGAGTGGCCCTGGTGCAATTATATCTGCCTGCAGGAGTGCTGATACTGAAATAATTATGTGAAATGGTGACAGGAAAAGAAGAGACTGCTGTAATGAGTGATTTATATATCGTCCATAAATATAGGATTGAGTAAGAAGACTGAAATATGATACAATTCCAGAGAATGCACCATGTACTGTATCTGATCCTTGATTTGATCATGGCCTGCTACTGATTTTAACTTCGCTGAATCTGAGCCATCGCCATTCTATAAATTCCAGTGTTTAAATTCTAAGTAATTTTGTTTTCCATGAGAATATTTCTTTAATGTATTTTTTTTAGTAAAGAAGATATAGATATAGCAGTTTCTTAGCTCTTTGTGCAGTAATGTTTTTATGCAGGTATTTAGGCAATTATGGAATCTACTGCTCATCATCTAATTTTGTGTTTCCATGGTCTGATAAGGCAGCCTTATTCATCTGTAGATTTTCATACCAGCCACAAATGCATAGATCACTGTAAAAAGAGAATATACAGAAATCGAAATTGTGACCTGAGGTAACTGAGATTCTGAAGGTAGAATATTAGAAATGTAGGAGGTATTTCCATCTTTATACCTTATTATGGGAAAAAACCCAATTTCTTTCCTTTTGGACACATTTATTTGTAGTCTGTCTTTGTATTGCCACAGAAAATACTTTATGTGGATTTCATTTTTGCTCATTGTAATTTCTGTTCTAGCAGAATGAAAAGTTCTGTCCCAAAATACTGTGAGAAAGGAGACATACCCTCGGGAGCTCAGAGCTGGGTTAGGCGAGACAGATGAATAATAACCCAGAAAATGGATGTTCCTGTGTTATGAGCCAGAGACTGAGTTACAACAGAATGAAAGGCTTGTTTTGAATTCCACTGAAGTCTTAGTGAGTTGAATGAACCATGGGTTGACTTTAGGCCACATTGGAGTCTAGTAACTGAATTAAAGGACTCCTAAATGTCTATCCTATTAGCCATAAGGTCATAATTTCCTCTGTATCCCTTAGAAGGAATAAATGCAATTTTCAACCCTTGTTTGCTGCTTCCACAGCAGCAGTCTATAATTAAAGTTTTTGTTATTTGTCAAAATTCAGATTCTGTTTCCTTCCCTGCAGCCCTTTCATCCCCAAACTAAATGTCAAAGTCAATAATTAAGAATTCTGTGAGTCTGTTGAAAAGTGAACCCTGAAAGCCTCCAACCTGGCCTTTTTGCAGTCTTGTGCTCAAGCTCTGAGCCTTAATGGTGCTGTTCCTACATCATCCAGAAACTTCACCTGCTTTGCAAAAAGTTGCAGATCTACAAAGGAAACAGGCTCAGGCTCCAGCCAGACTTTCAGCTGGAGAACTGAAAAGTTCCTAATAGCTGCTGCAGAATGAGCTGGTTTGCATTTGGAGTCTGATCCTGAGAGATGCTGAGTGCCTCTGACAGCTCATAAGCTCAATGACATTTGAAAGTGTTGGTCCCCCGGGAAACGGGAACGGCTGCTTTGTGCTGGTGTTCTCACAATTGCCTGCCCACACCAGCAACCAGTGCCACAGCCAAATAAACAGGGATAGCATGGGGAAGTCCACTAAATGTTTCACTACAGCAAAGTTCAGCATTATAAGGAGGTTGTCTGTTTTTCCAGAAAGAAATGAAGTTAAATGAGAGAACTTTGAATGTGCCACAGGAGGACCTTCTATGTGTGAACAAGTTGAAGGTTCATACTAAGAGAGATTATTCTGATGAAATGGAGTCTAAAATGTTTTTGCATCACTGCATTTCTGAAACGTACCCTTTTCCTGGTGCCATCATTGATATATCTGCAAGTAGCTCTTTCCAGCCTTGTTATTTCCACTCCTTCAGAAATGATGAATTCTTTTTGACCTTAACTATGATGAATTATTTCTAGAGCACAAGAGAAGCATCTTCTTATTGCCTTATTGATATTGATAATAACTATTCAAGCTAGTTTCACTGTTTTTAAAAAAAAGTTCTGCCAGTTTGCTCCTGCTGAGCCAGTCAGTCTTGACACCATGTATGGACTCCATATGTGTTCTTTTAACAAATGTGCTATGCTACTTTGCTCCAAGCTGGGTTTGTGTTTGAAAAACAGTTAAGGATGCATTACTTGCACCTTTTATTTGTTTGTTTATTGTGTAAATGAACTGTTGGAGTGATATCTTACATGGCATCTATCTTGACTTTGGAGTGGATGTCTGCATTTACATATAACCAGGTAACATGGAACTAAGAGAAAAGAGCCCAGGGACTTGTGAATTCAACAGTGTTGCTGATTTTCCCCTTTTTTTCCTTTAGTAAAGTAATACAAAGGTATTCCCTTATTAGGAAGCTAGATTACTTGCAGTGCTTTTATACTAATTTCTACATGAAAGCACCCGAAGGCTGGAAGCAATGGGAACCTTGCCTAGTGAAGCTTACTGGTTTGCCTTTTTCTGCAGCTGTGGTGAAGAACCCCCCAAACAACCTGTGGATCATCGCAGCCGTGCTGGCTCCCATCGCAGTGGTCACTGTCATCATCATCATCATCACCGCGGTGCTGTGCAGGAAGAACAAGAATGATTTCAAACCAGACACCATGATGAACCTGCCTCAGAGAGCCAAGGTCAGACACAGCTCTAGACCCCAAAGTCCTTTTTCCTGATGAGGCTGTGCCTTTTAGATAGATGCATTTGAAGGATGTTTGGGATTTGAAGGGTTGTTACTCACAGCTTGGATCTGCACATCTTCTGTAGGACCTCAAACCCCATGGGCTGAGCTGTTCCTGCATGCTGAAGGTGGGAATGTCTGAAGTTCAGCAGAAATTCAGACCTGGCCCTAACCAAAGTTCTCCTTCCAAACCTCTGATCCAGAATAGACACTCTGAATTTTTTTTCTCCTACTGCTACTTTTCTTTTAGGTGTTTTGGACTTTCTAATTTATTTATGTGCATTGCTAGTTGGGCTCAAACAATTACATTTTTTTTTAAGTCACTAATCCATATCATTTACAAGATTTTTTTTTCCCCCAATCAAATGCACTTCCAGTTTGATCCTCTGACAGAAAAATGTCATAGATTACTGTTTTATCTCCACAGTGAAAAAGTCTGCCCTCTCAATGCTGCTATTCAATGGCTCTTGATCAGGTCCACCCACCAAAGATAGGAGTTTTTAGCCTATGGAGCCTGTGTGTAAGTCAGACTGTTCCTTTGCCCTTTTAGCTGGCTTTGTTCTTCTCCACTGGCATGGGATGGAGATGATGAATTTTTTCTTTGGTTTCTTAATGCTACAGACAGAAGGATTAGTGAGATTTCAGCTCTGTTGCTTCTGCTGAAAAATGTAGATTGGAAGAAGAGTTGAAGGAAAGCATGATGCATTTGACAGCTCTTTTTTCCTTATCTTGGGTTCGATGCAGATGGGTGCAGCTGGTGCCAGTTGGAAACCAGGCATTTGTATAAAAAATGATGCAGAAAAGACATTTCCATTTTGGTTCCAATGTGCTTGTCTGTTTATCCACTATTATCCATCCAGTGTTAAGACTGGATGTGCAAAAGTGAAACACACTATCACAAACACAGACAAGAATTAATATCACTGCAGTGCTGTTTGATGCCCCATTGAAGCCCCTGAAATGCAAATTATTAACAGTTCATTTACTTTATTAGGGGCTGTTGCAAATGCTGTGCACCATTTGATTCTTTTTTATGTGTAATCTTGGTCACAGCTAAAGAAGAAAAATAAGGCAAAACTTGTACATTGTTTTGAACTGCCCATCAATATGCGATGCTTACCAGGTGAAGAAAGTTGCTGTGTTAAAAAAAAAACAACCAAACCCAAACAACCTACTGCTGGTTGAAATTGCAGCACAGAAAAAAAACCTTGGAAGTATTTTCATATTTTAATCCATTGTTTTCATTCCAAAAAGAAAGACAAAATTGGATTTTTGCTGTTCCTGAGAAACCAGATTTAATCAGGCTGTAAGACACATACTCAGGTTAAAACCTGTTCAGTGAGGTTACATTTACATCAGCTGTCAATACATCAGATAGGAGCTGAATCTAAAATTGCTGGACCAAAACAATTGGTGCTGAGCTCCCAGCACCCACACCACAGTCCTTTCAGGAGCTTTTCCTGCATGTTTGTTCTCATTGCAGCTGGAGTCCGGCAGGTTTCCTTCCAGAGTGCATTTCCCCTTTCCGGTTTATTTTGAGACTCCATAAAATTTAATTTAATTCATTATCTGAAAAATGATGCATTTCCAAATGAAAGCTAAATTGCTTTCCATTTAGTTTCACAATGATGGCTCCGTCAGAAAGGTTCTGCCAGGTCTAGTTTGGAGTTTATGCTGGTATATGGACTGTGGAAGATAAATTCTGCAGTGGAACTGGGAATGGACTGGTTTGGTCATTCCTGATTTCAGCATCTTTCATTAAAATAGGGCTAAGAAACATGTTTTGAGAAGATAATGAAAGAAGGTAATTTTGAAGAGTTTTAGTTGTATTTTCAATTCCAGTGTTAGAGATAGTGGTAATTGCTTGAACTGTAATTGCCATATTTCCTGTAGTTTGGGAGTACAAATGAGCACATATCCCTGTCACATTTAAAACGAGTCTGTTGTGTTTCATGGCTGAGGAAAGTGCCCGAGACTGCTGATTAATGCTGACTCTGCTGGAAGTGGAGTCACAGTGGAGTGATTTGTAGTTTAAGCCGCCGTTTTAGTATTTTGCCTCTGTGCATCTGAGATTTGCTGTTGAACCAGCGGAGCAATTTTGTGATACCTTTTGAGCATCGAGCAACCTGCGTAGGGAGGAGAGGAGGCTCCCGTGGGATACCTGCGTGATCTCAGGTGCGTTCATTTGCCGTGCTCGGGCTCCAGAAGCCCTGCTCCAAGGGGGCTGGCAGGGCAGAGCTGCTCGGTGCTGCAGTCCTGCGGGAGGGAGGCTGCGGCTCCTGCCGGAGCACAGCTCCACATCCTCAGTTCCCGCGGCCGGCCGGGAGGCACGGACACGGTAGCGAGACATTCAGCGTTAAATATCGGTGTGCGGCAGCGGGAGGTGAGGAGGTGATGGAGCGGAGCAGCGGGGCTGCTGCCTGAGCCTGGTAATTAAGGCGTGACTTTCGTATTGTGGCAGACTGAAGGGTAAATGAATGAAGTTTGCAAAATGACCTCTCGTAGGCGGCGTGGTTTGTAGGATTTCTCTTGGGAATTGCGTGGCTGTTCTGAACTGCCTCAGCAGTCAGGGGCAGCTGAATGCAGTTGCAGGGAAAAGGAAAATTGAAAAACACCGTTTCTTCTGATTTTCTCTCTAGCTGTGAAATGAAAGAAGTATAAATTCAAATTGGTGAAGTTCTGATGGGATTTTATTTTAATGTTATTTCAATGCTCTTTTTATTTTAAGCAACTGATTTTGCTGTGAGGTTTTGGATGGATGTTAACTTTTGCCCGCCTTGCTCTCTAATTTGCAGCATGCTTCTTTAAAGTCTGGAATCTCATTTATCCTCTCATCTCTTTTTTTTTTTTTTTTTTTAAGACCATGAAACAATAAGTTTGCAGGTAAAGAGAGATAAGATCTGTAGTCTAAGACCCACAGGCAAAAGCAAGTGCTGCAGGCCATGGGAAAACAAGCCTTATCAGTTTGATAAAGGGCACAGAGAAAAAAAAGTCAGTGAAACTGTGCCTGGGTATACAAATAAAGTGGAGGATCTGATCTTGCTCTCTTTTTCTCTTTTTTTTTTCCTTTTTCTCCTTCCTTCCTTCCTCCCTCCCTCCATCTATAGTGTCTTTTTCATGATCATTACAGGGAAGAAGAGTCCCAGAAACAACTCTCTCTGTTCAGTTTGCACTTTGCCAGGCAGTGTAATCTAGTGGTCTCTGTCTATCCATTTATTATATCAAAAGCAATATTAGAATCTCAGTCCTTCTGATTTTGGATGTATTGGCCATCTATGTTTGCAGTGCTTCAGCAGTGCCTGATTGTGGTTTAGCTTTGCCAGTTCCCTCCAGGGGTAGCAGAGCCATCTGCTCCTATGGGCTTTTACAGAGCAGGGATCCAAGAGCAAATTTTATTTAATGCAATATGTCTGCTGATGAGGATGACTTTCTCAGCTCTCCTTTTATTGCAGTTTGTTACTGGACATGGTGGTAAGTAGAACTCTGATTAAAATAATCCTTCATTTTCTTCCTGTGGCAGACCTGAGCTGGGACACTGCAGAATGCTTTAGTAATTCTCATGTCCTGCTGTTTCTGGTTTGGTTTCTTTTTTGTTTGGAGAGTTTTTACTGGTTTGTGGTTTGGTTTTTTTTGGTGTTTTTTTTTTTTTTTTTTTTAAGTAATATATGAAGTTGAAACTTTTTTTACTCTTTCAAAAGCATGGAGAGAGAAATAACTGATTTAATCACCTCCTCTCTCTTGTTACCTTTTTCAGAATATATAGGGGTGTCTTAACTGACACTTAATGTTTATAATGAGGTTGAAAAACATTATTTTAGTCAACAATATTATTATGTAGGATGTCGTGCAGTGTTTTTTCTTAGCTGTCCTTCACATAGCCTCTGCTTCCCTTCCTTCATTTGCTGCCTCTGTAGCTCATTTGGTGGCTGTTTTGTGATACCCTGCTTGCCATGGAGGGGTGAATTGGCATTTCTTTGGTATATTGCAAGTTCCATGGGGGTGATTTGTGGAGTTGTCTGCTCCCCCTTATCAGCATTAGCCTGCTCCTTAAGGCACTGAAGCTTTTTATCAGAGGACTGCTGAAGTATGGAAACATGTTGGGAACCATTAGCCTCAGTCTAAAAGGAGTTTGGGAATACCATGCAGGTTCACATAAAGAAAAAGCATTTGTTATGTTTCAAAGAGTGACAGCCAGCCCCATTCTTTTCAGACTGAGATCACCTGTGAAATGTATCTGAATTTAGAGCTGCAGCCCAGATTTAGTAAGGGACACAAGAAGAGAAAATGCTTTTCAGAGCTCATGCTTTTTCTGTGTCAACAGCAATTTTTTTTCTCCTGCTGATTTTCTTTTGAAACTAAAATATTCAGCCATGACATGACAGGAACTTGGAGAGACTAATCAGTCATGAACTAATTCCAAAGTATTTCCCAAAGTATGTGTGAGGTTTAAACTCACGACTTTCTCAACTTTGAAGTATTTTGTCGTCCTTTTCTTAGCATTTTGTCAATAGTCTTTGTACTTCAGGAAGAGCAATCTTCCTATTTTTGGTAAATTAGTTTTATTTAGTGTAGCATGAACACATTTTCCAGAGGTGGTCAAGAATTAGATTACTTTTTAATTTTTTTTCCAACAGATAGTATGGGTTGATTTTTTTCCCCTTTTCCTTCCAATTGAAAATGCAGTTTGGAAAGTCAAGTTTTGTCTAAATGTTTATTTTTTCCATTGAGAGAATCCACCTTTTCTTGGCTGCTTTACCCAGAGGACATATGTTAGTTCTGCTGGGCAAGAACTGCCTTGCTGCAAGGCTCTGGTGAAATGCCACTTCCCAAGAGAAACAAGTGAAGTCAGTAATATCTTTCCCGGTAGGCAATTGGCAAGCCAGGGGAAATATAATTTCACTGATCTGAAAAAAACCTTTTTCTGGAAAATGTTGCCCATGAAACTTTCTGGTGTGTGCCTTTTTTACTTTGGCTTGACTGGGAATAAATTACTCCCACCCTCATTGGAAACACAAGGGTTTTATCAGAGAAAGTTTTCTATATGGTTTTATTTTTTTTTTACTCCTAATTTTTTTCTTCCACATCCTTGTTCTACCACTGTCTGTCAAAGTAATTTCTGAGGATGTTACAGCACAGCAAGAAAAGTTAGCCAAGATCAATTTTATACTAACCATGTTTAAAATGTATGGAATGGAGATCTCATCAGAGCATTGGTTTCTTGTTGGGCATTCACATGGTAATCTATGCATTTTTACCTGTCACTTACATAATTACCAAAGTTAAGGAGTAGTGAAAAATTTTACATTGAATTTGAAAATTTATATTAAATCTAATGCACGCTAGAAATTTCTGTTATTTCTCCTGGTTTTTTTGCAGCCAGTACAAGGCTTTGACTATGCCAAGCAACACTTGGGTCAGCAGGGAGCAGAGGATGAGGTTTTACCTGTGACTCAGGAGACTGTCATCCTTCCACTTCCAGTCAGAGATGCTCCTGCCTCCCAGGAGAGAGAAACTACCCAGGATGGGAGCACCATCAAAACTGCCAAATCCAACGAAACAAGGAAAAGGTATGGGCTGGCATCTGGTGCCTTTCCAGAAGGCTTTAATAGGATATGTGTTGCTGGGTGCTGTAAAGTTTGGCACCTGGGCTCTGTGAGTGGCAGATGGCTCCTCTCCAGAATGGATCCTTGGCATAACACTGGCCTGTGTTGGATGTGTAAGGCTGCTGCAAAATACGGGATGAAACCAAGTGAAGTCTTTACCAAGGAGGTGAAATAGCTTTTTATGTGCATGTTGGTGTTGCACAAGAGATGAGCCCAAATGAGACATGAGACCTGTAGCATGAACACTGGTAATTCCTCAAGGAACCAAAAGACAGGTCCTCAGTAAATTGCTGTCACTCCATTGGCAGGCTCTGTCACTCCAGAATTGGACCCAGTGCCTTCACTAGCAGAAGGGAAAACCCTAAACACCCACTAAATTATGGAAGACTTCTAGATCCAAAGCATCTACATCAGGATAAAACTTCTGAAGTGTAAGAATAGACTAGATAATGTCAGTGTCTAAGGTAAAGCATCCCAGGTTTGCACTCTCTTCATAATAAAGTCTGTGGGCTTGTAGGATCATGGATTCAAGATCCCCAGGAAGCCTTATGGCTCCTCTTCTCTGCTGCAGGGTCCAACACCCCCCTAACTCAACTTTATCTACCTTATTTTAAAGTCTTCCACTGGTGGGATGATCACAACCTCCTCCAGCAATCTGTTCTCTCCTGCCTTTCCTGTTAGGAAGTTTTACCTCATGTCTGCCCTCAACCATCAACAGAACAGCTGAATATTTCTTGTCTCAGTCCTTGCAGATGAGGAAAGCAGATTATCCCCTTATCCCAGCTGTTTTGCTTGCTTTGAGGTCAGTTTTTCCTTGACCTGCTCACCTTGGTATTGAATGAGAGTGGAGCTGAGGATAGATACTGAAGGGAAGAGAGGAAAATAGACCTGTTAGACAAACAGCCTGAATAGAGGTAACTCTTGTTGTGGAGCTCACAGGCATTGCATGGGCCTGGCCTCTTGAAGGGATTTGATAACATACCAGAAAAGCAGCTGACTAATGCAGAGAAATTCTAGAGAAAACCAAGCCTTCCTAGCTGAATCACCTCATTGTGTCCAATATTTCCCTCTTTGGAATAATGGGGAAGCTTGGGATAGTCAGCACAGTGTTGCTGCACACTGTGGCAGGGATGTGCTGGAAGGGGAGGGTGTCAGCCAGCATGGTGTGGACCCACACTGCTGCTCTTCTGGCCGGGTAGACATTCCCAGTGGTCATCAGCTGAGGTTTTCCCTGGAGAAAAACAGACAGAAGGATTCTGAGCTGCTGCCTGGTTTATCATACTCCTTTGGCTGTGTAGTAAATCACCAGGAATGTGGAAAGAGCTGTCTGCAGGGCATACCAGTAGAGAAAAGCGAGCCAGCTGCAATTGGATGTAAACTCTTATTCTGCCATTTAATGTCGGTGAGGTGCTGCTCATGCTGCAAATCACCGAAATGTGAGAGTTAGGTCCTACAGCCCAAACAGCACCTGTCCCTTTCAAAGTCTTCCACCCTTTGAAGAAATGACAAATGGAAGGTGACTGTGACACCCATAGTGGTTGCTGGTGCTGGGCAGGTCAAGTCTTTGCAGGAATTATTCTTTGAAATGTTTTGAAGCCTCTCCAAAGCCATGTGTAAATACACATAAGAAAATGCAAACCAGCTCTGTTAATTAATGCTCTAACCAAAGTGATTAAGCACTTCACTCAGTCCTTTGAGTGAGTGCAGAAATTCCCCACTTAATCTGCACCATTTTAAACAAATGCTGATAAGCAAACTTGATCCAAGAAAGTTATTCTCATTATAAAATGTGCTGAACCTTTGTGCCCTTCTAAGCAAATAACTAGAGTTAGTTTTCCCTCCTTCAGAGTGATTACTTGAGTAAGTGAGAACATGTACAATTTCAGTATTTTTCATTCCCAAGAGCTCTGTCTGGAAATGGAATTTAATGGTTGCTGAAGATGAAGAACTATTTCTTGACCTTTATGTCTTTGCTCTTTCATTCAGGGTACTTTACAGCCTGGAAAGGTCAATTCAAACCAGACAGCCATGAAGTGGCTGGTAACTGATCAGACTATCTTCTCTGCTATTACCACTCAAAGAAACTCCTCAGTTAATAATATGAGGGCCACTTAAAAAGGATGAATATTTGGATTAGTGTCACCACAGAAATCGTTGTGCAAGCTATCCATGCTCACTTCTTTTCTGTGTTCCCAAGTTGAGTAGATTTTCTTTAGGTATTGGTCTGTCCCTGGGTGGATTTTTTTTTATTGGGCTAGGATTATTCATTTAGCAGTGACAGACAGGTTTATAGGAAGGAATCCTGCTTCTCAAGAATACTTATTTTCAATAGAATTTCACAAGGAAACCCTCAGGCTGAACTGAGCTGGGTTGCATGGCTGAGTCCTCCTAGAGCCCTGTAGCTGGAAAGAGCCTGTCTCAAATTATACATATTTCACCTAGGCTATCTTCAAAAGGGAATCCCCAAGAATTGCTTTCCTCATATTTGTCCCTTGCTGTTCTGACCACAGTAAATGCTTTCTACTTAGACCAGGCAGGGTGGTCAGACCTGGAGGTAAATGAATGTTTCAAGCTGATGATCCACTATTGGCAATGATTTTCAGGATGGTTTTGACAGTTGTTTTGTTGTAGTACCATTTTCTGGTTATAAAATCATTGTGGCAGCAGTAAAATTTGATTTGATTCTTTTTCTGTGTAAATGGAAGCCTCTGTGACTAGGCCCATTTTTTTTCTCTAATGTAAACTCTTTACATCACCCTGTCACTGCCCATGACAGCTCAGTGATAGATTGCAGATAGGTTTGGGAATAATTGCACAGGTCTTGTGGAGAGTTTGTGGCAAGTTTCACATGTAGAAAAAAGGTGACTGTGTCTGGATGCGGACTAGCACCAAATGTCCTATGTTCTACTGTGGCCTGCTTTTCCAAGCTTGTGCATTAGGATTTGAGTAACTTGTCCACCCCGAAGAGCAGAGAAGCTGTGGTGGCATCTTGCTCCCAGCACAGCCCAGTGAATGCTGCTCATTTCTGTCCCTGCTCCTCACTGGGACTGAATGCACAGTGGTCCTGCCCTGCCCTCCATCAAACTGGGCAGTTTCAGGACAAGGATGTGCAATGGCTGATTAAAACAAGCATTTTCTTAGGGGTTTCAGCCAATGAGGGCTCTGGTTAAACTGGGGTATGTACCAAAAGGAGAAAAGGAGAATTGTCTTACCACTTTGTGTGTGCATATGTGCAAAGTGAATGAGTGTGTTTTGCATTGTGGCTGACAACACTTGTCTGTAAATGCAGGCTGAATAATAAAGGAATTGGCTTAGCTATACATCCTGAAACAAAGGTCTACTTTATTTTGTCTGGGTTAATGACACTGAGCTGACAATGAGACTTTCTGTCCTTGGTGGTGGCACTTTTGTCATTGTGGGGCTTATGCTTGAGGAGCAGTTGCATTCCAAGCCACCAAGATGCCCATCAGCCCTGAACAAATGGAGATAATCCTGTTCACCTCCCATCACTCTGCTCCTACCTTTACTGTGTTGCTGTGTGCTGTTTCTATCCTGCCTCCTTTTGGTACCAAATCAGGCTTGCAAACTCAGTGATGCAAATTGTGCGAACGAAATAACCTTGAAACCAGGTTTGGGAGGAAGAACTCACGTCCTGCCTTGTTGCTATGGTTACTTGCAGCCGGTCCCCGAGTCAGAACGGCTCCATCCTCAGCAATGGGTCGGGAAAGCCCAGTTCCAGCCGGAGCTCCCTGCAGAAAGTGATGGCACCGCAGAAAGCGGCCAAGGACGAAGGCAGGAAAAGGAATGGTGAGAAATGTTCGCTGTGCTCGCTCCCACTGCCATGCCCACACACCACCAGGGACACTGAAACCAACTTCTTGTACCCTCAGCAGTCCCTGGGCGTTTTGTGTGGCTCATTTGTGGGGTTTTTTCCTTCCCCTTTACTGCTTCAACTGTTTCTCCAGATCCCATGGAACATTGTGGCTCTGTGTGTGGGCCTTTGCAAGTTTTCTTGCTTTTTTTTGTTTGTCCCCTTTTTAGTTTTTCTTTTTTGTTGGAATACCAGTAAACTAATGAAGATGTGATGCTTCTTAGTAGGGTTTATAGCTTTTTTTGTTGTGTAGATCCCTAAGATACTAATTTCCTCTGTTGCTGCTGCTAAGCTGGCCCAGATCTGATGAAGATGAATTAATTAGATAAAAATTAATTTGAGACAGTGTGAAACATCCAGTGCTTTGTCTTTCCTCACACATCCTTGGCACACCTGTTTGTCATTAACACTTACTGTCAGCTTTTCCTGATGCACCTGGGATGTCATGCGGGATGTTTCTCACAACACCTTGGTTGATGGTGGTGACCTTGTGACTTGAGATGTATCAGGAACACCTGATGAGAGAAGTGCCCAATCCCCTTTCTTCCTTGCTTTTCTTCTCTCTGCAAATTTTCCTGAGTTACAGCTTTGTTCCCATAGCTATGTTTTCCTTTTGAATAGAAAACTGGCTAACAGGTTCTAAGTTTCAAGGAGTAAATTATTTTTTTCACTGTATCAAATGTAGCTCATTTTGCAAGAAAACAATGTTTATGTTTTCCACAGTTAAAAGCTGTAATTTATGATGCCTTTTTTTTAACCACCAAGGAAATCCAATATTCAAACCAGTTCCAAGTGCTGTTCACCCGGGTAGACAAAATAATTTAGTGATGGTATTTTTTGTTTTGTTAGGTTTTACATCTTAAAAAAAACCTGTAAGAACTCAATTGAGTTTGTTTTTTTTTTTTAAAGATTGACTTCCACCTAAGATCTTTTCTTCTGAGCTGGGCTGTAGTACATTTCTAGAACATACACATGCTACCTAAATAAACCTCTGAATGTAGTAGAAGGAAATAGCGACCCTTTATTTTAAATCTTTATTTCGTTAGAATCTAGGGGGAAGCTGTGCATGAGACACCTCATCTGCAGAGCCCTCCTGGTAGAGACTTCAGCTCCTCCTGGAGAAAGTCTCTTCACTTGACTGCCATGGCCCTGAAAAGGATCACCTGGGCATCTGGCACAGATATGAAAGGGAATAAATACCTTTTTCCCTGGTAAAGAGATGGGAAACTTTCAGCTGTAGGCATATTTTTAAGTTATGTTTAGGAGAGTTTCCTCAAACAACCCTTTCAGAACAGCTTCTGAGAAGGAGGATGTGGTCATGACAGATGAAATGACCTCCCCTTGTCAGAATTAATGGAGTTTGGAATTGTGTGATCACAAATGTCTATTGAAATTGAAATTAAAAACCAAAACCTCAAGACACCCATGACTTCCCACCACAGAGCCTGCACTTTGTTCTCCCGTGCTGTGATTATGAACACTGTTGTCATCTCTGACACTGCTCCTTCTGCAGGGTTTTACCTTTACCCAGAGTATTGAGCATCCACAGAAGGTGCTGTCTGTTTTTCCTTCCAGTTTCAGAAGGAAGCTGCTTTTCTCCCAGCTGTTTGCCTGAGTCTGCTCCAGCTCCCCAGTCTGGCTGTTGGCTGGTGGCTCGTGCACGCACGTCGGCAAAAACAGCAGCAGATTTTCTTCTCTGAGAAGCAGCATCTTCAAACTGGAGTGAATCCCTTGATGGTCACATGTTGGATTTGGGGACTCCAAGTCAGAATGGCTCATTAGTTGCCATAGTTACAGACCAATTTTTAGATTCTATTTCTTGCTGACATTTAGTTACAGGGAGAAATGACAGCACTGGTTGTTACCTCAGTACGTAAATTCTATATGGCTTGTATCAAACTTGACTCCACATGGAGTGTGTCAGGGCTGTGAGTGAACAATGTGAAACCAGCACAGACTGACAGGCTTGGCTTCAGGACCTGATGCTTTGGAGGATCAGGAGAACTCTTCAACTGAGCATTATTTCTACAGAAAACAAAAAATATCTATTTGAATCGAACAGTGATAGGCTTTTGTAAGACAGTGGCATGCTTTTTTCTGGAAGAACATTTATTATTATATCAATAGAAAATTTTCCTTCTAAAAGTTGATGACTTCTACATTCATTTACTTTAGGTACTTAAAAAAATAAAACGTTTTAAAAAATGTGTCCAGTTATGTATGTTAGAGGACTGTAATGTGGATGAATCAGCCAACAGAGGTACTGGCAGATTCTGAGATGGGTTTGTAAGAGAATGTGCAGTTCTGCCCATCATTTTTCACTCTAAACATCATTCAGAGAGAAGCAAATGACTGAACCCACTCAGACCTAGAGAACTAAACCAGCCCACAGTACAACATTTTCTTTCAGCAGCTCCTCACTAAATTGATGTAGGTTCTTTTTCAACCTTTAAGTGCTTGGTCTTGCAACCTTCCCATTAATATCTTTGGAAGAGTGTGAGTGCTTGTTTCTTTTTTTATAGAAAACCAAAAGTTTTGATTTGCTATCAATTGTTAATGAAGAATATGACTCCCCAGTTTTTGGGCTAAGAACTTGTGTAGTTGAGCTAAGGTTGTTACTTAAACCTCATCACCACAGGTGGAGATGTACAAGCAGCATTCCCAAAGAGTCAAACTTCTTTGTGCAAGAAACCTTCCCCAGCTGGATCAATTTCTCATTTTCCAATAATTTGGACATTGTCTTCAAAAACAGATGTAACTCCTCAGAAGTCATTCAGTCAAGGGCCTCACTCCTTTTTAAAATACCAGTCTCTAGGACTATTATTTCCTTTGTCCAGGCAAGAGCTGTCTACAGGAGCAAAGTAGCAGGGGAAAAAAACTTGTCTGTATTATTGGTTTAGCTAAAATCAAAGGGATTTTTGGATGTAACTCAGCCAAGCTATGATACATTGCCTCCTTTATTCTACAGAGGCATGGGCCACTAGTTTTTCACTCTGTCTGATGGCAGCTCAGCATCAAAGCCTGTTTTTCTGAATTTCTGAGCAGTTGTCTATGGTGACTCAAAAGAAAGTGAAATATGGCAACAGCAACATTGTCTATGGCAGTGATGTAGCAGCTCAGACATAGAGTTAGCTGGGAGAGCTGGTGGATCTCAGCAAACATCCAGCACCCTTCTTCTGCCTTTTTCGTGCTGGGTGAAGTACAAGTCAGAGTGGAAAGGCTTCCAGAGAGGGTCATGGCTAACTAGAGGTAAGATCCAGTCCGAAAGCAGCCCTGACAACTGCTATTGGAGCACCTGTGAAGATCTGGAGTGAGATGATTCCCCTTCATGAGATGATTCCTCTTCATGATGCCTACATTTTAAAAGGCTAATAAATCAGAGTGCTGGGAAGAATTTGTGGTGTAGAGAAAGGATCCTACTCTTTTTATCATCCATTCCCTCCTCCTGAAGCATTATTTTCATTTGCCTCCAAAATTAGAGATTTCATCTGACTCTTCACTTCTTCACAACAAACTCCTAGGCTTTTTGGAGTAATTTACTATATTTAACCACAGGGGGATAAAAATCCCACAGAATAAACAAAATCCACCTGTTTAGCTGAAATCCTGTGCATTGGTACCAGTTCTTGTTGAACTTCCCATAAGATTTACAAATTGATTCCCTATTCTCCCAAGATTTCAGCTTATGAGACACAGACTAATTCTTCCCCTTACTGTTTCCATTTCTTCCATTGCCCCTTTTTTTGTTGTTTATTTGCTTTAAATAGTGATAGCACTGTGATCCTACTAGCATCCTGCTGGTGACTCTGAACGCTTTTTTTCCTTCAGGCTTACTCAATATAATTTCTCTTTTTTTGGACCCTTTTTGGTTGCTGTTCTCATGGCAAGAAAATATTACATGCTCTGTTGCTAAGGTGCCTGTTTCAGCAGATCTCTGGGGGATCTGGGATCTGCAAGTGGTCACACAGTTAAATATTTCTTCATTCACTTTTGCCTTCCCCTCTGGATGACTTTTGCTCTGCCACTAATTGAGTCTGACAGGGGTTTTCATCCAAGCAATAGTGTAAAGAGCAAGTAGATGCTCATGCCATCAGACCCAGTGGCAGTCTGAATGGCTGAGATTTTTCACTAATATGTCAGCACTGAAGGAGATGAGTGTACACTTTCATTGTGCAAACAAAAAACTATTTCTGCAAAGGTTTTTAGAACTGCTGGGGCACCACTGCCTTGAAGATGCTTCTGTTGTAGGCTCTCATGTCTTCCCTGTCTTTTGTCTGTCCACCATCCTTGTCAGTTAAATAACTTTTAATTAGTGAATGTACCTACTTATTACAGAAGTGTCAGCCAAGAAAAGGGGCTGGTGGATTTACTGGAAACATTATGGAATATGTGGTCTCTTTTTGAAAGACTTGGATGTTTAGAAAGATGAGGCAGATGTGGTTGGAGAAGAAGCCATAACCACAGAGAGAGAGATCCTTGCTTCTGCTTATAAGGACAGGAAACCTTCACAGAAAGGGAATAAAACGAGCAGCTAAGAGACAAGTACTCACCCTATGTGCACAGTTTCATTGGAAACCTGCAAATGTCACTTTGGAGATCTCAAATGACCTGCCCAGGTGGCTCCTACTTCAGGATCCCAGGCAAACCCAGGACTGCAACATCTCAGGCATATCACCAAGCATTTAGCAGACCTTACACCTAAGGAAATATTGTCCAGGAGGAATCATGAGCTGCTTCCATTAGTCTGTAAGCTGTCTGCTTCTGAAAATATAATATTTGTGCTGTTTGTGAGAGGTTTAGCATTGCACTGTCTCAGAGCTGGGTGGGATTATGGAAGGGTGTGTGTGCACACAAGTGTGTTTTCTGTTACACTGCAATACCTTACAGAGAGGTACCTCTGTACTGGACAGGTTCAGATACTAATGTTGAGAAACTTGGATTTTACTTACATGGCTATAAACTCCTTCAGGTTTTTTCATTGCTCAAAGCTCAAGTTTGTATCTTCCTGGAGATAGTCATCTGACCAATGGAATGACTTGGATGATACTGAAAAAAGTCTATTTTTTTGTCTCTATATAGAGATTTTCTCTAAAATGAAAATGAGTTCCCCATTATTAAATAATGTTCAGGAGTCAGGATTTCTGTTTGAGTTACTAATATGTGGGATTTTTCCTAAGGAGCTGTTTTAGCTAGGTGACATTGCTTGCTTTGTCAAACTGCAGGTATATTCTGTAGATATGGTTGCAATGTTTGCCTTCCTTTCATATAAAATAAGTCTTCAAAAATACTTCATTGAGTGATGTAAGAAAAGGCAGAGCATGTCCACCTGCTTTCAGGTGTTTCCCAAGTTTTGGCGTAATGTGTTTTTCTCTATTGATGCCATTCTTTTTCTGAGGGCTTCCAAAATCATTCAAATGGTTGCTTCTGAGCAGGACAGCACAAATCTTTGTTTTAGGTGTTTGGCTGGAAGGTTAGCTGGTTCGTAGACAATTTAAATGGATATTTATTTATTTATTTATTTATTTATTTATCCTTGATTTTATTTATTTTTAGGTGCAAGTATTTCAGCCCTTTTTTTCTTCATTCCAGCATATTTTGATGAGGGAGTGGGGAGGAAAGACAAGGTAGAGGGAAAGAGAGAGGAGACAAGGAATCTTCTGTGGCCCTCCTTGAAATCTTTGGCTGACAAAAGTATCACTTTTTTTTTTTAACTCTAAATTATTAACTAGATAAAAACCAGAATACTTCACCTGTGTAACTGTCCTTTAACCGTTCAGAGCTGCAGTCCCCAGGTCCTTTTCCACGGGACCAGCTGGTCACGGGTGGGTAGCACCACCTGCTGGCATTGCCGGCTGGAACAGTGCAGAGCTGCGGGGAAATAGGAGGACAGCATCCCTGGGGCAGATCCCGGGTACTGATGGCTGCAGGGGTGTGGACACAGAGCTTCAGGGATGCTCCTGCTGCTCCTCAGCGACCCTGTGCCATGCTGCTCTTCAAGCACCTGGCACTCGACAGGAATAAATGATTGCTTTGGACAGATCTTCAGTCACAGAGAGATTAGGAGGAGTGATTCAATCTCAGTGGGATCATGAGGCATGAGATATCTAGCACGAGATATTTCAGAGATGGGAAATTGCTGTTAAGCAGCGATTTAAGTTGGGTTTTGCCCTTTCCTGCTGCTGAGCTTCTGCATCTCACTCTGTGCTCACACAAACAGTGCAGGCACGGGTAGAACCACTCCACAATAGAATGCATCTTTTTGAAAACAGAAATTTAGAACATCCCTTTTGAACCAGTTAGTTTTGCTATCTATAATAAGCAAGGTTGATTATTGTGAGTGACTATAAAGAATGTGTGGGCAGTTTCCTAAAGTTTCCTATGCTGGCCAGTTGCTCACCCAGCTGGGGTGCTGGGATGGGTGGACTGGCCCAGAGCAGGGATACACAGCAGAAACAAACACTCCTCCAGCATTTCTCTGAACTTCCTTTGGTTTGTTTTTAAAGTTTGGAGGTTGTGGTTCAGTCATGTCATAAATTGTTGCTGTAAATTCTCTTGGGAGGAGACGGGTAGAAACAAATGATGAAATTCCCAGTGCTTGCTACGGTTCACTGCCAATGCAGATTATAGCAGAGTGCCAGTGGCTGCCGATCACAGGCTCTCTTTATTACACCACCGGTGAAAAAGGGGCAGTGGGAAAACCCCCTACTTTTAGATTATAAATGAACAAATGCTAAGGTAAGGTGGAATAAATGCTAAAGTAAGGTGGAATAAATTGGAATAAAATTCCAATTTCTAGACCCATTTTGCTCTCATTTCCATGCTGGTAGCGCTGCAGTAGGTGCAGGGATTGTGTTCACCTTTGAGAGGGCTGATACTGAGGGTGCTCTGTGGTGTTAGTGCTCCCCATCAGAATTAGCTGTCATCTGTGGTTTCTGATTCTTTTCACCCTTGATTCTTCTTTCCTTTAAAGAGTCCTAGATGAATTCTGTTTCATTAGCAAAAACTCTTGGTTTCTGCTCCTGAAACAGAGGTCTGAGGGGACACACCACACATCTGCAGGTAGCTGAACTCTCTGTGGCTACTGGGTTTCAAAATCCCCTCAGGGAAGAGAATCCTTCCTTCACCTTTATAGTCACTGTGATATGAATGCTTCCCTGCTCAGGTGTGGTCAGTGCCAGGCAAGGATCCCCTCATTCTCTGGTGCTGCTGCTGTGGTGTCCTGCTGGTCCCTGGCAGTCTGGGTCACTGTCACTGCTCATTCCACTGAGCACACATTTCTGGAGTGTTTGAACAACCCCAGGAGGGACAGGGGCATACAAGACCCACTAAAGCCTCTGTGGTGTTTGGACAGTTCTGTGGAGCTGCAGGGACAATATTTGACGACACAAGGATTTGACCCATCTATTGCTCAAAAGCTCAAGTGGTGCCAACTCCAGTCACACTGAGCACAGACAGAGATAATGAGCTTACTCAGTGGGTTCATATTTTATGTTACTGCTGTCAGATATTTTCTTACCAAAATCATTGGCTGTCTAAACTGCTGAGTTTATACAAGTCCATTGTAATTTGTGCAGTGATTAAATATTAAACCAGAGTGTATTTTCAGAGGAAATAAATTTAGAGCAGACCACTTTGTTCTTTAGCAGAGGATCTCTGCTCCTGTCAGTTAGGAGATGGAGCAAGCATTCTTCCCTCTAATAGCATAATTATTCAAAAATGTTTGCAAGGATCTCTTTGTAGAATTTGTGCTCATGCTTTAATGTCATTCTTTCACTTCAAAATGTGGGTAAGAGTTTTCAGATTCAACAGCTGACAAAGTGATTCAGGTTTGCCAAGAAAATTTGGAGGAGAAGGGGCCCAATTGCATATGGAAGAGCTGTCCATTTATATAGAAATCTAAAACCAAAGATGCTTTGCCATGATACCATTTAATTTTAAAGATTTATGGAAGCCTTCTTCTGGCTCTTAAGAAATTTTAACAGTTTAACTTCACAGAGACCTGAGGTACTGCTTGCAAAGCAAAAAATTAACATAAGATTAGACACCATCAGTTTCTTAAGTATTTTTAACACACAGCAGTAAATGCTTTTATTTTAGTAAATGGTGTTTTTAGCATTAATGAGTTTTGAAAAATAAACCTACTTATTTTAGCAAATTTTGAGTCTGCCCTTGCTCTTGCAGCATAAGACAGAAAAAAAGCTGCACTCCTGGGTTTAATCAGGTGTAGCTACTGATGCCTTGGCAAATGGGCACCTGTGTGTGTGTGCTTCCATTTGAAACCTAGGAAAACATCTACTTTAACTTTCCCTGTTGTTTTCATACAATCTCCTGTGTCATTCTTCCCCTTTTATCCATCTTATTAGCACAGATTGGACATCAACCTCCTTTGGGGAAGCAACAGATAATCCTTTGAATACATAATGTTTCCTCTGATCTAATGGGATGTTTTTCCCGGTGTAAAGGTCTCCCAGGCCTGCACCTCGAGTGTACTGAGCACATCATTAATCCAAAGCGTGTGCTTGCAGAATTTCCCCTTGAGCATGCAGCAGGAACGTCTGTGTCTCTGTGCTGAGTGAGTTTGTTGTGCTCTAGTGGCCGTGAGTGATGAAGAGGAAGGAGGGATCCTCTTTGATAACGTGGCCAAGTCTGCCGTCGACCCCTTCGACACCTCCTCGGGCTCGGTGCAGCTCATCGCCATCAAACCTGTGGCCCTGCCTGCTGTCCATGCTGCTTCAGAGAGGAGCCAGGAGTCTGCCATCATCAATGGGGAGGTGAGGACTGTCTGATAAGTGTCTCCAGGTGTTTCCTTGGCTGCAGCCACAAGTGGATTGATCTTAAACCTGTTAGAGTTGAGGGCTGCTAGGAGCTTTTCACCTTTATGCTGTATTAAGTTCCATTAGCACTATGGGCTCAGAGATCTGAGAATTTAAGATCTGCTCTTTCACGATGCACCAGTGAATGCCTGCAACCTTGGAAGAGGCAATTTTCTATATCCCTACCCTCCCAGTATCCTTCTCTCCTATTTAAAAAAGTGAGTCATGAAAGCAGAAAGCAGAAAAAGATCTTTTCCTGCATGAATTCTGTGGCTGGGTATGAAAATATGTATAGATCATCTGGGTGCCAAGCTGATGTTTCAGTACTGAGCAATACATCTCAGTCAGAGTGAGAAGGGGTGCACTGGGACCATGGCCTTGCTCTGCACTCCAGCCTGTGCACAGAGGGTGCAGTTGTTTGGAAGAAAAAGTATGGGGTGGCACAAGTGTCTGCTCCAGATGCTGGCCAAAAAGCATGCTTTAACCGCAATACTTACACTCATGTTTTGATGTAGATTTAATCAAGACCAATCCATTTACAAAGGACTGAGGCTTTTAAGAAGTTGTTGAACATGATGGGAACAAGCCACAGAGGTGCCTTGTTTACAAACTCACACTGCAACAGTGGTTTAAACAGCTAAAAACCAGTTTAAAAGCAGCAGGGAGGGCTGCTGCCAGGGACACTGTAAAAGATAGTGTCATCAGAGGTCCCATGTGGGCCTGGATTATTGCAGCCTGTTGTGCTCCATTTCGTACTTGTATTTTAAGACCTGATGTACCATGTAGTTTCCAAACTTGGATAAAGGCTTATTTAACTTTCAGCATCTCTTTTCTGTAAGGCAGCAGGATGACACTGCTGGTGCTGTGTGCACCCTTACACACACGCTTCCTGTAGTTCGATAAGACCGTGGAATTTGACTCTGGAAGCACAAAACTCAAGTAAATTCCTGATTTCCAAGTAACTTGCAGTTTGAAGCAGGAGGGAAATTTTCTCAATACTTAGGAGAAACCATGGCACTAAGCTGTACCAGAACAACCCAATCACCCCTTTTTTTCAAGGTTCCTCTCTGACAGGAGACCATAAGAGATCTGTAAGTGTACAGACAAAAGAAACATTTGATGACATTTCACTGGGGTTCTTCCCTAGCCGTCAGTGGTGACTTATTTAAGGTTTTCTGTAGTCAGAGGTGATGTCTCTGTACCCCAGCAGAGTTTTCGCAGGTAAGCTGTGCCCGTGGTGCCCCGAAGCACGCGCGGCGTTGGGTCACGGCAGTTGGCTGACACCACCCGTGTTTTTCCTCAGTGGGTGTCTCTGAGTCACTGTTGTAATGGTACACAGTTTTTTAGGCTAAAATTATTTAACCATCTGCCAAGCCATAAAAATGCAGCGACTCTGTTCACTTGCAGCTCCTCACTGCTTGCAGATGGCACGGTGTGGTACAGAGGGATGACACATGCGGCGCATCAAACACGCGCTGACAAGATCCTTTGGAGGTAGCCAGCCCACCAGCAGCCCTGAAACATCTTCTTGCCTTTTAGGTGAACAAGGCTTTGAAGCAGAAGTCAGATATAGAGCACTACCGCAACAAGCTGCGCCTGAAAGCCAAGAGGAAAGGGTATTATGACTTCCCACAGGTTGATAATAGCAAGGCACTGACAGACAGAAAAAGGATGTACGAGAAAAACCAGAAAGAACTTGACCACATTTTGGATCCAGATGCAGATGTCTCATCTCCATTTGCTGAGCCTAAGAACAGGTGAGAGTTTTTATTTGCAGTTCTTCATCTGGGAGGAGAATCGCTGTCCTGGGAGTCAGAGGGGCTGTATTAATGAGCCAGGTGTTTGTTGTATGGTCACTGGTACCTTCTGCTTTATGAGGAAAATTCAGATAGCCCATGGAAAGCATATCCTCTGGTAAAGCTGCAGTGTGGCTAAAAACAAACAAACAAATAGAAAGAAAAAAAAATAAGGGAAGGGACAAGTTCTTGTGAGTCATTCTCAAAGATAAACAGAAAAAGTGGTAGTAATGTTATTGGTGATACTCAGAGCAGACTTTAGGCAGTTAGCATCTGAATTGGTTCTTTCTCAAAATACAGTGGTGTTACTATCTTGTCATTATTTTAATCTGAATATAACTATTGTAGTGGGCACGAGCTAGCAGAACCAGTGCGTTGTCCATGTAAGTCCTGCAGTGATAGTATCTATAAGATGGTTTGTGTGCCTGCTATCAGTGATCTTCCTGTGCCTTTAACAGAGAAATTCACAGTTTGCTCATCTGTCACGTGAAGCTGGCATGTTGTATAACATCACCAGTGTTTGATTAACACTTCACTGTCTCCTGAGGATGGCATACCAGTAGCATTCAAAGTCCCATTTTAGAAATGAGAGGGGAGGGCAGGTGTTGATTGCGCCTGAGCCGCTGCTGTGAGTGGGTGCTCTGTTGCTGGTGCTCTCTGAAACACAAACTGGCACATTGGAAAGAGGAGATCACACCAGTCCTACCCCAGGAGCAGTACAGTGTGCAGATTCCTCTTCCTCGGAAGTTCTGGGGAAGTGAAGGATGATAAGAGAACATGTTTGCCATTACACCTTGCACAGGAGGGCTCTGGTTTTTACTGTAATCAGGGACTAATATCAGTTGATCCATGAGAGAAAAAGGGATACTGAAGCACCTTTCCTCTGCGAATGGCCCTCATGCCTGGAGGTGCAATCTTGCATCCTATCTCCTGGAAAGCTCAGACCAAAATTTTCCTGTGAGGGTAAATTGACTGCAGTCAAAGCATGGCTGGTGACACGGGCATTGCACACAGTGCCACTGCAGCAATTACCCTTGGGGCACAGGGATGAAAAAGACTGTAATGGGAATTACAAAAGCACTGTTGGCTTGGAATATAGGCAAAAGCTGAGATCAGATAAATTTTTGTAGGTCTAGAGTTCAGTGGCTGAGGGGTACTGCCCTGGAAGAGCTGTTTGCCAGGGCTGCACTGGTCAATGAAAAGATGCTGGCTCAACTGTGTGTTATGTTCTTGCTGGGTGTCCTGGGGCACCATTTCCTTGTGCAGTTTTCCAATTTATTGTGCACTGGGAAGGTAAGAAATGGAGCCTGTCCTTACATGGGAGCCCTGCTCTGCACACTCTGTCCAGGAGGTGCAGACAAACACTGGGAACCCTTGTTGAGGGATGCATTTAGTCCAGGAAAGTTCCCTCAACATATTGGTGTGGCTGTGACCGATTGAGGCATTAATTGGGATGTTCATTATGTGTCACATGGCTCACAGGTGATGTGTACAACATTAAACTGAACTTTAACACAAAGTGGTGGCTTTTTGTTTAATACACTGATCCTCGTTCACGTGCCAGTGTGTGGGAAGATCCCATACATCTTTTCCTGTGTGTTTTCCAGTGTGCTGTGTAAAGCTGTCACAATCTATTTGAGGCAGTGGCCCCTGGCATGATAGGAACTGCTGAGAGGATTCCTGTGGAGAATCATTCCAATGTGTAGCTGCACCATAAAAGGCTGGCTGCTGGACTTGTTAAATATATTATCTCTATCCCTACATGAAGGGAAAAAACTTCTTCTGATGCACTTTCTGTGAAGACACAGAACACTTCATGAACTTTACAGTTGCTGCAGATGTTTACAAACAGATCAGTTCTGAATTCTATGCTAAAATTTCCATACTAAGACCTGGAAATGAATTTGATATGCTGCAACACACATGACAATTATAGTCCTTATTTTTCTAAGAAAAATAAGATGGCTAAAATGTTACACTGCTGGAGGAAAACCTTGAGAAATACTGCAAGATAATGTGGGATTTAGTTATTGATAAATGAATCAATACAATTGCATTTCTATAATGAAATAAAATTGCTTTAAAGGCAATCTGGGTAAGCATATAATTGAAAAAAAATATTTTTCTGTTTTGAATCATTGCTACAGCAATTGAAGCTTGAAAAATTGCAATTTTTGAAATGATGTCACTAAAAACTAAGTCAAAAATTTCAAAGTTTCTAGGGAAGAGGTCTGTTCTACTCTTTTCTAAGTCACTAACTGAAGTCTCTAACTTAAGTCACATTGTTATAGCACTTCCAGAACATATCAGAAAATAGGGATGCAGTTGATTACTCAAGGCAACATTTATATTTTGGATTAATTTTAAATTGTATTTAAAAGTGATTTACAAAGTGTTGCTGCTAAATGATTTGATTTTTTTTTCCAGAACAATGTGCTTTGTGCTCTAGGTGCCTTTCAGTCATCGGCACCATAATCCTCATGTTTTAAAACATTCCAGCTGTGTTCCCAGAAGGCACTTGCTAACCCATTTGAATGCCAGTTGTTCCTGTTCATACCTCCTTTCTCATTAGTAAAACTCTCTTAAATGAGGTAATTGGCAATCTCAAGGTAATTTTTAAGAGCCTACTGATGATATGCACTATTCTTGGATTTTCTTTAATAGTTTTTAATCAGGTCAAGAATCTGCATGTTTTACAGAGCTGTATATTTGAATCCCATTGAAAATATACCACAATTACCTCAACTAAGTATTTATGGACCTATTGTAAAACATACGAAATTTTAGAGACCTTTGATGTAAGAAGATGAGGATTGTCAGATCTGATTACCCTGTGCATAACCCTGTTTTCTGGTAATACCAATGGTATAGTCAGAGAAAGACTACACAGGAAGAAAGAATTTATTCAATATTATTTTTGTAGGGGAAACTTCTTTCAGAACTCAGCTTGTCTTCTGCTTTGGCAGTGCATTTGGGACTTTCAAACATGAGCATGGGGATTTGGTGATCAAAGGTCAAACAGAAGTTTTTGAAAGTTGCCTTAAAACTAAGTACATGCCTGAGTAATTTATTTAATCAGAAGTGTGAAACTGATTTTTTCCCCTACCTTTTATCCTGTCTGATCATGTAAATGTCCTACTTTCTGGATTTCTGCAAACCAGTTGCTGCTGCTCTAATCTGTCAAGGCAAAAAGTGCTGTTAACAAGATCTGGAATAACTGAAGAATTGTTTATCAGTGAATTAATTTGGACTCTCTTGTCTGTTTGTTTCATTGATGGTTCTTGAGATGTTAAACCATGAAGTGGCTTGAAAGTGTGGCTTCAGACATAGTAGTGCAACTTGTCTTACTTCACTACGAGCATTGGCAGGTCCCCTGTGTAAAATAAGCAGCACAGAGATGTGTTAGATGACCTGATCTAATTTTAATATTCTGAATGGAGTAATTGCACAAGGCAGAAAAATAGCGTGGCTAGGCAAAGATAACTTTGTATCAGGCTCCAGCAGTGTAATTACTGTGTTAATAAATGAAGATGGCATGCCATTATTTCGTCTGTTACTGATCTACTTCAGGATCAGTGCTTCTCTGGAGTGTGCAACAAAATGAGTAATGGCCAGCTACAGTGTGAGAACAACTCATAAACTCTGCTGGTGTAGAAGTAGCCCTCTTAAAAGATGCAGCTTGATGAAGCATAAAGTTCCTGTACCACAATTTGGCAAACCCTCCTGCAGATATGTACAGATATGCTCTACATTTCACAGAGGGATGCTGCATTTGTTTTTGTATAATCAGAAACAAGGGCAGAAATGGTTTTGCTGGAGAGATTACCAGATATTTTGGATATTCAGTTTTATTCTGCCTTTCTATTGAATTTGCTTCCCCTTGGTTTGGGGCACCCAGCAGTGGAAGCTCAATGCCCAGGGATGAGCAGCACTTTGTCCCAGTGAAGCAGCTGAATCCCAGGAAACACAGCTCTCTGAGAAAGCTGCGGCCAGTTACCAAACTGGCTATTTAAAACCAGCATCTTGCAAGCAGTTTCCTCCCACTGCTGTGTCTCTTCCTGTTCCCTTTGCTGGGGGTTTGTTTCAGTGGAGTGTTTTTCTGCTTCTCTCTCCCTACTCAGGATCAGCAACTGAAATCTCTGCTCCCCATCTGTGTGTGTGGGAGATCCTGTTATTTTTTAATATTTTTTTTAAATGAATTTGAATCATATCAGCTGAAGTTAAAAGGGTCCTGATACCTTCTTGGGACATATTTTATCTGATAAGCTCCCACATACAATGTCCATGTCTTTTATGTAACTTTTATTTTCCTTAAATGGTAGAAAATAATTAATCATCTCTTAATAAGGTTACTGGTTTCTACCACTTCATATATGTAGAAAGAATATCCTGTAACAAAGTGGCATTTTTATGAACATCATGATTTTAGAATAAAAGTGAGTATTCACAACTACTGCCTGTCATTAATGTTTGTTTTCATTTTACTCTTTTCTCGTTTCATGTTTTCTAGGCAGCCACTGAAGAACTCTGTGTACAGAAGCAGGCAATCCCTGAACAGTCCCAGCCCAGGGGAAACTGAGATGGATCTTCTGGTGACTCGAGAAAGGCCTAGACGTGGCATCAGAAACAGTGGATATGATGTAAGTTCATTGGGTAGAGGCAGTGAAATCTGCTCAGCAAAGTCTTAACTTGCTCCTAAACTCAGGGAACTATTGATAAGTCACAAGACAGAGTGCCATGAGATATTTAGTGTTACAGGAGTTTATGTGCACTCAGCATCCTGAAAAAAAATCTGACTCTTTCATGTACTTTATCACTCTACATCATTTTACAGTCTGAAATGCAAACAAAATGTTTGCCCAAACCCCTTTATTTGCCAAAGTATTAAATCTTGAATTTAGATAGTTCTTCAAAGTGTGTGGCTACTTGACAGTGAGCTTTCTTCACTGCAATTAAAATCCTCTGTTTGTTCTGAAGAACAGCCTGGAGCTGCTCTCTTGATTCAGAAGAATGAACAGCTGACTTCTGGGATTTTCACCTAAGTCTCAACGTCAGTGTTTTGTGGAGGTCCCCTAGGGACAGGTGTTGTCCTCTCGATCCCATCAGAACTGGGAGAGTTTTGTGTAGGTAAATGTCAAACCCAGCCAGAGGAGATGCTGCTTTATGGTCCAAGGAGCTCATGCAGCCAGCACAAGGCAGAGGAGTTGTCTTGTGCAGTCTGAACAAACAGTGGCTGCAAGTTGACGCGGTGTGAACCCAGAAGGAGGATTAAAAATAGCCCCCACGCTGGGGCAATGTTGAGTTTTTCAATCCTTTGTCACGTGTACAAACTACTGCAGCTCAGCCAGCCCTGAAGATCAGTCCCTAGAGAGGGTCTAAACCATTCTGGAAAAGAAGGAAGAACCTGTGGTTGCCCATTTTCTAAACGTTGTAGATGAAAACCTTTTTTTTTTTTGAGGGGTGAGGGTGTAGATGCAGTGGTGTTTTGTTGTCAACTCTCTCTCTGCCAGGATTATGTTTTTAGCAAGGTGAAAGAAAGTACCAAAGTTGAGGGGATGTGTTCAGGAAAGTTTAAACCTTTTACAAAATTCTTTAAACCTTTTACAAAGGAATGTTGTAGTTGTCAGATTTCTGAAATGACTCCCTGCATTTGGACACTTCCCATCAGACTGCAGGAGTCATGTGGGGCTGTGTGAGTGGGCTGACTGGTACACTGCTTTCTGAGGAATTAGGATGTCAATATGCTAATAAAAGCTAGTTTTTCATAGTGGATATTTCCCTGGAAATCAATGTTGAAAACATTCTGGGAGCAGGCACAGCAGCAGATTTTAAAAATATATTTCAATATATTGTGCATGCTATATATGAAAGATATTTTAAAGAAAATTTATTATAAACCTTGAAAGTAGATTATAAGGAGCTTATGCAGATTCTGAAGTGTCCTCAGAGTAATTATAAACTCTGAGATGTGTGCACATCACAGAAAAAATTGCTTTTGCCTTGCCTTTGGCGCTGCAGTTGGACGACCTGTCCCTGGCACAGTGCTTTGCTGATAAGTTACATAAAATCCCTCTGCCCGATGCACTGCAGATTCACTGCAGTGCACCTCTCCCAGCTCTGAATGCATTTGAAAGCACAGAAATGCTGCTGGGAAAATGGGACAGGATATTGAAATGTTGCTGAGCCTGAGCCTGCAGCGTGGGCTGGTCCCCGCTCCTGTTTGAGCTTCACTCAGAGCTGTGTCTGAGAGGCTTCATCTCCAAGGATACCCAGGAGTGGGCACTGCATCCATGGAATTCATGGATCTCACCAACTAACCACCTCTGGGAATCTGACCTTTGCAAATGGGTGAGAAAGGGCTGGTCGGAGTGCTGACTCTTGGGCCCCTTCTGTCTCATACAGCAACACCTGGTACCTGTTTTTGGCATCCCATTTGTCATATTAAATGTTCCAACCTTCTCAGACTGCTGCTAACCTCTTCCTCCCAGCATGTTATTTAGCAGCAAGTCCTGCCAAAGAATAGTGAAATTTGCATTTTATGAGCAGTGCCAAATAATTCAATTTATGACTCAAACAGTTTGTATTGCCTTCATGTCGTGAGACTTTTTTTACAGCATAAAAAATCGTGGGGGAATTGGAGCTGTTACCAGGTTATGTGTTGAGCTTTTTCTTCCCAACAATAATAATGCTTTTATTTTTAAAGGAGAGAGCTTGAGATCTCCCAGATTCTTTGAGAAAACTCCTTAAGAATTCCTCACTCATGTGCGCAACCACAAGGTTTCCTTTCAATAACGAATTTCTAAATGGTTTTCTAAAATACTTCATTCATACTTTTCTAAAAATAATTCATTCTCTATAATTAATTTTTGTGATATTTCTCTGAATCATGGTTCTGTTTCTCAGAGCTAAAAACTGGTAAAGATATGAGGATAAAGATACAATATTTAACATTTGTCCATATAGAATATGTAGCTTTTAATATTATTTAAAAGTATATACATTGTATTGCTTGATATTCTCAGTATATTATTTGCCTTTATAGTGTCTTTTATAAATGAATTATTTTTGAACAGTACCTAGCTTTCCATTTTAAAGAATCCCAACAGGTTTTACTATCATCACCTTCAACTAGGAATTAGATTAAGGAGACTTTATTAACATGTTTGTTATTTTCAATAAGTTCATGAACAACTGTGTGTAGAGTAAATGTCATAATGAAAGACTCTAGAACCTCCGGACTGCTCTAATGAGATTTATAAAGAGCAGAAAATATTTAGGCTGTTTTTGGTATAGATGGAAGAAAATGACCTTATTATACATGTCTAAGAGTATACAAAAGAATTCATGGGCATAATTTTGTTGATGTAGCTAAATTAGTGCAATGCATCTCAAAGCTTATAGATTAATGTTCACATAAAGAATTATACTGATAAAGTTGCAGCAGCAGAATTATTCAAGAGGTATAGAAAGTCTGTCTCTCACTGCAGGGTTTTGTTTGCTTTCTTCATGTACCTCTAATTCCTTCTATTATACAGTAACTGTGCATGAATTTATGTAATGGTTGCATTAATGTATAGTGGCCTCTATTTATGATAGCTACGTGTTTCAGTTGATAGGATAGCAAATGGTATACCTCAGAAAGTGATAAGATGAATTGAAATAGATTTTAAAAATGAGGAAAAGAAATGATTATTACTGTCCTCCAAAATCTTCATGTCAGCTTTTATATTGATTAATCAAAGCTGCCTTAATGTTGGCTGCTAATATGCATCTTGTATACACAGGATATATTTTAAACATTCTGTGGAGGTCTAATGGCTTCACCAGTGTGTTGTAGTAGAAAACCTGATTTATTTCAGCATTGGGTACTAATAGGTCTGTGTGGGATTCCACTCACATTTTTGCAGGCATGAGCAAATAGAAGAACCATGGTTATTAATCATCCAGTCAGGACATTATGATTTCAGAGGCTCTTTGGCTGCACTTACACAAACTACCATTGCATTTTATAGTCAGGCTACTAAAACTTGTCTGACTTTTATATATTGTAGCAACACAAACAATAATGGAATCAAAGTGCAGCAAGGAAATTAAGTGAAAATGTATAGTTGAAGATTTCCTACAAAGTTGTTCCATTTAAGATCATTTGGTGCAGTTGCATTCTCCCTTTCCCAATCTGATGTGTGTACCACTTGGGAAGCCTGAATTTGAGTTGGTGGATTTGAATTTAGATAATATACTTTATAACCACGACTATATAATTATGGTTAAATTCTAATGTGCAAGTCATTCATTTTTGTCTCAATTTTTCTCGTGTTTTACTGCTGTATTTCCATTAAATACAAAATATAGCTGTATTTAGAACAGAGAAAGCAAATTAATATTTTACTTAGGTTTTATATCAGTTTTCACTAGCAATGTACTTATTTTCTGAGTGGCTGATTACAGAAAAAGAAAACTAGTTTGATATTTCCCTCTGAAAAGGAAGAAGTATGTATTATGATTGTCCTATAGCTTGTAAAAGCTTGGGAGCACAGTCACTTATCTATTCAGGTGTAGAAAAGCACTATTACAGGGAAAAAAATATGCCACACTAGGAGCTACAGAACACCGAAATGATCAGGATAGTGCTGGAATTTTTAACAAGAACATCCTGTTGTATTCTTTTATTTATGGCTATTTTAAATGCTAGCACAGTTTCTAACCACATGCTGTATATGGAAGGAGGCAGATATCCTATTGCTCATTCCAGTTATCCTGGCATAGTCAATGCATTTTACAGGTATTTAAAGAATTACAAGGAATCAGTTGCTGGTTTAAACATGTTTTTAAAACTCCAGGCTGTAAAACTGATCTCACAAAGTACAGATGAAGGGTAGTATTCCACTTTCAACTTCTTGCAATGTGATGATTGTTTTCTGTCATGGGGTTACAGCCAAAAAACAAAATCAAGGAGGTGATTTCTGTTTGTACTTATCTGCACAGAAGGAATCACCCTAGGAGTAACCCTTCAAGCTAAGCTGCCCAAGCACTAGCTGCTTGTTGGAGAATGTGCTTCATTCCCTGTTCCCGGGTTAACTTTGCATAAATACCTGTAACTCCTGTTTGGGGGCTGGGTAAGACCCCTGAGCTGGGCCAAGGTGTTCTCTGCAAGTGGCAGGGCTGAATTTGTGGTGTCATTGTTAGGAAGTTCAGAGAAACTCCTAAACTTTAACTTCTTCATAAATCTTAATGTGACAGCATGAACAAAAGAATTTCAGTTTCTCTAGCTGTAATAAGCTGTCCCTTGTAAGGGGTCCTTCACAGTGGTGGCACTGTTTAGGGAACTGTACTCTTCCTGGCACAGTTGCACTGCCATTGATACCACAACTAAGACAAGAATTCAAACATTAATTCTAATTGTTTTTAAGTGAGTCGTTGGCAGTTTAATCTGCTACAGAGGGTCCCTGCTACTTTTCCCAGCAAACAACGTAGAATATAAAAGGCTATTATACTCCCCTGCATCATGTAATTTCTTTCCAATATTTGTCGTGCGCCTATGTTGTCACAATTCCTGATTTGTATACGTTACATCTATGTTTGAGAATGTTGAAGCGGCACAAATGCTGTCCTGTAAAGCCTTTGACACTTACTTTTCCTCCCTCCATCAGACCGAGCCTGAAATTATAGAAGAAACCAACGTTGACCGTGTCAACGAGCCACGGAATTACGGCAGGGCCCGGCAGGCCAAGGGGCACTCGGAGACGTCGACGCTGAGCTCGCAGCCGTCCATCGACGAGGTGCGGCAGCAGATGCACATGCTGCTGGAGGAGGCCTTTAGCCTGGCCTCTGCTGGCCACGGGGGCCAGCCCCGGCAGGACGCCTACGGCTCGGCCCCACACCTGCCCTACTCCGAGGTGGTGACCAGCGCCCCGGGCACCATGACCCGGCCGCGGGCGGGCGTGCAGTGGGTGCCCACCTACAGGCCAGAAATGTACCAGTACAGCTTGCCGAGGCCCGTAAGTGGAGCTTCTCTTCGCTACACTGTAATGTCAGAAAGGTGTTTCTATTCTGAGGCGCGTCTCTTTTTTTAAAGTAGTCTGTTGCGTTTTATCTTCTTTTTTTGCCAGGGTCAGGATTAAATGCACGAGACGGTATTTCTTGTTCGGACTCAGATGTTTATTAATTCTTATCTATAGTACAGTCTCACAAACCGTGAGTTCTACAGTACTTCTAGCTAACAAACTAAAAAATGGCCCCTATCTCTCCCTCTACAAGGCCTTTTAGGGATATATTGTCCAATCAAGAAATGACACCTAAATTATTTTTACTTTTAACCCAATAACCACCCACCCGTGGCCTGCAATGTGGACTTTTCTATCCAATTAAAAAATACCACCCAGACCCATGAAGAAGAAGGTGAAAAAGAAGGACTAGCCTCCACCCTAAACCTACATCTTGCAATGTATATATATATTACTATATTCCAAAACCTTAAACTCTAAGTTTTCTACCCTATGATATTACACACTTCCATTCAAACTACACATAGCACATAATCTCAGTGCTGTCATTCAATTTTGGAAGCCTTCTCCACGGCCTCAGATCAAATGCAGTGTTTTCTTGGGGGTTCAGTGCCTGTCAGCACAGAAAGTCTAAAATTCTCAGTGACCAGGATTCCAACAGTAGTCCCATTTATGTGCTTAAAACCAGATGCTACAGGAAATAAGTATGTGTAGAGTGGTGTGTATATATATATACACACACATATGTGCTTGCCTAGATTCAAACCTAGACTTTGAAGTTGGGAGGATGAGTGAGCCACACACATACACCATGAAAGACTCAGTATCTGTTTTAGCAGCAAGGTTGTTTGTCTAACTTGTACTAAGAATTAAAAGATTAGGCTGCAGGCTGTTCAACAGCTCCCAAACTTGTTTGCACATCTTCTTCTACTCAGTGAATACATATCAGGAATCAATGTGATTTCATGGAATAACTACGGTGACATCTGGATAGGGAATACCAACACTTCTGTATCACTGGAGAGGTTCACCACCAAGAGCAACTTGAAATGTGGGCTGTTATTGGTAGTCTTGCACTTACAGCTACTGGCTTGGGTCTCTAGAGAAGAAATCTAGAGAAGATTTAATTCCACAGGTCTCCTAGTTGACCTCATAACTCACTTTATCCTTCATTTTCTAGCCTCAAGCAGCAGCTAACACGTCCTCACCTTGCAGAAGTAATAGATGAATTAGGAACTTAAACCCAAGGGTGGAAATTGTTAAAGGAATTTTGTAGGTGTCTAGGCAGCAGTGACACTAGCACTTGTGCACACCCTCACATGTGAAACTGCCCCTGAGTTCCCACATATGGTAATGTGAAACTCAGCAACATATTTTCTTTTATGTCAGATGCAAATCTAAACCTTAGGTGATTGCTTTCAGATAAGAAATAGCCCATCTAACAATACCAGTGTGATAAATTCATTCTAAGGCTTTTTTGATCAGAAATTATTTTTTAAAAAGAATATATTTCAAATTGGGTCCCTAACTCTGGCTAGAATAAGAGAATAATACCGAAAAATGTCCTCAAAATAACTATTACCATGACTTCCTTCCATGACAATAAAAAATACATTAAAGGATGCTGCTTCTAAACTATTCTGAACATAGCTGAAAGCCAGTGGCACTGCCTGCAAAGGTTCAGGTTGGTGTTATTTAAATCATGCCACCAAAGGTTATTTCTGGCACTTTGAAATTGGTCTGATGAAATTCGTACAGCGTATAATCATATTTTATGGCTAGAATTCGATTAAAAGCTTAAAAGACAGCTAATGAGGAGTCAAATTACCTCAACACTTCAAAGAATCTTTCCAAAATAAAATTAAAAATATTATATGGTGGGAGGTTTTTAAAAAATGCAATAACCACTCTTTTTATGAGTGATGATTCACTGATAAATGAATGATTCAGTGTTGTCTTTCTAAGACTTAATACTCTCCCAAATCATCTGCGTGTTTGGGACCTTTTGCTTATCTTTCCAGCATTCTGAGGACAGAGTTAAATTCCCTGAAGATAGTTGATTGCCACAGATTAGGATAGGCAGAGACTGCTGGGCTTTGCATAAGGGCTGGTAATTCATAGTTTTCTGCATATCAGTTTCAGGAATATGCACTGTGCTCCAACCACCCTGTTTTCTAGTTTGTTCTCAGGGAGGTGGAGGGTTGGAATTGAAAATATACCCAAAGTTGGGGATGAGAGGTACCTGTGCACTGGGATGTTTGTTACCTCTGTAAACCAAGAATTAGTAATTTTTGCCCTTTCTTAAAGTTCAGTTCTTAGTGGCAGTTAGAAGTCAGCATCAACAATGCTGTTACAATTCAAAACACTGAGCATTTTGAAAGTGAAAATTTCATCTTTGAAAATTCAAGAGCACTTTGTCTGCTTAGATGGAACAAGTGCAGAGGGGTCCAGAGCCACTCTTTAGTTTTGTGTTTCTTCAGATGTCCTCCAAATTGTGGATCTTTAATTTTTTGTAGTCAGCTTCTTGGCTAGTCCTACCATCAAATATTTGTGTATCTCTCCAGAGTGTGCACGCATCTTTTTTTTTCCTTTTCCATTTTCTTCTACTTTTTGAGACTTCCTGTGTTTTTTATTTGTTTGGTTGGGTTTTTCTGCACATGCTGCCATTAATGCCAAAATTATCTGTGGCTCTTGTGAGGGAATGTCTTTTTGCCAGCTTGCCCCTTGGGTGACCTGTGAAAAGAGGATTCCTCCACACGGGGCTCATGCCTTCTCCTGGCAGAGGAAAGCTAGTGAAATGCAAACTCTCCATGTTGTTCTGGAGCTTCCAAAAACATGCTGAGTAACACTTGGCCGAGTCTTTGGCACCCAGCTGGTGTGCTATGACTGGAGGATGAAGTTAAAGAGTTGAATGTGTGACACCAGCCCGACCACCAGCTCTGTGCCCTGGTTGATCATGTTACAACTTTGGAAATTTGCTCAGCTGAGTCAAGTGAGAGCTGAGACCAGAGAAGAAAACCCTTTCCGTCACAAGGCTGGACCAGTTTCCATCTCTCCTTTTCAGTGCTCTGGAAAGAGGAGTGAGAGTAACAGAGCTCTGGGTCCCAAGGTGAGACCCAGCACCACAAACAGGCACTGATGACCAGCGCTTACAGCCTGAATGACTGGTAAAGCATCCCTGTCCTCAGAGCTCCCCTTCATTTAACAGAGGTAAAGTGGGAGTATTTTACCAAAATTCAGCCACTTTCAATAACAGCTACTTAGTATAAAACAGGACAGCTATAAAGGCAAAGGCAAATCAATAAATTTGCTTTATTCCTGGATTGTAATTTAATAATCAAATAAGTTAAATCATTCTATGAGTTATCAAGGACACTGGCCTTTTAATTCCTATGGTGAAATGTAAGGAGATGGCTGTTACTGTAATTAGAAAGCAACATAGAATACTTTCACCCAAGACCAATCCATAAGTGGAAGGTGATAAAAATATTTAAACATTGCAAGTAGGGAAATGTAGCCTTAAAACTAAATGCAAAGTTTTTGCTTTGGCCTATAGTTACTGTGTGCTGACTTATGTACACAGGCTGAGAGACTTGGGATCGTTCAGCCTGGAGAAGAGATGGCTCCAGGGAGACCTTAGAGCACCTTCCTACCTAAAGGAGCTTCCAGAGACCTGGAGAGGGGCTTTTTACAAGGGCATGTAGTGTTAGGACAAGTGGGAATGATTTTAAAATGACAGAGGACAGGGTTAGATTAGATATGGGCAAGGAATTCTCTACTGTGAGGGTGGTGAGGCGCTGGAGCAGGCTGCCCAAAAAGTTGTGTATGGCCCAACCATGGAAGTGTTCAAGGCCAGGCTGGATGGGGCTCCGAGCAACCTGGTTTAGTGGAAGGAGTCCCTGCCTGTTGCAAGGCCCATGCCCCTTGCAACAGTCAAGGGACTTTAAGGTCCCTTTAATCTTTAAGGTCCCTTCCAAACCATTCTGTGATTTTTCTTTTCTACGTCCTGGTGGGTGGTACCTTGGGCTGTCGTGGAGACAATGGTGCAGGTGTCTGCTGGTGACTGAACTTTGTCCTCCAGAGGATTTATTGTCTTTGGCCCAATGGCTGCTAAAATGCACTTCCTACTTTTGAAAATTATTTATTGGCTTGCTTTTCAAATTGTCGGATTCCTTCATTTGGCATTACTTACTGAAAGGGTGGCACGGGATCCGCACTCTGGTCCCTGTGCAGTCTGTCCTGGATCTCAAGTGTGATTACTTCTGCCAGTGGTTGTTATAGCCTTTGTATTATAGATGTTCTCATTTTTCAAAAAATAGAGTTTGGAACCATGCAGAATGTTTTCCTTCTTAAGGCTTTTGTCTTTTGTTCTTTTTGGCCTTTTGGTTTGTTTGTTTGTTTCTGTTTGGTTGGGTTTTTGGGGTTTTTTGAGATCATTTCAAAAGGATAAATAGATTTTAAAGAGTAAAATTAGGCAAATCTGTGAAATCAGCTGGGTTGTGTTTTTTGTTTGTTGTTTTCCTCTCTGACTCGTTTCACAATGGTGAAGTGACTTTAATTCTACAATCGTGCTGGTTGGCCAAGAGCCTAAGGGCTCATAAAAACCTTTAACAGGCCTCTGTGGTAAAACTTTGATTTTATTTAGCTTCTGAACTCTTTTTTCCCATTTATATGTTGCCTGCAGGAAAACATTGGTGCCCCAACCCATGTAACTCTAGAAATTTCACTGGAGTTCCCTCCCACAACCACGTTGGTGTGTGTGGCAGCTCAGGACAACAAGGGCTGACTCCTGTCCCGTCTGGACAGACTGTTCCTCAGCGTGGTGTAGCAGATCTTTTTACAGGATTTTTCACTTTAAGAGGATATTTTTCTGCCCAGCCATTAGCAAAACATTGCCACTCACTCAAAATTGTTCATCTCCTGTGTAAGCAGCAAAATAAAGGCTTAGATTTTCTATTTTACTTTTTTCCTTCCCCGAAATTTCCACTGCAAGTCACAGCATATTTGTGAACTGTGATCCCTTAAAATACCAAATACCTCCTTTGATGTCCATGTTCCATAGCACAGCACACAAGAGAAAACCCAGATCCACCTCTGAGTCTCTGCCTTCCCTGCTAAAAAGCGTCTGGAGCCACTTTCCACTCCAGAACATTATCTCATGTGCTGTTCCTTTAAAATAGGGGGAAGGAAAAGGATTTAATACTTGGCACAAATGCATGCTGAGAGCAAGATGTGGGATGAAAGGCTTGTGCAGCCAGAAGGGAGTGTTCAGTCAGCCTGTGAGGGCACTGCCAGCGTTTGAGATGCAGAAGAGGCATTGCAGACCATTTCACATCCAGCACTATCAGGAGAAATATACTTGAGGTTTTCTTTGATGCGAATAACATTTGTTTTTTTTCCCTACAGTTCTTTCATTAAAAATCAGTATTTCCAACCCCTGGCTAAGAAATGTACCAGTGTCTTTTAAGATGGTTTTTTTCCCCCACTTAAATGTAGAAATTCTTAATATATCATGGTAGCATGGTAAAAGTAAATATTAGGAGACTTTGTAGGTGGCATGAAAGAAAAAATTATTTTCAGAAACATGCCTTTGAGGGTTTCTAACCTGCTTTAAAAGGGGTAGCAGTGAGAGGACAGAGAAAGATTCTGGGTCTGTACTGCTTTTCCCTTGGAGACACATCAAAAATCAGTTTGATAAGTTACCTTTCCTTTTGTTGACCTAGTTTTGCAAGTGTTTGAGAGTGAAGGTATTTGGAATACAGTTTAAATGTTTAATTTTGAAAGGTGATTACTGAAAGACAGTGGTTTCTGATATATAATGTGAGATTTATATTTCCAAATTCCAACCTAAGTGTAGGTGGTAAGTCTGAAATAATCATGTAAATCCTGTAGGCTCTTTCTCTGGGCACGAGAGACTCATCCCATGTGTTTTAATGTGTTTTTAACTTTCACTGCTGTTTGTGGAGGAGCTTCTCTGGCTAAACCAGATTCTTCTTCTTTAGAGTGCCATCATTGCACTCTATTTTTTTTTTGTCAAAATGCCATTGTCTTGATAGTGGTCAGCCTTTCTAAAATTTTTATTTGTTATCACTCTGATTTTATCTTTATCTTCCTGTACATTGCTCTGAATCATCATCATGAAAACCACAACTGAAAAAAAAAAATCACAACCAAACAATAAACCAAAACCCCATAGGAAAAGAAAACCCCTACCCATGATGTGTTGAAGAAAGGTTTAGTGAAGCATCTAGCTGGGATATCACTCTTGTGTCTCTAAATGTATTTGTAAAAGCTTTAGCCCCTAATCTACAGCAGTGCAAAGGATTTAGGAGGAAAATTTTGTCCTGCATGTACTTTCTTGGTTGCTGTGGGTTTCATGCACATAATTACTCCTCCTTGACATGTATTTGTGATGAAATTCAGAATTACTATGGGCAAGTTGCTTAATTTTGTGACTTTGTGGGTTGGGCCTGGTGTTCCTCTAGATCAGTCTGCCTTTTCAGAACTGTTTGAGGCCTCTGTAGCTGTGTTGGAAAGTAACAAAACTCGGGAGTTTTGTGGAAAATTTTCTTTTCATCTCCTGAAGGTTGAAAGGAAAAGATTGAAATACAGATTGCTCACAGGCAGCTTCACAGTAGTACACACTGCTGTGAGGATTCTTTCTGAATCTTTTTTCCTGGAGAAAGTGAAAATACTCAGGGCTTTTTCCTAAGATCCAAAGAAGCTGTTGAGTCTCACATAGTCACAACAGATCTGCTTTGGCAGCAGGTTACAAATGTCACAGAGACAGTGTTCAATATATTTTATTTTAATTAGACTTCATCTTGTCTCTGAGCTCATTTTCAGGTTTTCTTCCACATTCAAAAGTCACCAAAGCACTGTAAATTCTCAAATAAATGCAATTATTGTTGATGCCGCAAAAAGTTAACTTCCTGTGCACTGGCACACAGAGCAAGTATTTAAATTCTGATTTTGTTTTGTTTTTCAATTACACTGAGATCTAGTGGTGTTTCAGAATAATACTTATTTTTCTCTGTTACAGGCTTATAGATTTTCTCAGCTTCCTGAGATGGTAATGGGTTCTCCTCCCCCTCCTGTCCCTCCCAGAACGGGTCCTGTGGCTGTTGCCTCTCTCAGGAGGTATTTATCTGTTATTTTATTTTAGGCATGGGCTCTAAAACCCACTGTCAATAAGAACCGGGGCAAACTCTGAAGGGGCACTTACAAGCACTTTAAAAGATACATTAATGAAATTAGAAACATGTCAGTTTGATTTCATTTTAACACAAAACCAGATAACAATGAATTTTCTGTTAGCTAGCCTGTGTCAATACAATTAGGAAGTGCAGGCTCTTGTTTCTTTTAAAGCATTCTTTGCCTCAGCTGGCGTAATGGATGAGGCAGATGATTCACACCATCATTGTCCTGCTTTCCTGTGTTGCAAGGATATTTCCAAAGATGTTAGTGCTTCCCAAAAGTGCAGTTAGTGTTGTTTACCACAGTGGTCTCCTACTGCATGGTACCATGTCGTGTACACTGTTGTGACTGTCTGTAGACTGTGTTGAGGAATTATGGTAAAGCTCTGGGGAATTATGGTAAAGCTGTGGTGAATTATGGTCAGGCTCTGCTTTTGGTGTTGTATTTCACAGGCATTTGATGGAAGCAGCAAGTGAAGCCCCTATACGATGGTAATAACATGCTTTGGTAAAATGGCAACCAGGCTAAAAGGCTTGTTTCCAAACTTCTCCAGACTTCTCCAAACTTCTCCTGTTGTCCAGTTGTTCTCCAGACTTCTGTCATGCCAGAGCAAAGTTGGACGGCTTGCTCCTCACTGGCTTGTCCTGCTGTTGGTGACAGGTGTCTGCGTGGCAAAAAATCTCATCTGTAGGTCAGAATGACAAAAATTTCTACTTTTTTCTTTCTTAACATGCAGGTCTACATCAGATATTGGCAGCAAAGTAAGAATACCTGAGTCCAGTGGAGCAGACCAGGCTCAGCATCACGACCAAACACCTTTTGCACCGGGTTCAAGAGCTCCCATGTCTGTTGGTCCACTCGATCAATCAGCTTTTCACTCAGGTGAAAAAATAATGCAGGTTCAACTTGGAGCTTTGAGAGCCTTATAAGTTATTTCGGATACAAATGAATGTGTGGGATATAGCAAATAAGGATGGTTATTTGGAGGAAGACTGTATTAGGTGGGATTTTTCCTGGTGCAGCTGAAGGAGCCTTCCAGAGGATGGGCCTGTCCCTTTTTAAGTGCATCACCAGCTGCATCCTAAAACACTCATCCTGCAGAAGCACCAGGAAATGGTCTTTTGTGAAGGTAGGATCCAGCTGTAGTGTCCCAGATGTTCTGTGCTCAAGTATGGCATTCTGCTGGCACACTAATCAGGGCTCTGAATTGATAAAACCCAGTAAAACTGTTCATCTGTTACCACAAAACACAGTAAAATTTTTAGGGAGGGTTTAGAGGATGTTGGTGGCAAAATAAGTTGCAGTATTGGGACTGCTGTGTGACTTGTTTGTGTTGCACTTTGTTCCAACCAAGCAAAGTGGGAGAGACAGGTAATGCAGAAATATAATGAGATGTAACTTTTAATTTAAATAATGTAAATATAATGGAAAAATGTAAATGAGGGGAGAAATGAGTGAAATCCTTCCAATATTTTGTCAGTCATGAATATTGATCCAAGTGCTTGAAAACTTTTTTAAGGCTCCCTGTTTCCTCTTGAGAAACTTTGCCCCTACTCTTGTCCCAACTGTGGGCTACTGAGGAAGGCAGATGGAAGGTACATGGCCCCTTCCCTTCAAAACACAAGGCAGTGGTGCTATTGCACGGTCAAATGTAATCTGTTAGCTCTTCACCTCTTCTGTTCTGGAGAATAAAATTTCTGCCCAGAACTTGTTTTGGGTCTAAAAGTTCCAATTTTAAAGGCCTAGTCAGTTCTGGGTCCTTTTGGTATGAATTGTTTTTATAAATTAATTGATTTAATCATGAGATGAAGCTGATATGCTGTTTTGATGGTGTCTGGGTAATATTTAGCTGGAAAAATATTTCAAATGTCTTCTTATTGGCAAAATGTGTTTTCTCACAAGAGTTATGGAAAAGAGCTTACAATATTGAAAAGAATTTTCCATTAGTTCAAAGCTTTGAAATTGGTAGGTTTGTTAGACATTGTTCTGCTAATCTGCCAGAAAAAAGTCTTTCTTAGCTTCCTCAGAAGAAATAGAGAGCTATCTGCATTGTCTTTGATATCATCTACTGAGAGTCATGATGTGGCTAAACAGATGTGTTGTCAATTAATTAAATGCAGTAGGTTTGAAGGATCCATTCTAATCTCACTTATTGTCATACCTTCTGCCAATAGTACAGGGCCTGAAAGGAGCAGATGCTCACCTTCCCATTTCAAAACATTTCAAGATATAAAATATGTCACACTACCTAGACCTCTTCTTTATGTGTGCACTAATGTGATCAGTAGGATACACTTTTTTATTGGACTCAGTGATGAGGAGATTTTATTGCTGTGTGTTGCTGAAGAATGGCTGCAGTTCAGAAGAGACAAAATGACCTTACTGTACATTGTGGAGTTTACCAGAATAATTCTGGGAGTAGTTGAAGAAAACTTTCATATGCGACAGGTGCTACAAAAGGCTGTAACACAAGTAAAGACAAGGACAATTGTGAGAAATGTGCAATTGTAATACAAGATTTCTAATGTTCTGATATGAAAATAAGTTTTTATGGCCTCAATACATGAAGAAACATTGCTGCAGGTGCTGATTTGGAATGTTAATGCCTAATGTCACTCACATGCAGCCCAGCATCAGCTCTAAGATAAGCATGTTGCAACAATAATTTAGGATAAGGAATGACATCAGCCAATTGAATATTCATTCTGAGTAGTAGCTCCTTTTGCTGTGGTTAAATTGAGAGAGTGTTTTGGTGTAGAAGCCGTGTGCCATGTACAGGAGCAGCAGTTTCTTCTCTGTACATGTATGAAGAAAATTCATTTATAGCTTTGCTAGCTCATTTAAAATAGCAACCCTTGTGCTGTTTATGACCTAGAAGAACAAATAATTGACCACACCTCTTCCCTTAGCCCACCTTCTTCCAAACCATGGGGCTGGAGGAATTGGGGTAGAGGTGGTGTGTTTCTGCTCTGTAGAAAAATGTGTTACAAACCATATTTTACTCCTCTCCTTATGCCCCGATTGCATCCATATCAATTCTGGTCTGTGACTGCATGGGAGGTTATTGAGAAACCGTAAATATCTGGGGTTTTGGAGACTGCTTTGTGGATTGATGTCATTGATGGAGTCTTTCTATCTCTGTGCATGTGCCCATGCCATGTCCCAGCATCTGTGAGAGTAGGCAGCATAACCCTCTTGTAGATTGTTCAGAAGCAAAAAATGTGCCAGGGCTGTAAATGAGATTCTGGGGGATGGGTATTTGAAGCAGCCAGTAATTGATGCTAATTCAATTATACTCCGTATGAATTTCAGGGAAAGGCCCATGTCTTTGTGATTTTGTCAGCATAGTGGTATCATAGCTACTGAGAGCAATTAGTAGCAATAGTCAAATGATGTGCAGTTGGAAGGGGGAGAAATTTTATTTTCCCTGCATTGATTCTAGTACAGAGAATCTGCCCAGCTGTGTAATGTTACTGAGCTTCCATTCCTCAGTGAAAATGTTGGGGTTGTACTTTGTTGTGTTTTTAAAGGATTTAGTGCCCTTCTGCTTTCATGTAAATAATGTTATTTTTGCTATATTCTGTGAATCTGAAAAGTAAAATACATGTCCATGTAGTATAACTGAATAAGCTAAAAACCTAATAACTGATAAAGATGATATGCAGCTGTCCCATCCAGGATTTAGGGATGAGGATTTCATGCCCTCAGTGTGATGATGGTGATTCACTGCTGGAGTCTGTCTTTGCATGCAAATAGACACTAGAGGATGGAACACTTAACTGGGCAAGAAAGTTGTTTGTATTCTATTTTTAACTAGGCAAATACATGGAGTTATGATAGCAAATCCTAAGGGAAATATGCACATTAGGATACTGGTCTTCCAGACAGCCCAGTTATAGCCTGTGGATAATCTCTGTACCAAATTGTTCTCTGCATTTCTGTGGGCCACAGGAAAAAACCTTCCCTGAAAGCAGACATGACCATATCCAGAGATTTGGCTGAAACTTATGCCAGCATGGCTGGCTCTTTCCACACGAATTGGAGTGTGATAGTGGGATTTTAATCCAAGAGGCTTCCTGGATATTCCTATGCATGCATCTTCATCAAGAGATGATAAACCAGATTTGGAATCAACAAATATTTATTGAAGTTGTAGCTGCATCATTTATGGCAGTCATAGACTGTTCTTGGAAAAGGAACTGAGCAGGTAGAACCTTGATAATTTTTGCAGAAGCATTGAAGTTTTATGGTGGAATTGTTGAGAGTGCAGCCTGATAAACATATCAGTGACCCATTTTTGTAGGGTTTTTTTTTTTGCCTAGAGATAGTAAGAAGGACTGGGTAAATTGTGAAAAGAAAGGTCCATTACACTTAAACCCATGGTAACAACAGCTGAAAATTGAATACGAGGAAGCAAACTTAGGGGGGGAAAAAGCCTTTTCTCTAATGAGTCAAAGTTTTGACAAAGATCATTTGTCACAAGGATCAAGTCCTAGGGACTTGAAGGCTTCTTTTCCTGAAGGCTGTACATGGTTATGAGGACAACTGCAAATCTTACCTTCTCCAGTATTTCCCAGCATTATGAAGATGCTCTAGTCAGAGTGTGGAACAAAAAAAAAACCAAAAAAAACAAAAAAACCCCAAAAAACAAACAAAAAAAAACCCCAAAGCCCCAAACAAAAACCCCCAACAAACAAACATTAAGTCCATATTTCATAAGCACTATCTTCTGATTTACAGCTGAAAATCCCAGCTATTAATGATGCCTACTCTTTCTTTATTTGACAGGAAACACAGTACCAGCAGTGTTTGCCATTCCAGCAAACCGACCTGGCTTCACGGGCTATTTCATCCCAACTCCTCCCACTGCCTACAGGAACCAAGCCTGGATGCCCTATGCTGGAGAAAATGAGTTGCCAGGGCAGTGGGCAGACTCTGTAAGCATCCTTGCTTTTCTAACCACCTGTGTGCTCTGTGTTTTGCACAGGGAGGGGTTTTCAGCAGTTCTTCACTGGTCTACAAAGAAACTGAAAAGGATAATTTTTCCTTGAATGGGAATAATTTCTAGTAGTGAAAAGCCATAAGAGATGGCATAGATACTTCAGCTGTTCATAACATGAACTGTAAGCAAGGTCTTTAGAGGGTGGAATCATTAGGGTCTGGCAGCTGTTGATGGGTTAGATGTCATTTTTTTTTCCCAAGAAAGGTTAAATTTTTGGATAGACATGTGTCAGGAGAAGGTGATGCTGCATCTCAAGGGAGCCTTGAGCTGTTTGAAAGTTGGGGAAGCATCTTGCTCTCTTGAAGCCTTCTCTCAAGATAGCCTGGCTCCCAAATCTCACCTCCCAGCCCTGCTGTGCGGTGTTTCAAATCCTCCCAAAGGCTGGAGTGACAGATCATAAATTAAATAATTAATTGCACAAGCCCAGACTGGAACAGATGTAATTTTTAGCCCAAAGTAAACCTACATTTCAAGGAACTGAAGTTGAAACATCCTAAAATGAATTGCAGTAGTTTATCATGTTTGAAACAATTTCTCAAATGCCGGCCTTTTTTTACACTAGGGAAAAAAAGATCAATTCTTCTGCTTGAGCTCACATGTGGTATTTATGCAGAACCACTCCGGTTAAAAAACCTGAGAGAGAGATTCAATTTCCTTGTGCAAATCGTCAACAGAACATTTTAATGAATTGCAGTTGAAATCTAAGTTGGCTTTGAGCAGCTAAGCAAGAGACAAAACAGTCATATCAATGTTCCAGGGGCAGCTTTTTGTTGTTCACTCTTTATTACTGCTCCCAATGCCTGTGAGGAAAAGAATTCAGTATGACTTTGAGATGCAAGTCTGAATTTGAAGGCTGAACTGTCAGAAAAAAAGCTGTTCATTTGTAAGCTGAGCACACCTGCTGATGTGCCCCTGACACCTGGAAGTTTGTGATGCTCTGGTATAAATTTTCTTCTCAGGGCTGCCTTTTAAAGCATGAAAAGCTTTATTTCCTTTGTTGTTGTTGTTGTTTTGGTGTTTGTTTTTTGTATATTTATTTGTTTTATGTGTGTATTTAACCCTTCTGACATCTTAAATCCTGGAGGCCCATTGTATCTTAGCAATGATTTTAAACTTGTTCTCTAAGAAGGAAAAAAAAAAGAGCCACAAAACAAACCAGGAGATTTTACTTGTCTTGCATTCATTCTCCCTTTTGTGTCCCTACTCTTGACTGCAGTCCTGTGGAAAAAGAGTCAGGTATCACTTGTCAAAAGTGGAGACTGAAACAAAGGGGTCAAAACTGCAACTCAAGACTCCAGCCCCCAGCTCCTTCCTCTGGAAGGAGAAGAGTGTAACCCTGTTGTGGGTTTCCTTGTCTTCAGGGAAAGAGGAATGGAGAGGAATGTAGGAATCTGTCTGAAAAATAACCATGGCAGTATAGAATTCAAAGGAAACAAATGTCCCTTCTAACTGACGGCAGAGCTTTAACACCTCCTTGTTCCTCAGATTTTCAGTCCTCCAGTGGCTTTGCAGAAGAGGTAAAAAAGCACAAACTACTGCAGTTTCTACAATGAATTTGCAAATCTGTCAAGGAACTGTCTTTATTTGAAAATTGTTACTAGAGGAGCTAGTAATAGCATTAGCAACATAGGACAGTCAGAAAACCTGAATAAAAGGGAATAACATAAAGATCTGAAGTAATATTCAGGGTTGTAATTTCTGGACATGTCCTGGTTTCTGAGCCTCTAGAATACAGCTTGATCACACTTCCAAGATTTTCTTATAATTATTGAGAATAGAGGCTTAATATATATTAGATTCTTTATTTCTCACACATTTCTGCTAGCCTAGACTGTAAATAAGGGAGTAGAGGAAACAGGAGATTTGACAAAGAATTATTTTATAAGCTCAATACTGTACTATATTACCCTCTGAGACAAATGGTAAGTACTGAAACACTTAAGTTCTGTGGGACAAGGCCCACAAAAGCACTTATTTTCCAACCTGCTGGATGCTGCTTAGTGATAACAGTAACTTGGTGGCCTCTAGTGGCGTGTTCACATGTTGTTCTAGTAAAATCTCCTTTTGAAGAGCCTGTTTTGAACTAAACAGAGATGCCTACATCTAGTGGTCACTTTCATATCATACCTGCTTCCTACATTTGTCTCATCATATCATAGTGAACGTGTTTGACATTCTTTTCAGCATTTGATGGATACTCAAGGCTGTGTAGAAGATGTGTAAATCTTAATGGTCAGGCTTCAGGCATAAAGCCTTCATCAAAATTAAGGCCCGTAGATTCCTGTTTTATGGACTTTTGGAAATCATAAATACTGTTTTTTATTTGATGCATTAAAATCTTCTCAGTGCCAAAAAGACTGGTATCATGGTTCATTGATTTGTGAGAGAAAGTTAATCTCTCACTGTGACTAAAGGGCCTATGTTATTGTTTTAGTTTTAGCTGGTGTTACATGGGGTTGGAATCCATGAAGTTACAAAACTTGTGAATCTCTCGTTTAATTCTGTTAAACGTGACCAGAAATCCTGACACTTCTGAGCAGTCAGACATCCCTTTGAGTCTTGAGTTTCCAAGCTGGTGCACCTGAGCTTATCCTTGTTGTCTGGATCTGGTGAGTTTGTTAGGAGCAGTGAAACCAGACACTTGGCTGGCTTGGATTAGACAGTGGCAGCAAATCAGAAAACTTGAAGCAGAACCTGCTTTTCAGTTCCAGGATTTTTTGGTGTACTAATATCATGCTGTTTGTTTAAAACCGGAGTGTTTGCTAAGCAGAGAGCACGCTTTCAGGAAAACCTTTTCCCTTGGACTTTTGGAGGTGATGATAAATGAGGACAAGCAGATATTTTTGCTGCCAGGATAGGCATTTGTAAGCAGAAGCTGGGAATTCCGAGGTTTGCATTGCCTCCATTTGGTCCTGTCTGTCATATCTGGCAGCGCCCCGGGCAGGTTTGCAGTCCCTGGCGGGTCGATCGTTCCGTGTAATTCTGTGCATTCCAATCCTCCGCAGGTGCCGCTCCCTGGCTACATCGAGGCTTACCCGAGGCCGCGGTACCAGCACAGCTCACCGTCCCGCCTGCCCCGGCAGTACAGCCAGCAGGGCAGCCTGCACCCCAGCCTGGAGCAGGCTCCGCTGGCCTCCGCCGCCGCCTCCCAGCAGAGCCTGGCCGACACCGACCCCGCGGACGCGCCGCTCACCAACATCTCCACCGCCGCCCTCGTCAAGGCAATAAGGGAAGAAGTGGCCAAGCTGGCCAAGAAGCAGACAGATATGTTTGAGTTCCAGGTCTAATGTATCTTCTGTGCACAGTGTTTGTATCTTGCCACCTGGGGTAGCCAAGAAAGCGACTCCTTTAATTTTCAGCTACAAAATTCCTGTGAATTGTGCCAAAGCGATGGCATTTTAATCTGTCTGAAAAGTCAACACTATGAAATGACTTAAAGCAGAGCAACGTGACTCTGAAGATATGAAATTCTGCTTTCCAGCTAAGGAAAAGCTGCCAGGAACCTGTTTCATACTGATGAAATCAACCATATGCAATTGTTTGTCACTTTGCTCTCGTATTATGACCCATCATTATTAAAGATGCTGCTGAACGTGTCTGTGCCACAAGAAATTTCATTTGCAGACCCAGAGGTGGAGCTGCTGAAAATAACTTCTGCATGCCAAAACTTGGATTCCAGAAAAAAAAACCTGCAGAACATGGTTTGCTGAAGGCCACAGTTGGCATGGCAATGGCTGCGTTAATTGTTTGCTGTGGGACATTGTATAAGGGATGCTGATTTCAGCAGTGCAGAGTCATTTCAGCCTTTTCATCCCAGAGACTGTATTCAAACCAAGAGAATTCAACATGACTAAGTAATACAAATAAAAGTCTTGTAAATAGCTCAGAGTCTCTTCATCCTACTAACAGTACAAAGAAGTGAAAGAAGAGAGGACTGTGAAGAAGGTGAATGACACTTCGATATTTGATGGCTACCTTGTCCCTCAGTGCCACTGTTGGGTTGTGGATGAGATTTTTTTCAGCCTTAGAGAATACAGTGCATGAAGAGCCAGCAAAGGATATTGGTGCTAAAAGCTTCCAAGAGAAATGAAGAAAGGTTATTCGTGTTTCCTCTATAATTGGGCTTTTCACTCTGAATGCATCTGAAGCTGGTAAACCTGAGACCTTTAAATCCTTCCAACCTGGAAAAATGAATACACTTGCTTGGACAAGGAAACCTCTCTTCAACACAGTGCTTTTTTTCTCTTTCTTTAACAATGCTATCTACTAAAGTGATGCCAGGAAGTGCTACCTGAAGCTGCAGTTCTTTTTGATTATGCTGGCACGGTGAATGCGCACCCAGGAAGTTCTGAATGTAGAGGACCTAATTACTATATTAACATGTAAATAAGTTAACAGTTACACGGATTAACAAAAATACTAATGTTCTGTGAAAAAGAGAGCATTGCCAGAAATGATGTGGACTTTATATTGTGCGAGATAAAGGTCACTGATTGTTACACTGCGTTGTGGTAGGAGTCCAATCCCAGAAGAAAATCAAAGCACTTGGATGGGACAGTAGTTAATATTTTGCAGTTGTACAAACTAGTTGGAGATCATGAACAATTGTTTTCAGTTCCTTCAGCAATTAGCTCCAGGAACTGAAGTTGTTGCAAAATTTGTTGTGTTGGGCGTATTTGGTGTCAGCTGGAGTTAAAGGTAATGTCCTTCATATTCAGTATTTCAGGTTATTTAGTTATCCTCAACTACTATTTTGTCTGATCATTTCATTTCCCTGACTTTCTTTGGTCTTAACTGATGTGGGAAAGGGAACTTGGTTTAGCTTTTTGGCCATCAGTAAATTGAGAGAAGGAGAGAGAAGACTAGAATAGGGATAGAAGAAGAAATTGATGAAGCACAAACTTTTAAACAGAGCTATTTTTCCCCCTAATAATTATATTATAAACCCTGATTGAGACTGTAATGCATAATTATCCTAGAATATACAGACATCTTCTGCTTCAATACCTTGAATATTGCAGAAGCGTTTGGAATGCTAGTTAATCTTTCAATAAATGTGAAATTTAATTTTTATTATTTAAAATCACATATAAATAAAATGTATTTTTGTAATTTCTATGTATATATGTGCTGTATATTTATATAAGTGACTAGTCTGCTATAGTCAGAAAATTTCCATAAACAAAGTGGAAAAAGAAAAAAAAGAAAAAAAGAAAAAACCCCTGGTAATTTTACTGATCAGTATAAACATGCTATGTCTGGAGTACACAAATATGCAATTGGGTGACTTGGATACTAAACAACCAAAGAAACTCAATTTTTCATATAAATACAAGTCTAGTAAAGGCTGGCTGTGGTCTCAGTTACCTGTCAGCAGATAATACTGGTATTATCCGTGTAACACAACACAGCCAAATTGGGTCCAATTAATAGCTGGCTAAGAGCATCACACTTTAGAATAACAAATGAAAAATACTGGGCCAAACTCAGAGTGCCACAGAAAGACTGGTTCTGGTTGGCTTCAGTGGAAATTTCACTCACTGAGAGCAAGGCCGAGTTTCTCTATTGGGCTTTGTCTATAAAAGCAGATTTCACTAAACCCCTTGAACAGAATTCTGGGTTTTTTTCAGTCATTTGGCTCACCGTAACATAAGTGCAGATATAATGGAAGAGCAGCTGACTTTTATTTAGCCTAAGCTGGTTCACAGCTGGCTTGACCTAACCTGGGAAGTGAAACCTACACCAGGTTGTGTCAGCCACAATTTGCATCTGCTTTATCATCTCAGTTTTTGAATGATTCTTCTATGTAGCCCAGTGAATTTTTGCAAGGAAATGGGCCCTTCTAAGTGAAATGTGCTGTGTAATAAATTTCTCTAGCTTAGACTCCAGTTTTGCAGAGTTATCCTGAGGCTGAAATTATGGAAACAGCCACGATCCTGTGGATGGGCACCCTGAAGCCATAGAAGTGGAAAAGGTAATGCGACAGTGTATTCCCAAAAAGGTCACAGGAAGCAGGGCATTCCAGTTTTAAACAGCATCTTTTGGACACTTAACTCTGTTTGTAAGTCTTTTCCCATTCTTAAATTTTAGCAATTTAATAGTTCTACTGAAAAATGTGTGAGGATAAAGTCTCATATATCTTACACGATGAATCTTGTATTTTGCCATACTGGAAACTAAACTTTTGGAAAATACAGACATGTCCAGGGTTTGGATGTCTGTAGAAAATGGAAAACCCCCAAACAAAAGCATTTAATTAGCCTTCTAGAAAGAAAACCCATTTCAGGAAAGTTAAACAAAGTACTCTTCATACTTCTGAGGAAGACCTGTTAGAGTTTCAACATTATTTTGTTTGGTATTATTATGGATGATGTGCAGTCTATTGAATATTTCCTGAACCATGACTCTGAAACCATTGTGGTGCACTTTATTCAGAAAACCATCTTACATTCTTCATTCATGATGCCTTTTTATCCTGTTTGTAATATGTTTCTGTATTTTTTTTAAGTATAAAGTAAGATTATCTCAAGACAGTTAGGACATTCCTGAGAAAGAAAAATCATGCTGTAATATTTATACTGTCTGAGCACAAAGCAATGATAAAGTGAAAATATAGTGTACAAATAATTTGTAATATAATAAACATTTTGTATGGCTACAATTACAATATAGTTTTTCAATACTGATTTCAAAGAAGAAAGTATTTGTGTTTGAAGTTATAACCTTGTCCAGATATAACCATGCCATTTTTACTGAGAAAAAAAGTAGTAATTTAGCTTTTTCTACTCAATTCCCCAGTTTTCTTTAAAGATATGTTAAATGTTTAGGTGAAAGTACTGTTTACTGTGTACACAAAATGTTGATGTTCTGACTAATATCTGTCTTAAGATCTGTAAATCATCAGTAGAAACAGTTGCAAATGAAACAACATAAAATTCCTTCTTGGTACCTGTGTACTCACCACTTTCAGCTGGAAAACTACGTGTGACATTTCTTAGCATCAGTAGAACAGTAGCTTTAAAAGGATAAAAGGGAATTTGTTGGCAGTCATTTCTTGACTTGTTGGCAGTCATTCCTTGACATATTATCTGTATTGGAGAGGAGCTCCAGCACTCAGTCTAGAAATATGAGTAATATTTGTATGTCATAATATTATGGGTAGAACTTGATAGAAGTGCATGCAAACCCTATATATAGAAATGAGGATATTATCTTTAAGCAGTGATCATTTCTTTTTCAGACTCTCTTTGAAAGATGAGACACATAAGAAATGTAAGATAAAAATGAGAGGCAGGTAGAAAATGCAACACTGGGTTGAGTGGCAGAATTATTTTGTTTAAGGGCTGATGTATACCAAGCTGAGCACAGTATCCATTACATTTCAAGAAGTCTGACTGTTAAAGAATTAATCACATTTTAATGTATGTTTTTTATCCCTGCATTGCCAATGTAAGAGCTGACTGCCAGCTTCTAGAAGTCTGAGGGAGTTTGAAAGCAGCAAATTTTCTGAGCTCGCAGAAGTCACTCCATTTTGCTGCCTCTTTTCATCCTGTGCACATCCCAGCAGCTCCAAACACTGTGTCCAACCAGTTACTGTCCTGGTCATGCATTTCTTATCCATTAACAAATCCCAGTGGCTTCCCAGCCCTCACTCACACAAAATGGCAGAGGGAGAGGGATCTTGCATGTCACTCATACCTACCAGAAAATGCTTGTGTTTGGCAGCTTTCCCTTCATGAGTTCATTTTTAACTCCAGGAGTGAGCAACAGCTTTTTTGTTTATCAAAATAATTCAGAGTTGTTTTTTTTCTTCCTTTCACTTTTAAGGATAAGAGTACTCTTTGAGAATGCTTTTTAAAAAACTTTTGCCTTTCTCTCAGAAATAAATAATGCAAAACTCAGCTTGGGGAAGTGAGATTTATATACAGGTCAGTAAAGAAATTGCACACTGACTTGCTCTTTAAAGATCTTTCAAGGTGGCCAAGTCATAAAGGCAAAGCTGGTCAATACTGCAGAATCTCTACTGAGAATTGCACAAGATGGTTTAGGTCCTGATTTTAAAAACAGTTGAAATGCCCCCAAATCACATAATATTTCATGCTTTTACAATCACCTTAAGACCATATTCTTATGGATATTGTATCATATTCATGTGTATATATATGTGTGTGTGTGCCAAAAATTCTTTTTCAAAACTGATTCTATTTGTCCCTCAATTTGTCCCCATTCATTTCAGGCTCCTTAAGGGGTGCAGAGGCAGTAATGAAGAGAGAAATCTCAGAGTTGTTCTGTTACGAAGCTCATGAAAGGTGAGAAATGGGCTTTAAATAGTTAGGTGGACAAATATATAATAGCTGTCTTGAAAATAATTACAAATATCATGAAGAGGTGTTTCAGGAATTTGATTTTTTTTCCTTTTTTTTTTTTTTGCACTTGTTAAAAATAATTATTGTTTTAAGAAGTCTGACTTCATGAATTTTCCACATTAAATTGATACCCAAGGAGCAAGTTGTTACTATATCGCATTCTATAAATAACTTTGCAACTTTATAAATGCACATTTACCTACTGGGCAATAATGGCTGCAAAGGACTGTAAATCCCAAAGAAAGGTGATTCCACTGAGTACAATATTTAGAGAGTAGGTGAATTTCTCTTCCAAAGTATTCCTTCTTCACTGGGGCCCAGAGCATTTCTGTGCTGTGTAAACCAGTCTAAACACCATAACAAACAGAGTAGCATCAGTTAAGACCTTATGTATCTGGCAAGGAGATCGGGATGTAAGTAAACTTGAAGTTTATTCTTTATCCCTGTCTTTATCTGATACTCTCCATGCTGCAATGAGGAAAAAAACCCCTAACACTTTCTCCTATACCAATCAAATTTTAGTATTTCTTTATATGACAAAGAGGCTGGGAAGTCTTTTTCATTTAATCCTGGTGGTGACTTCTGCAAGCTGTATTCAATGTCGTATTTGATAGAAAAAAAATGAGAATGAAGCCAAGAATTTTGGAAGATATGATAGAACCCATCTCGCTGAGGCTTACATTTTGATGCAGGATTTAGGAACCCAACAGAAACAGCTCAGGTCCAACAAAAGGGTCAGTTCTGGGCAGTTCTTTGGGTCTCATCAGAAAGCATGCCTGTCCACCACAGATATTCCCATGCTTTTTGACTTTTTATTTTCATTTCCTGCCATCACTGTGCATTCTGAATTTGACTTTTACATCATGTACACAAAGAAGTGCACTCTTTTCCTTGCTGACAGGCTGCTGGTGTGACAGAGGCAGCAATCAACATGAGACAGAATTTTGAAATAGCCATGGCATTGCATGTGCTTTGGGTGTTCTCCTATCAGTGTTAAGGCAAAACACAGCTGTAAGTTGTTGGATTATTCATTTTTCTGACTTAGAGGTGGGGCAACTGAGAGGCATTTTAAAGACTTTTATTCCATTTTCAGCCACATGTGGAGGGTGAGGCAGTACAGATGTTACAATTCACACCATCACAATCAGAAGCCAACTATTTCCTAATTACAATACATTATAAGCATTTCTTGGCCTATCAGTTTTTGCCACACAATGTTGCTAATGCCTTAAAGCCAATCATCTAAACATACCCCTTGTGTCCTACTACAATGCATCTTTCATAGTTCTGTTCCTCCAAAGTATCTAGTCTATTTGCAAGGCCATCATCTGAAACTTGTTTCTAGATCCATTTCTCTCAACAGTGTCTGTCCTATTCCATGGCCTTTCTAAGTCAGCATTTTTTATCTCAAAGTTTGCATACAGATGTGAGCCTTCTGTCAGGCTTTGAGAATTCTCTACAAATCCATTTCCCACATTAGGTAATATTTTCCACTGAAATTACTGGCAAAACACCTGTGCCCTTCAAGGAGAACAGACTGAGCCAGTAAATTAGCCATCACAAGTGTCTTAAAACTGTGCCAGGAGAGGAAGGATGCTGTCTGGTCATGGGTGGCTGGAAACTGGGAGATGGAAGGTCAGTTTGCTTTTCTTCAGGATTTTGGATTGGTCCAAAATGTGTCTGATCTGAAGGGCAGGGTGAAGGGACTGCCTTCCCTCACTGCCCTGCTGAAACACCAACCCTGGACTGCAGTGGATACTTCAGTGAGAAGCACTGTTCATTACTTCGTGGAGCTTTGGGAATTGTTCAGGACTATAAATTACCTGTTCCTATGGTAGCATTTTAATAGACATGAATTTACAAGGAAAAAACCCTCACCTCTTGATAGTATTTCAGTATGTTCTAGGAAGCCTTTCCAATAACAGCCTCTAGACTTTTTTACAGAGATTTACAGAATTTATATCAGTAAACTGCCTCACTTCCCAGGCAACAGATCTCACTTTCCAAGGAAATGAACTTTTCTTACGTCTTTGAATTATGGAAAGGATTAGCTCTGCATGATTACAAATATCCATGTTATCTTTGGTGTTCACAGCTTGATTCAACTGAATTGTGATGGCTGTGTCTGTGAAACTTGCTCAAAACTTAGGAGTGTTTCAGCTGTAAGTGGGAAAATTAATTTTCTGAAGCTGCGAAATTGAGAGCAAATTTAAAGCCGAGTCTAGGGATTAAACTGAGAGAATAAGAAAATAAATAATCAAAATTTTATACTATGCAATCAGAAGGAAAATCTCCAAGACCTGTTATGTAAAACTACATGCTGATGGTGGAATTTTTACATATGGCTGAAAAGGAGGGATTTAAAAATGTTCTGGGTCATTACCAAATTACTATGTTTTTACTCTGAGCCATAGGGTGATTCTAGAAATAAAGCTTATGAGTACATAGAATAGTTCCTTTCATGTTAGTGGCTATAGCTTAGCTGAACTTGTACGTGTGTTTTCCTTGGCAATTTTGCACATGAAATAAAATATGTCTTAAAATCTGTGTTGCTACTTATTGGTTGTTCCTGCTGTGTTCTCCTCTTTAGATGCAGTTTTTGTGGTTTTTAACATCATTTACTCAGGCCCAAGTTTTGTGCTGTCAGTCTGAAGTAAAAGGAAAAGGAAAATGCAGCTTTTGACAGGGCTGCTTTTGTGTAAGTTGTGATGCAAGAAATTTGGGAAAAAAAAAGTTCCTTTACTACTACTTTGTAGTTTCAGAGGAAAAAAGAGGCAGGAAAATATGTTCCAAAAATACAGGATAAATGAACTTCCTAGTGTACATGTCACTACTAAGGTTCTAAACAGATGGCCTAGTTAAGATGTAATTTTTTTAAAATGTATATATGTATTCATATATTTTATATACATGCTGTGATTGTGAGTACCTCAAGGAGTTGTTCTGGCTTTCCTCAACATCCACTTAAATCTGAGCCTATTTCACAAATGTATGTTTTTAGTGTGTAACAGAACTTAGCTGACTCATGTTATTAATAATTATATGTTTCCTTGGAAAAGACTAGTGTGACACTTATGGAATGCTTCCTGACTGGCAGCTCCTTGATTCAATATCCAGATGTCAGCGACCTTAAAAAACTCTACCTGCCAAACAAACAAAAGAGGACAAGTTTCCCAGAGTTAAGTGCTGCTCAATTTCCCTACTTCGTGTTGAGATACTAGCTCTGAATTTTCAGGGCAGGTGAATCTAAGATGCAGCATACAGTGCTGAAAACAGAAAAAAAATATAATTTCATGATGGCTTACTTCTTTTGGATTTCCTTTCTAATCTGTCCCTGAACTAATTAAGGCAGCTTGACTTGAAGATTAATTTAAATTTTAATGATCCATTGTAATAAGGCTGAATATCTATTTGGAGAATTTTAATGTGGCAAACTCAAACACAGCAGTCTGAAATTTAATGGACCCAGCTGTTTGGTGTAAAACAATTTGAAGTCAAAATGCATTCTGGTTTTTGAATAGCTTTGTGTCTCATTTTTCCCATCATAAAGCAGCCAAGGCCATTTGAAGTGAGAAGGCCATTCAGAAGTGAGACCTGAGGGCTCTCCTTGAGGAGCACCTGGGTGTCCCTGCAGGTGCAGACGTGGCCGTTTCACTGCTCAGCCCTCAGGCTGGCTGTGAAGGTGTGACACTGCTTTTTGAGAGACTGGCTTTGTTTGGGATTGGAAATGGCAGCAACCATTGGTGGTGTTTTGTGATGTTTTGAGATCCCTGCCTATGAAACAAATTTGTAGCCTAAAATTTCTTTCTTGAACGCAATGGGGATAGATTTGTTCAGTCACAGGGCAGCTACATGAAAGCATCTAAATGTCAGGTTTAGCCTCCCTTGAGCAATTTAGAACAGAAACAATTAAAAAAATGAATGACACATTCTTTGTGAATAAAAGAAAATGCAGTAAGAATGCTGTTCTATTTTGTCTAACACATGGCTTAATTTTTACAAAAGAAACAATAAACAGATCAGCTTTGAGATGAAATCATAAGCCCTCAGATGAGAGCAAATTACTGGATTTAACAAGGCTAGGTGGAAACAGAGCAGAAAAGTAAAGATAAGTAAAATGTTTAGTAGCAAATGAAAATCACCATTATGTATCAATAGCCTGTTTTTTTCTAGGGGAAGTGTTTTGACCTGATGGAGGAGTGCTGTGGGTGACACTGGCCAAGGGTAACCACTCTGCTAAATGCCATGATCCAGATGATTTTTTCAGGAGATATGTGTCCCCAGGCAACTCTGAGATTACAAATTACCTGACGTTATTCCTTGCGTTATCACCCAGTAATTAAACACCAAGTGTTGTTTCAACATAAAGGCCATGTGAAAAACAGAACAGATGGAAAATATTTAAACTCTGCCATGAAAAGCAGCTCTCTTTAAGCCAAGAAAACCTGAGTGAATAATGGCTGATGAGAGCTGGATGTAAAGAGAAAGACTTGGTAAAAGCCAAGAAGTAATTGTTAGGAAGCAGCAATTCCATGCAATGGAATCCTTGTAGGGCATTGCAATTACCTTGGAAAATTGAGGGTGGTTTAGGAATGGAATTGATCTGGAGATTGGGAAAATGATTATAGTTCCTCTGTTACCTAACCTGATTTTAAAGCTCTCACTTCTGCACAAAGCCTTTGAAGGCCTCTGTGTATTGGCCCTTTTTGTCCAATCCAAATTTGTTTTCCGGTGTTTAGTTTGGGCACTAACACAATTCTCATTTTCATAGTAACTGACAATTTCACTTTAACCATTCACATTTTCACAACAATCAACCATTTCTGCTTAAGCCTCAAAACCCATTGAGAGACTTTTTATCCTCTTTCTGCAGGAGGGACCAGTGAAACGCTGCAGCCCAGATTTCCAAAACGTTCTGGTGTTCATTTGTAATCACGTTAAAATGAGATTTCTATAGTTTGCTGATTGACAAATGGGAGTTATAAACTAGATTTTTCTTTTTAATATAAACTCTGTGTACAGTAGATCAAAATCTGGCTGGAATGATTGAGGCAGTATAAGGATGAAGGCTGCAATAAGCAGTAAGAGGAAATAAAATTTTGGTATTACATTGTGTTAAAACTTTTCACAGATGAGCAATTTGAACACAGTTTAGAAAAACAGAGATTAAAATATTACTCTTCAAAAATAAAGCTTTTTGCCAAAATATTGCAGCTTCAGGGTCGGTAACTTTATTATTTCATGCTGCCACCTACTGCTCTGGAAATGGAATAGGGAAAAGCAATTGGTATTTTGTTATCAGTCTGATGAGCCTATTTACTACTTTGTGGTGTTTAATTAATGTGCGGCATTATTTTTGAGTGCTAAATTTTTACTTGTGAAAGGATGTGCCTTCCAAACATAAGGATTTTATCACTTCAAAAACTGCCACGGGCTTTAGCCTACTCACTGTAATTCCTAAAATTACAGTAAAATGTCAGGTGACAGTCAATGTCATGTGACTGCTCTGCTAAAAACCAAGTCAAGCCGCAACTTCTGTAATTTTGTGATACACTAAAGACAGTAAAGGAATACACTGTGATTGTAACAAAGATTTTTTATGCTAACATGAAAGTAGTTTTTTGAAGCTGGTTTAGAGGCTTAGGACTTCTGGCCATACCTATTTACTCAAAATTGCACTTAATGTACTTAGAGTTAAAACAAAACCAAACCCAACCATATTTTATATTGCCATTTCTGTGTTTCCCAGCTACAGATATGGACTGCTGGGAATCCTGACAAAAACAGTGTTTAATTGCTTTGTGTTTTTGAAGAAAATATTATATACTTCCTGCATAAAGTAATTGGAGGGAAAAAAAAAAAAAAAAAGAGAAGAAAGGTTAATATACACAGTAGTGTTATCAGTAACTAGTACCAGAAAAGTAATGCACAAAAGAAGTCAACAATATGCTATATTTCTAATTTGGCAGGAGAACAGCACATAGTGAGTAGAAACCCAGTATTGAAGACCCATTAAAACACTCCACAGTGATAGTGGCAAAATATCCAGCTGAAATAATCCCCAGTATGTTGGTCGATATTACTTCAGGTTCTGCATTGCTTTCATGCTTTGTATCTTCTTTTCTTCCAGAGCCTTCAGAATTTTATCTAAACAGGAATGAAACATAATTTGTCATTATGATGTCATTAATAATTTACAGTACATTTAAGTAAATCCAATTATGTATTAAGGAAACTAATAGTCCTTACAATGCCTTGTCTAGCAAATATCTGAAAACTAGAATTCTTCAAACTAGTTATGTATTAAAAATGGAAAGAGGTGTGTATTACTATGATGAAGGGAAAAATATGCAAACTACCAATCAGAATTTCTTTCAAGATCTTCCTTTGAATGCACATATCTGATGGACATTTTTCCCGTGTTCTTGCAACCTTTGCACTCCTGAAAGTTTCCTGACTGGCAGCCTGTGGCCTTGCAGGAAACCATGAGCATCACATCCTTACAACCTCACCACTGGAACTCTCATCATGATCTGCTGAACTTTTATTGTCTGTATTATCTTCATGGCCAGCAGGTTGCAAAATTAAAACGCCAAGCTCACTTATCATTTAACTGGAGGGGTTTTGTGTGGTTGGTGGTTTCTTTAGGTGT
>VZSR01002364.1:111552-130119 GCA_013398615.1 Brachypodius melanocephalos | reverse complement strand
TCTACATCAAAGCTGATGTAAAACCGCAGGGTCTCATTACTACTCGATACATTTTGCATGTACGAACTCCCTCTCGCTGGACTGGTGCCTGCCTGGTTGGTTTTTCTGCTGTCACTTAATGACTTTGGGGAGGGGGTTGTTCCTTTGTGCGACAGTGACTACACACTGGTGACTCCTCTAATCCTGGCCCTGGGCCGGCTGCCCGCCGTGGCTGACACGGGACACTGGCTTCGCTCCCGCACGCACCTGCGCTGCCCCTGCCGCGTCCCCGGGCTGGCTCTACGGCGCTGCGGGGCGGGGACACCCCAAACCCGCCCCACTCGCCCCCCTCCTCGGGGGTCCCTGCCGGGGGGAGGCGGTGCGGGGCTGCGGGCGGCGGCGGCGGGGCCGTGTGTCCGCGCCTGTGCCCGCACCTCCGCCCGCACCGCCCCGCGCAGCGCCGCGCACGCACACTGCCTGGCGTCGAAGCCGTCGCCGATGAGCGCCGCCAGCTCCAGCTCCTTGAGGCGGATGCCGAGCTCGCACATCTCCTCCTGCAGCTGTAGCTGGGCCAGCTGCGGCGGCCGCCTCGCCACCTCCCCGGCCCGCGGCGCTCCGGGCGGGCAGCAGAGGCGCGGCGGCTCCGGCACCACGGGAGCGGGCAGCGCGGCGTAGCGGGGCGGCCCGGCCGCGGCCGGCAGCGGCTGCCACGGCCAGCACAGCGCGGCCAGCGGGGCCCAGGCGCCGCCCGCCGCCCGCGGCACCGGCTCCGTGCCGTGGAAGTGCGGGAAGTACAGCGGCGGCCACGACGGGCGCTGCACGGTCATGGCGCGGCGTAAGCGCGGCCGCTGCCGGCCGTTGTCCCCGGGACTGCCCGGTGAGACCGGCGGTTGTCCCCGAGGCGTCCCGGGACAGCCCCGCCGTTGTCCCCGCGGTTGTCCCCGGGACGGTCCCCGCGATTGTCCCCGAGGCGTCCCGGGCTGTCCCCCGAGGCTGTCCCCGAGGCGTCCCGGGACACTCTCCGCGGTTGTTCCGCTGTTTTCTCCTTTTTCCCGGGAATGTACCTGTGGCTGTCCCCGCGGTTGTCCCCGGGACAGCCCCGTGGTTGTCCCCGCGGTTCCCCGGCTGCGAGAGCCTCCCGGGCTGGGCTGGCACGTTCCTCTCCGGCCGGAGGCTGCCCCGTTCCTTTCCCTTCGTTCCTTCTCTCTCCAGCGTGTTCCCAGTTTTCCTGTGGATGGGCAGGTGTTTCACTCGGCGAGTGTTTTTTATTATTTTTTTTTTCCTGGGTTTTGAAAGGGTGCACCAAACTCTGAATGTAGCATTGGTTAAAAGAGAAGTGAGGAAGGCGCTGTCCTAAAAGTCTTAACTTTTAGAGGTTTGTCTTCACGGCTGTATGTGAAATAAGCCAGATACTGACGATGGAAAGATGTTGGTGATGAAATAAGGGGAAAATTCATCTTCAGGTGGTTGCTTATGGATAGCTGGCACTCTGCACATCTGGCGTTCAGAATTATGAGATTGTGGTGGGTGGGGATAGGCGTTGCCTTACTCCCCAGAATTTTCCATTTTGTTTGCTTTTATTTGAGGATGAGACCTATCATTAGTACTGGCTGGTGACTATTTCTTTAGCTTTACTTCTTTCCATTTAGTATGACACCCCTCCTCCAGCCCTAGACAGCCAGTGAGGGCATTGCTGACTGCTTCTGTGGAGCTCAGAGCAGGCCAAAAAGATGCCCTCAGGCATCCAGCAGGAGGACTTCTGGGATGGATTTAAGCTGATTTGAGGTATTCTGGACAACCCTAGAAGAGAGGTGCTCTACCAGTTGATAAAGTATTGATGACTGCAGGGACTGTGGAGGTTAGTCAGGATCAGTAAATTCACTTAAAATGGGGTGAAAATCCCACTGCACTACTAGTGCAGCCTGGAGCAGACATGAGCAGTACACAGCCCCTAAGGGACTGCTGTATGCTCTGGAGTAAATTCCATTTTTCAAGCCTTCCCTTGAATAAAACAAAAAGCCTTTCTAGAAGCAGAACTTCTGTGTACTTTTAAGTGCAGTGCTCTGAGCTGTGAGCCAATGCTGATGTGAATGTTTTGAAACTTGTCAGATCTACAGATGCTAGCTGTCACCAGAATGACAGTCAGTGCCCTGAAAAGTGGTGGGGGCAGAAAAACAGTGGCAGGAGTCACTCAGTATTTTATTTAAATGTGCAGTGTTAAGGGAGTGTGCTCTGAGTTAGAGTTAATGCATGTTGTGTTACATGCACTGTGCTTACATAATTAAAATTCCAGTACCAGTGTAATCCCAGTACAGGCTGCGTATTTTGTAAATGGAACACATGTATTTGAAATAAACCCTGATCAGATGAGAAGCCTGATAACAAGATTCTCCCTGAGCAGCCTGTTCCTGCACTGTGTAAAGAAGTTTTTCCTCCCATTCAGGAGTGGGATCACCTCCCTGACCTGCTGGCAGTGCTTTGGGGGTAGAGAGAGGGAAAATGCACCACAGGATACCTTTTGCCTTCTTGGCTTCCAGGACACACTGCTGCCTCGTGGGCAGCTTTTTGTCCACCAAGACCCCCAGGTCCTTCTCCACAGAGCTGCTTTCCAGCAGGTGAGCCCCCAGCCGGTGCTGGTGCCTGGGGCTGTTCCTCCCCAGGTGCAGACCTTTGCTGAATTTCAGGCAGTTCTTTTCTGCCCATCAAGGCTGTCATGCCATGAGAGGTGAGAAAAACTGCTTTTAGCAAAGACACAAGTGCCTCATTTATGGTGTTACACACGGGTCACACACTTGCCCTTCACCTCTGGCATTGAAAATTTGTCACCAAAACTGGGAGCCTTTAATCCTGGCTTCTGCCCACAGACAGGCTGACCATGAATGATACAAAGAGCAGAGTTTTGGGACAGAAGTTGTCTGTGTGTGTGTGTGTTTTTTGGCCAGCAGTTGCACTGAGGTGAATAGCTACACAGACGTGATCCTGCAGAGGGAGGCAAACACACACCTGTTGGTGTGTCACAGCTTGTCACATCCAGCACGTTCATCTCCGTGTGCTTAAGTGCTGATATTTGAAGTGCTTGTGAGAGTGTTTGTTTTGGAGAAGCAAATCTTTTACTTATCTAGCCGGCAAACTCTGTAGTGACAGTACTCCCTCCACTGCTTCTCCAAATACAAACAGGTCTTTGAAAGGCTTTGTTTAGGGTAGTGAATTGAAATTCTGAAGGTTGAGGGCAAATAAATTATTCTCATATTATTGGTAGTAGTAGTTAGATTGCAGTGTTGATGACAATAACTACTGATACTCAGAACTGTTGAGCGTGTGTGTGAATTCATGTTTTCACACAGGCTGCTCCAAGTACCTGTAAAAGCCACAAAAGTTACAGCTCTTCCCCTTTTACGATAAACTTTGATGTCAGTTAAAGACACCCAGATTTTCATCGCTGATGTGTCACGAAAGGTTACAGCAAAAAGTTGGATTTAACATCTAATGTGTTGTTTAAAATGTATACTAATAAATCACATTGTTGCACACAGACGAGAATTGTGCTGGTGTTCAAGCATGAATATTCTGCCGTCTTTTCTTTCTGGTTTAGCTTTTTCTAGCTGAGTTGTCTTTTTTCCTGCCCTTTATAGTTGATTTTACTGTATTGGAGTTTCTGGTTGATACAATCATATATTTTATACCAACTTCCCGCTTTCAGCTCCCAAAATCCCAGCCTTTTTTTGCCTGTCATTGAGATTCTCCATCAAAAATCGCTGTATTTTCTCCTTTCCAGGGGAAAAGATTCTAAACATCTCTCCAGGAGCTGCTGTGCTGTACTCTCAAAGCCTGTCTGCAGGCAGTGGGCTGGGACCCTCGTTCCTTTCTGCTGCTTGTGCTTCGTGTCTCTCACATTTGTGACATTTCTGGTGCTGTTTATTCATGAGAAGTAGAAGAGCCCCACCCTGTGTGTGAAGATTGTCCTGCCTCTTCCTTTACCCCTTGTTTCTGTTTGAAAAAGTGTTGGTGCTGTTCCACCCAATCCTGATTTAGATGTGTGACCTCTACCACGATGTACAACAGAAAATGTAATAATTTTATGCATTATTAATTATTTATTACAAATAGACATTTCATTTGCTGTTAATAACATGTAATTGTTTTTCCTGAGCTTGCCCTGCTTTCAGTTCATAACCTGCCGGATTTTTCAGTGGAATTAATTCCAGGAGGATGCCAGTCCCTTCCCTGATGTGTGTCTGGCCTGCCACATGTGTCACATCACAGTAATGCAAACCAAATATGAAGTGGGCTATTTATAAAGTCTCAGAGCACTTTGCCAGCAAACTTAAAATTAACAGAGAGCAACCAATTAACAATTACACAATCTGAAAGAAGTGCTAATTAAAAAGTTTTTTTTTAAGAGGTGAATTTTCAATTGAAATACAAAATTAACCGGAGACTTAGTGCCTGAAATAGAAATTTGGACTGATTAACAGAAATGCAAAAAAAAAAAAAGGCGCTAGCTGTGTAAGAAATGAATTTTTAATTTTCTTTTCAGGTAGGTCTGTGCCATGTTTAGGATCTGAAGAAGTTGTGCTGTTTTGGCTAGAAGGTATAAATCAAACTATTTTTCTGTAGTGTTGTTTTAGTCTTACAGTGTTTATGGTTGTGTTCAATCACAAAAATTGGAGATTTTGGCATGATTATGCCTCTCTCTGATGATTTCTGTGCCACTGAGTTCATGATGCCTGCCTTGTTTCAAGAACACAACAGGAGGTAAGAAACAAGAAATTTTCTGGAAGACAGGAGTTGCTTAAAAGCATTCAAGTCTGGTAACTGGGGAAAGTTTTTATGTTTCGAGGTTTTTCTCCTCTTTGCCATTCTGTGCAGTGTTGGGAATGGGAATCTGGTGGCTTCAGGAGTGGTTTGGATGTTACTTTTTTACCAGACAGAGTGGAGCAGGGTAAATGGAATGAAAGCAGCATTAAAAACTGATGTACCTGCAGACTTTCTAAAAATGTCTCTTGAAATTCCTTGGGTTTGTGCATTTTATCTTCTGCATGGGTACATGTAGGGTGATGGAGAAGAAATGAGATTATTTTGATAGAGCAGTGTTTGCATATTAATTGAGCAGGTAAACACTTTGATTAGCTGTGCTTGCATCTGAATTAACAGTGGCTGCTTTTTCTTTAAACATGAATCTTTGTCAAACCCTGATGGTTCTCTCCAAATTTATCTCTAGAATGACCTCGTTTCTGAAATGTAATTTTTCATAGTCTGTCTCTTTCCAGGAGGCTATGTTGTTTTAGTTGTGTACTTGGCAATTTAAAGGAAATAATGAGACCTCCTGTGAAATGAGAAAGCTGAATTCCACTGAGCTTTAGACAAGAGATTTGGGTTCAGTGCTACTGAAATGAATCATCACAGCAGGTGAGGTTGCTCCAAGAAGGCACAGTTCACCACATGAAAAATTAAAGAGATCCCAATCCATGCCAGCTTTGAAATAATAGAACTCATGAATAGTCCTGAAGGCAGACTCACATCTTGCTCCTGGCTCCTATTATGCCACACTCCCAACACCTTCTGAAATTCCTATTGTAGAACCATTTAATCTTGGCTCAATAAGCACTACTAGTGTTGACAATAATAAAGTTTCCTTAGCAGTATTCAAATGGGTTGATATTTTGGTTTGTTTTCTTTTTTTTCTTGTTTTGAACTGAGAGGTGTTGGGAGAGAATCCACATGTCAGCCAAATATTTTTCTTCGTGTGTTGGGAATTGGCACTGTCATAGATCTGTGCATTTTCAGATGCTGCTGTGATCTACAGGTCTCAAAATGTATTTGGGAGGCTTTGTGCTTCTAAAATTCAAATGGATTTCACTGTGAATATGCTCATAACTTAATTCAAAGAGGCATTAACAAAGAAGCTTTTTCCTGGGTCTGTAAGATTTGTTCTTTCATAGTTTACACTATAATTTGGCACTAAGCACTGTGCTAAAAGCTCACCGTATCTTTAAGGGTCAGCACTGTGTGGTGTTTTTTCAGAACTGTGTAAGTATTATTGGCATGTAAAACGAGGTGGTTTTTTTTTTTCCCAGGCTTTGCAGCAGTTTCTGTAAAAAACAGTTTATCCTGGTTATCCTCAGGATTAGAAGTGCTGCAGTTTGGAGATGTAGATGGTTTCTAATGATAGAATCAGAGGAATGTGAGTGGTCTCTGATTCACTGGTGGGTCTCTTCAGAGCTGCAGCCTGTCCCATCAAGGAATGTGAAATCCCATCAGCAAGTGCAATCTTTGCCACTTACATTAACTAAGGATGGTGAAGTCTGCCAAACATAAAAGCACCGTGATTGCAGTTGAAACTGTGTTATAATGGTACAAGGGGTTTCATTAAGAGCCATTTTTATCACACAGCATAGCAGAATCAGAGCAGAAATGTTATTCCAGCATCTCAGAGCAGTAGGTCTCTGCTCACTCTTACTGGTGCCATGCATTGATGAAGAGAAATGATGAGAAAAGCAGCATTTGCTTTGAAGCCTATTAAGGCTGCTTTATTAAAGTGTCCAAACAAGATGTGTGGTTCAGAAACAGGAATACTCGTGTCTGTTGAACTGATTGTTTAACTTTCCTCTGTTACTGGCTTAACTTGGCTTAAAAGATATTTTCCCTGAAGCACTAGTATTTCTAGGGCTTTTTACTATTTAAGCAAGTGTGTTACTGTAAATTTTCTGCTGCCTCTTGTAAAATTGTTTTTCTGTCCCTGCAACTGACTCATTTGGACAACAATTCAGTGGCCTGATCCAATGAAAGATGAACTTTCAATTATTCCTGAGCCACCTCTGCTGTTTTCTTACTTTCAGTACTAAATTACAGCAGAAATGTGAGCAGGTCATCTCATTTAGGCACATTTTGGGGGTAGAGGGAGGGAAAATACAGTGAATACTGCCACACGCTCACAAAAATATTAAAGGAGGCAGTTGTCAGTGAAAATGACCTAGAGGGATAAATAAGAGAGGAGGACCTTGTGAATAGGTTAAATATGCCAGGAGCAGAAGGTGCCCCTCCAGAGTGCTGCCTTCTGAAAATCAGGTGTTATGGGCAATCTGGTATATTCCAAAAGAAAATGGAAATCAAAAGATGTAAACCAAAGGAAAACAAGAGTTTTCCTAAGACTTAAGGCTAATTCCTGGAGAGGGAGCAGCAGCTGTTGCTTGTGGATGCCATCTCCCACCTTGTGGGGGATGCTGGGACAAGGGGCTCCTCCCTGAGCAGGGCTGAGAGGCTTTGCTTGATGATGGGGAAAAGAAGGCTGGTCAATTTAACAATGGGTGGAATGAAATGTGAGGCTGCTGCATCTGGGTTGCACTGGTGCTGGGTTGTTTTGTGCCTCGCTGGTTGGTTGAAATGTCCTGCTGGACACCTGTGGCACGTTTTCCTCCTTGGCTCTTGATAAAGTTAAAAATGTGACTATTGAGCCACAAGCCAAACCAAACCAAGCTGGCAAGGTTGTGGCCAAGTGTCACTTTAAGGCTTTTTCCTTTACAGCTCATATGAAAGTTGGCTAAAAATATTATTTATTTATTTATTATTTATGTATTTATGTATTTATTATGTATTTATTTGTCACTGGGACACAGTGATAGGGCAATAGTTGCAGCACTGGAAGGCTGGCTGGATCCTCACACCTCCTTTGGTGCCAGTGCCATTGCTGTGGGTGATGTTAGTTAAGGTATCGTCAAAGCTGGATCGTTTGCAATTAATTGCTGTGCACTAATTGGTTAATGGATGGCATCCTCTCAATCGTTTGCTAAAATTATAGGACTCATATTTATCAAATACCTTGCACTCAGAGCGCATATTCCAGCTTTGAACCAGATGTGTGACCCTTTTTGGTAAAAAACCCCCACCTCTTGTATTAAGCTGCATCCATCCCACTGACCTCATTCGTGGAGTAAAGCAGCAAAGCACATCCACCAAAACCAGAGGAAATGGATCACGAATGAAACAGGATGTGCCTGGGAGAGGATGTCCTGAAAGCAAACGTGTGGGTTTAGCAGATTGGGTATTTGTAATTAGCCCTGCCTGGTTCATTTTCAGGGGTGGGTGCACATCCACACAGGGAAATTGTGCAGTGCTTTGGTGGTGGTGGTTCTGTGTCGCTGCTGCCAGCAGATGTCTCTGTTGATTATTGCACAGAACTGAATTGAAATGTGATTTATTGTTGGTGGGCACCAGGGAAGTGCCTCATTGCAGCCCTCCCCGAAGAGCTGCAGTCCTGCTCTGTGCAGGAATGTGGCGAGGTAGGAATGTGCACAAATGCCACCCACGCCTGTGTCACTGCCACGGAAAATAATCATGGAATGGTGCTCTCCAGGAAGGACAATTTGAGAAATACCTCGTTTGGTTTGCCTGCTGAAGATTGTTACAGGAAAAAGTGAGGCTTTATTCAGACAAAGCTTGAATAATCTGGCTGAAAGAAAAAGCTCTTACCTAAAGCTGAGAGAAAACATCTCTGGTATAATAATGAAATTATTCAAGTGCCATTTTAGATCATTTTCCCCAGTTCATGTTCTGAGCTGAAATAATAAAGTAATCTAAGTAGGGGTGGCAAATGGGTACTGTAACCTTTTATATTTCTGACCTTTGCTAATACTGAAGTAAGTTTTTGAACGAGGAAGTGGAATTAGGAGAGAAGTTTGAGCAAAGTGGAGTTCCACTGACCTTGGTAAGGGAAAGCCTTTCAAGGGGTGGCTGCTGAGGTGCTGAGAAAGATGAAGGCAAGGCTAAAATTGTCTTTTATCAGCAGAGGGGCAGGTCAAAGATGTAATGTGCTTGAAATTCCAGCTGCCCTGATGGGTGGCAGAAATTCTGACGTGCTGGAAAGGATGTCAGGGAGAAAGGGAGAGAAGTCACAGTGGAGGTTCACTTGTTACAGAATGGAGTTTGGCAAGGAAATGTGGAAAGTAATTAATTAGTATATGTTGCAGAAGAAGTGGTCTGAAAATAAAGATTAAACCAGACAAGGATTCGCTAGGGACTTTCCCCTTGTTGGCAGAGCCTGGTGCTTCAGCCTGCTGCTGAGATAAAGGTTCACAGGAAGGATAAGGGACTTTGGAAACAGGAGGGATAATTGAGTGGGGAAAACAGGGCAATGGAAAGGGTCCAATTTTACCATGCCAGTTGAAAATGGGGGTGGTGTGTCCAAGCAAGCGTGTCCAGAATCAGCAGGCTCTTAAAAACACATCTTACTGGAATGCAAATGCATTTTACACCCAGCTCCCTCAATAATGGTCCGGGTGGGGTGTGGTGAGAGCAGAGATTTATTTTTCTAGAGGTGGAGCAAGGAATCCTCCTCAGTGAATCCTCTTCAGGTGCAACATGAGTACAGTGCTAGAGTGGAGGGTCTTATCTGCCGCCTGACATCACTGTTTAGGATAGCAGAATTTTTTCCTTTCAGGTATGCACTTCTGGGGAATCAGTAAGAAATGAAGCCTGATGGAAACCCTAAAGAAACCTGCAGTGTGTTTTCAAAGTGTTTTTTAATACAAACCACTTAGGAGACTGTGACACGTCTCCAAAAGGATGGATACTTCAGGAAAGCTCTGCTAGAAATAAATTCTTTTATTGTGTTTTGTATTAGTTTTCAAGTTCTTTTGGTTTCCTTTATGAAAAGCTATTTCTCTCTCATTGTGAGAGTGTTTCTGAGGGACGTACGTATCTGATATCAACAGATTCCACATAGGGTTGTTTCAGGGATATTTGTAGTTTCTGAGGGCACAGCTTCCATTGTAGGGAAAATGAAAGTTCTCCTTTTTTTTTAATGAACCACACAGTATAAGAACAAAGAGACCCTTGATAACTTGGAAACAAAGAAGAGGGAAGAGAGTCTTATTTCCAAGGCTGTAAGCAGAGATTTTTTTTGAGTGTAGAATCCCAGATATGCAAAAGGGAGAAGAATCCTGGATTTTTTTAGGCAAATTACCTTTAAGATGAAGGCAAAATGGGTGTCCATTTTCCCAGCTGGCTTTGAAAATGTCAGTCGTGGGGTTTTCCTTGCAAGTCTGATCTTTAAGCTGCTGCATCCTGTTGCTCTGCCTAGCCCAGGGAATAGTGGAACACCTCTCTCCAAACACAAACTGATTTGTTGGGAGCTGTGCTTCTGTGTTCTGTGAACACTGCAGAAAATGGTGACTTTGGGGATAAAATGGGATAAAATGACATAAAATGGACTTTGGGGATAGGAAAGGATAAATAACTGCTGATAAATAATTGAGTTAAATCACTGATCAGGTCATTAACACTGGTTTACTGAACTGCCATGCTTTGCTGGGAAGGGAGAAACTTCTTGCTTTCACCAGGTTCTGTGGGAATCCAGGTCATTTGGCTTTGAGTGGCAATCCACCTCTGGAATAAGAACAGAAGAATAAGGACACTGCAGCCATAACATTCCTGTTCTGTCAGCCTTGCCTGGATCTCATGATAGCAGTAATATGGATCAGCACACGTTCATTGCTGCTGTGGATTTTATGACATGGGGACTGGTGTCTGGGCTTTAAAAAATGGATGGTCAATTAATTTATGGCTGTGAACAGTACTGCAGTTTGCAGAGATGGGGAAAATATTGCTCAAATAATGCTTAGGATCTCTGCTGGTTGCATCTAGTTGGCAAAATTAGAATTATTTCTGCTTTTTTTTTCTAGTGCTGCACAGCAGGTACCACCCCTAAATCGTCTGCTTCATCTCCTGGTGCCCCCAGTGTTGAAAGGTTTGATCTGCACTGGTCAATCCATGCACCCTGCTCTGAGCAGGCAGGAGGACAAGGTGGCCTCATCCCACCTGAATTATCCCACTAAAGAGTTCTGTGAGCATTTTCTATGATAGAAAACAACTTTCTGTCCCATTTCTGGTGATGACAACTGTGCAAACAAGCTGTGCAACGTTGGTGGTCCTTTGCTGCCTTGTTTTTTAGTAAATTGAACTTTAAAACCAATTTAGGTAGTCTAAATATTATATTGCATTTGAAGTGAGTGGGAATGTTTTTATTGGCAGCAAAAAGGTTTAGGTCAGACTATGTAAACCTATTGTGAACATAGGAAAAATCTCTGAATTTTTATGGAATTGCACTTAAAAAGATGCCCTTTACTAAAATTACCTTTTTCTAGGGGGGAAAACCCTGCTGGAAAATAGTATAAACCCCACATTTCATGTGAAACTTCTAATAAAATCAGCTTTAAAAGCTACTTAGATGGTTTAAATCATTTATGCTGATTGATATTAAAAATCAGCATGTTTTTCTCCATCTGAGATTTTATGTTTTATATTTCATTTATGAAATTAAACTAGATATACCTCTGGATATAGACATTTTCATTTTATATTATTTTAAGACCCCAATCTGTTTTTTGATTTTAGTGCTGCACAAAAATAGCAAGTTTAAATAAGCCTGATTGGGAAAGCCTTCTACTATTATTTGTACCTTGTCCTTAGAAAGATAATTTCTGTAATGTTTTGTCATATCTTTCATGTAGTATCTGAAATTTACTTTTGAATTATTTGATGATGTGATTCCTAAATGGTACCAGAAGTGTGATACAAAGCAAGACACAGGAAATGCTAAACTGAGGATGCCATTATTCAAGGTTTCATTCACATTAAAATGTATCTAAGTAAATATTATTTCTTTGACCTGCGTAAGTCTGTGTTCTATACTCATATATTATTTTTATATGATTTTTATCAGTGTATATGAACTTCGTGTTATACTATATTCCAGTAACTTTTATCTGAATGGTTCTGCAAAATTTAACAAATATATGCTGCAGTCACAGTTTATCCTGATTTGTAATTATTCATCTGAACTTGCTTTGTCATTTTAGGCTAAAATACTCAAAGCACCTTGTTATAAAGCTTTTTTTTTTAAGGTGACTATGAAAATTGATTGGGCAACTGCAAAAGATTGAAATGTACACCATTGCACACAGTGTCTGCCATAGAATTAATGCAGTATTTGGAATTTGCAGCTGTTATGGAGATCAAAGCAAACACACTGGGTTTTTTTCTGTGGTTGTAATGAGATACACTACAGGGAAATGTATTTTAAGGTTGCTGCTTCTCATAGGAGAGAACACAGCACTTGTAATGAAGCCTTTCCAGGAGAAAAAGGGAATCTGCGTAGTTAATGTGGTGTTTTCCTTTCTGGGAATCCCCAGTCCCCAGCGAGACAGGGATGTGTTTGAAAACATCCAAGGAAATCTGAGGAGGCAGTGGGAGCTGTGTGGTTTGGGATGAGGATGGCAGAGGGCCCTGTGTCTGTTCCTTCAGGCAGGGGCTGGATGAGAAAGACCTGACCAGGATAAGAAAAAGTCACCTTGCTTTTTAAAGCAGCAGTATGATAGGAGTAGCCTTGGAGTATGGGAATTCTGATTCAGATTTGGGGCATGTTGCTGAGCTTTCTTCTAAGATGCTCCTGAACATCCAGAGATGTGCAGGGCTCTGTTTTGTCCTGTGCTCTTGGAGCGGGTCTGCTGCAGCTCCCCTTTGGCATGGCAAACTTTCACTTCTGTTGTGCTTGGGAATGGGACACACAGGGATAGCTTTGAACATGCAGGTGTAATCAATACGAGGTTCTGTGCTCTTTATTGCTTCATACACTCTGCAGTTACTTTGTAGTGCCCGTGCTGATTCCCAGGTTGTTGCTAGATGCATTTTAAGCAGTTACCCTTTTTTTTCTTCTGAGTATTTTTAAAGTGAGAAGACAATTGTCTTTTCCTTTTTTTTTTTTCTTTTTCTTTTTTCTTTTTTTTTTTTGACTGCAATTAAGATCAAATGAGGCAACTGAATTTAGCATCACCAAGAATGCAGGAAGCCCAATGCTGCTCTGTTTTGATGTGACATAGGCATGTTTCATTTGAAAACCAATTGTTAAAATGTGTTAAATTTTCAAGAGCAGAGCCAAGGCCCATCCCTCTCACAATGCAGTTACCTTGGCTCCTTGCCTGGCTAGAGCTGGGATCTATAATCATTTCAGAGTATGCCAAGTTACTAAATCAGAACTTAACCCAGGAGGAATTCACAAGAATCAAAAGCAAAGGGTGGGATGCTATCAGCTACCAATTCCCATCTGAAAAACACGGTCTTTAAAGCTGCAGAAAAAGATGAGAAATAGGAAAGAGACAAAATTCCTGCCCTGTGCTACATATTTCACTCTGCTGCAGCCTTTGGACACACAGCCTTTGCTGTAGTTTCAACTCTATGGGAATAACGCACGTGAAAACAGAGAATGCAGCCGCTGTCATCCTCCTTTCCTGCCAGCACTGCTCCCTTCTCCCTGAGGAGAACTGAGGTCCAATTGACATCCTGAGGAGCATTTTATCCACTGCCTTGTGGGCCACAGATGCCTTTTGTGAGTGCTCCTGGGCGGTGGCCTCCAGAGGTCACAGGGTCCCTGCCTGTCTGGTCGCGGCTCTGTCTGTGGCACTGGGGGTGAACCACAACCTTCCTTGGTCTGGCTTCCTTCCCAAGCAGTGTTTCCAGACTCACTGGAGACTGAGGCCATTCTGTGTGAGGATCACCTTGGATTGAAGGAGGATACATGTGGCAGTACTGGCTTCTTTTTTCCTGCCAAGGTCGGGATTAATACACGGGAGTCGCTGTTTGTGTTCGGACCTGGATGTTTATTATTCCTTATCTGTTTACAGGACTCATGTGAGCTCTAACTAGCAAGTTAGAGAACAGAGGTAAAATGGAGTGCTTCTCTATCTCTACGAGGTCTTTTCCAGGACAATCTGTCCAATTATGAAATGCCACCTAAATTATTTTTACTTTAAACCCAACAATTAACCACTTGAAGTCTGCAATGCAGATTTCATCAAGCAATTACAGAAAACACCCAAACCCATGAGGAAGAAGGTGAAGAAGAAGGACCCAGACAATGCCCAAAGTTCATCTTGACTCACATGTATTACTATATACTAAAATCTTAAATCTAAGTTTTTCACCCTGTGAGATCACACAATACTATTCAAACTACACACCCACAACCCCGGTGTTAGCACTCAATTTTGGAAGCCTATTCCATGGCCTCAGGTCAAATGTGATGCTTGCTTGAGGGTCAGCACCTTTTGGCACAGAAAGTCTGAAATTTTCAGCCTCCAGGGTTCCAACAGCCACATGCCTTGTTGAGAAGGTTTTTTCCCTGGTCATTTTTTTAATCTGTGTTTCCTTGATTTATTTTTAGATTACACTTCTGCACTGGTAAGAGGTTTCCCCAAGTTTGTGTATTAATTTATGAGCTGTCTCCCACTGAGAGTGTTTCCTGCAGAGTCAGAACTCGTTTTTTCAATACAAGAGAGACTGAAAACTTTAAATGAAGCTTTGATAAAAGGAGAGCTATAAAATAAGTATTATTTTTAAAGGGAAGAATTGTTTCCCATCTTCTGCTATCAGAATGCTCAATGCCTGGTTTCCAAAACACGGGGAGTTTGCAATCTCTAGCACTTCCTAACAACTGCAGGTCCCAAAAGATTAATAATAAACAAACATTTATGGTCAAATCTGACAGTTTCATTTTTAGAAGGAACTCTTTGTGCGTAGAGAATGAATCTCTGCTGTTCAATTCAATATTTGTTGTCTGACTGCCTGTTTCCCTTTGCTTTAGTGATGCCAAGAGCAGTGAGGTTTACTGATATTCCTGTCTTTTCCTCTGCTTCCTGATGCTTTAAAAACAACTAAATAATAAACTAAATAGGGAAGGTTGGGCACTGGGCTGTGTTGCAGATGTGTTGCTTATAGTAATAAGGTTTATTTTCGGTAGCCTAAATAAAAATGACATTGTATTCCAAAGATCAAGGAAGCCACAGCTTGTAATAATGATATTATTATTATTAATAAGAATAATAATGATATGAGGGAGTAATCACCCTGCACATTTCCTTCTCCATGTGCTAATTTTGCCTGTTCACATTGGCAGTTCTTGTAATCTCTGTGTTTGTGCAGTGTCTGGCACACCTTGACTTTGATATCTCAGTATTTATTATTGATAACTGCAATACCAGGTTCAAGAATGTGTAACGTGTAAGAAACAAATGAATTTTTGTCTCTTCTTTAAAGATCCTGTTTTGTTTTTTCTCTGATCTGCAAACATTTCTAGGCACAGAATATTATGTGTTATTAAGGATTCCAGGGAACAGTTACCATCACCCACTCTAGATTTATCTAAAAATAAGTGAATTCTGGGGGGAAAAAAAGAGAAAAGGGTATTTTTTGAATCATAAATTGAGTAAAGAACAAACTTTTACAATATTTATGATGTAGCTCTAAATGTACAATTTTTAGGACTTTATCAAAATGTACAATTTATGTGGATTCCTTCTCTTCAGTGGAGATGATGAATTACTAATTTTTCAGCAGGTCTCTGCTGAATTAAAACATGAAACAGCAATTCTGTTTGGTGACAAAAGTAGTTACTTAAACCAGTCCTGAACATGTTTCCATGACTTCAGCACTTCCAAGCCATTGCTAGTAAAGTGCTCTTCATGTTAAAGTCCCAAGAGATTAATGGTCTTCCTGGGTGGGTATCGTGCTCATGCATATTAAGAGCTGTATTTGAATATTTTTGCATACTCTAAAGGCTGTGTGACAAATGTTGCCCTGTGTATAAATGACCCAGGGGAATAATGGTTGTCTGTGAAGACTTTCCATTTCAGCATCCAGCATCTTTACTGTCACTATGGTGAATGAAGCTGTAGAAATGCTTAAAAATAGAGTCAAGAGCTAAAAAATTATTTTCTTTCCAGTTGTCTCTGTGAAATGTGAGTCACCCTTGCTGTCCTGTGATCACAGACACTGAGGCCCCAATCATCAGTAATTATTGCTCCTCCTTTAGCAGGTGCCACCCAGAAAACCCAAGGATGATGGGGTTTATACTCTTTTTATCCCCTAGATTTTCTTGCTTATTTTTCAAGCACACTGCTGGAGCTGTACCAAAAAGTGGGATGAAATGCCTTGTTCTTCCATTTGCTTTACTGGGGGCAGGATTTGGACCTTTTAAGGGAGGCATTATATATGTTATTTATATAAACACAGGTTTTGTTCAGCTTCTGCCATCAACTCCTCTTTGTACCCCTTCATTTGTAATTCATACTCGTGTCTGATGACATTAAGCACAGAAAGTATTAAGAGATATTTCCAAAGCAGAGGACAATCAAACAATTAACAGAGAGTTGGTGGCAGGAGCAATGCAGAAAGTGGAACAGTCACCCCAGGGATCTTTAAAAAGATCAGAGAATCCTCTCATCCTTTCAGGCTGATATTTATAGACTTTGCCTCTTGACTTAGGACACAGGTTACTCTGGGGTTTTTCTTCCTTTTTTTTCAGTTCATCTGAAACTTTCTTTTTCCAGAAGAGAATAAAGTTCAAGTAAAACATGACTTTTTACTTGACCTTTTCACTACAGAGAATTACCAGGTTTGGTGGATTCCTGGTATTCTCCCTGGGAGATAAGCCTGGGTCACACAGAGAAATTTTTTTTTTTTTCTTTTTTTGAGTGAGTGAGTGAGCTTTTGAATCTGCTGGACAAGAAGATCCATGAGATTTTAGAAATGACAAATGGCTGGGGCCAGGACAATACCTCCACAACATTTTTTTATTGCCCTAGTCACACTCACATTTGATGTTTGCAACTAGTTTTTATAGGGGAGCATAAAAGTGACTTGAACAGAAGGCCAAATCAAAAAAATGCATTGCATGGAAAACAGACTTTATTATTTTATTGAATATTGATTCAGAAATGTTCTTTCTGATTACTCAGCTTTAGATTTTTTTTTCAGTCAAGATGGTCAGAAAAGAAGAGGTGAAGGTGTAGCAAACCTTTTCCTCTGCTGTATGAATACTGCTCACCTTTTTGTCTCTCTGTACTGGAGAAAAGGTTTTTATAAGTCCCAGATTTTGTATTGATGTCTTCTTTATTTTCTTTTTTCTAAAATGTATTTGGACCATAATCATATGTAGCAGGCTGGATTATGCATGGTGCTAAATCCTGTACAAACATTCATGAAAAAGCCAGTTCTCTCCTAAAAAACCCTTTGCCCATGGGATTATCACTTGTGTGACAATTATTCCTTTACTACAAGTACTCTGCCAGAAGTTATTCTTTCTGTTGTGTTAGAGCTTACTGCTCTGCACCAGAATAATTCTGTGTATTACACATAATTTATCCCTACCCCAGCACATTGTTAATAATTAGCATAATCTCCATCACAGTAATGCCAAGAATTATCAGTTGTAGGCCAGGAAGCTGCTGTGCTCAGTGCTCTTGAAACTCATCACAACAGCAGTCCCAGACAAGACAAGGTTTTCATGGAAAATCTTCATGGCTGAATGGATAATAGGTAGGATTGGGAGCCAGTAATTCCTGTTTTCTGGTTCTGCTTCTGCCACTGATTCAGTGTGTGGTTGGTGCCATCAGAGCTACTGCAGATATCTGTGTCTGCCTGTTTCCCTTGACATAAAATGGGATTAATTCCCTGCCACGTTTGGATGGAGGAGAAGAGCAGATAATGCATTATATGTGTAAGATAGCTTTGCTGTGAGCTTGTAGGAAGGGAGGACGATACAGGAATTCAGGCTGGGGGTTCAAGTGAGGGGTCAATAGTCATCCATCAGGACCCTGGGGTTGTTTTCTGCAGAGCTGCTGCCCAGCCAGTCAGTCCCCTCCCTGGAGGGATTCACAGGGTTGGTCCAGCCCACTCTCTGGGCTTTACATCTTGCCTTTTTTGGACTTCATGAGGTTTTTAGTGGTTTTACCTCCAGTTTGTTGTGTTGCCCCTGAATGTTTGCCTTGCCTCCACACTCCTCCCTCTTTGGTGTCGCCTGCAAGTTTATCCACCCTGCTGATGAGCTGTGGGTGTGAAAGGCCAGCTCCTCTCCCAGCACGGGTAAGACTCTTCTCCAGCACAAACATGCTGCTCCAAACCCTCGGAAATTATGGAAACTGATAAGAACCCTCTGCACATTTGTCCAGATTCCACACGGGCATTGCTTTCATTCCAGCATTTCGGAGCTGGCAGGTCTAATTGAAGGATGGGAGACAGCCCAAGCCCACAGGTCTGGTTTGGAGCTGCAGCATTTGTGTTTGGGCATCCTGTCTGTTTAAAGCTGACAGAGCTCTGAGACAGCTCAGGTGACAGCAGAACCTGTGACAGCAGGTAACAGGAACTTGAGGGGTACAAAGTGGCCCCAGAGGACAAATTTAATGTGAGAAAGGCAGCTCGCAGCCCTAGCACTGGGGGATGCCCGTGGTGTGCACGGCCACAGGCTGGTGCAATTGGTGTCTGCGAGAGGGGAAGGGTGATTTTAGAAAGGAGGGGCAGCTTCCCTCACCTTGCTAACAGCCTGTCTACACCAGCCCAAAGGTGATTTATCCAGGGCTGCAGGGTGAGAAGCAGCAGAACTCTCAGTGGTAGCACTTTGCTCTAAGTGTTAGCCATGCTAAAACGAAGTAAAACTTGATTATACCAACAAAAGCAAAGGAAATTCACAGTCATATATAACATGCCTGATCCTCCCTCCCTCCTTTGTGCTCAAATGTGATTTAAAAAAAAAAAAAAAAA
>VZSR01002364.1:93627-105420 GCA_013398615.1 Brachypodius melanocephalos | reverse complement strand
GAAATTACGCAAAAATCCTCATCCTATCGGAAAAAAAAAGAAAAAAAAACAAACCACAAACCCTCAAAACCCCCATAACCCCACAAGTTCCAGATCCTAAAAAGCAGCCATTGTTCAGGACAATCATCTCCAACTTTCAAATGGATAGAGCATCTGAAATCAAATAATATCTGTAGTTTTTCTATGAAAGATGCTTTTTCAGAAAAACAAAGCTTTGTCCTCCATTTTCAGCTTTCTTTTATCAAATCCAGGTTATGTTAGAAGAGCAGCTGACTGGGAACAAAGGAAGATTAAAAAGGGCTGCCAGTGAGGAACTTTTTTTCAAGCAAAAAAGGGCTTTATTTTTAAATTTGCTTCCCTGCCTGTGAAAGAGATGTAGAAAAAGGAAACCATGGACAAAAGTGAAAAGAATGGTAATGTTGACAATAATGTGTCTGTATTCACCTTCAGGCCATGTGTGGGATAATCTGTCCATATGGGAATTTTTTTTGGTTATTTTTCTGAGGGTGAGGGGTTTATGTGTGTGCCATGTGGTTTCCAATGCCATATTTATGACAATAAACTGGCCAGAGCACAGGTTTGAGAAGTGGCCCATGATCAACTATAACATTTAAATGCTTGTGTGCTGCATGGCAGGGCTGGGACCCTGCAACTCCCACTCCATGTCAATGGAGGGTTTGGGGAATTGTGTGAATGCTGAGAGACAGCTCCCCACAGCAGGATGGTTAAGAGTTAGGCTAAGCCATGGAAAGGGAAAAGGCCTGTTTAATTCAGTGCCATAGTAATAATTTTTACATTTGGCTCTGCGTGGCATGATTTGAGCGAGAAGGGAAGATCCTGTTCTGGCACTGTCCTGTCCTAATTCCCCAGGTATTGGGAACTGCAGGCACCAGGTTACCAGGAGTTTTCTGCAGCACAGAAATGGATCTGAGGGATACAGCTGTGTCTTGGACTGACAAAGTGCTGTTCTGAGCTGCCTGTCACCCTGTCTTCCTCCTGCAAGCCACAGCTGGTGGCCACCTCCTTGTCCCCAGCCTTCTGCACAGGTTCCTCAGACCCCTCTGCCCCAGAACAGTCCTACAGCTGCCAGGATTTGCATGCACATTTTTATATCTTCAGGGGAAAATGTGAGGGCGGGAAAAATAATTTCACAACTAGATTTTGTCTCTGTTTGTCCTGCTTTTTGTTTCAAAGACAAACCAGGATGAATGCGAATAAAGTTTCAAAATGCAGTGAATGCTGCTTTCTAGCTGATCTCCTGAGGGGAGCCCAGTGCATCAGGATGACTGTTTTTCCCCTTCCCTCATTAAGATTCTTCATTTCCCTCATCACACTGGCACATTCTCTGGCAGAGGTCAGGTTCATTGTGGAGGTCAGGATCGTTTTCTGTTACAGCGTTATTTTCTTTTCCATCATGGAATCTTCCAGCGTGGAAAAAGCAGGGTAAAAATAGACCTTTCTTGCCCTGCAAAAGCTTGTTTGCATCCTTCTGTCCTCGTTCAAAATGTCTAATGCTTTATCTCATCTTTCTGTCAGTTCCTGAGTTGTCCCCTCTGCCTCCAGACCCTCCTACTGATAATCTGCCACTGTCCTGACTGCATTTTTTGGTCTCTCTTCTTGCCACCCTTCTCTTCCTGAAGACAAAAAAGTCTGTGTCCTTTGAACCCATCCATCTCCTGTAGGGATTATTTAAACACTGAAAATGATCATCTTTGGAATGGTCTTTTTAGGAACTCTGTATTATGATTTATTGATAAGTGTGCTGCAAAATTTCAGCTGAAATAGCTGCTTGCCTTGATAAAGGAGCATTTTAAATGTATAACAAGGATATACATTGTAATCTGCTAAAAATGTTGTTATGACCTGCTGTTCCAAGATTATAAATGAATTCTGCAGAATCTGTTCCTTAATTGTTTGGTTTTCTACCCACCGGTGTACTTTCAGTGCCTTGTAAACAAGGTCTAAAATAAAATAAAATAAACTTCATTGCAATGCTGACCTCAGCAGGACCTTTTGTTCGATTGAATATGTTACACCGTTCCTTCACAGGTGATTTTTAGTGTTTCTGAGCTTACTTAAGTGAAAAGTTGCGAAGAGCAACAGCAACAAACAGCAAGCCACAACCCTTAGAATGGGAGGCTTGGAAAATGTTTCATTATTCTGTTCAGAGCAAGGGGTTTGCTGGAGCAAAAGGGAGCACTGGGAGCAGAGGCCATCAGGAGGTTTGTTTCAAGTGCCTGTTCCTCACCCAAATGAAATGCCAGTGCAGATCCACCCTCTCATTCCATGCTATTCTTTCTGAGGGGCTTTAGCCTGTGGAAAATCAGTTCTGCAAGACACAAAGGTATTTCACAAACCAGTATCTCCACTGCAGAGGAGAGTAAGTGTTGTGGAATTGTGCTCTGCTCAGTTGTGTCCAGGCTGTAGATAGCACATCTTCAGACAGCACATCTTTCAGCTCCTGTGGAAAGGGATGAAATGGGGGCCTCTGTGTCAGACACCACATTTTTGAACAAGATTCCCATCAGAGATATGGAAAAAGAGCTTAATGCTGTTTATTGACCTCGTGCAGCCAGGCTGGGCAGGCCCTTCCTTTAACAGGCTGGATCTAGAGATCTCAGGGCTTCTGCTGAGGATTTGCTTTCCCTTCAATTTATGCCAGCATTCCTCAGGAGACAGTATTTTATCCTTGTCGTGCCAACTTGGACGCAAAGTGACTTCCCACTTATTGTCCCCCCTGCTTCCGAGCTCTGCGAGGCGCCAGCTGGGACAATGCCACCGTGGGCACCCCAGTGAGATCAATTTGGCTCACAGCTGTGCTCATTGTCAGCTGTAATTATTGGGGTTAATGTGATTAGTTTCACTGGTGGTGTGGGTAAGTCTCTCCTGTTGTTGCTGCTGGCGATGGATTCGGCTGTGTGAGTTCTTTGCTGAGCTGGTTTATGGCACCAATTGGAATCGCGGCAGGTGAGGGAGCAGCTACGTGAGGAAAGTTGGAAATCAAGGTAGAGGGGAGCAGGTGGGTGAAACCTCTTCTGTACCAAGTGAAATGTGTGCTGCCTGCTTGCTGTAAGAATAGAAGGAACCCCCACAGAGAAGATTTTTTACCTTCAGATATTTTTTCTATCTAAAGGTTGTGGATAAATAAGGTTTATTTCACTCAAATCGACTGCTGATATCAGGTGGGTAATACCAAAACTCAGATAAGAATGGGTTTGCTGTTGATACTTTCCATCTCATTCAGGCGCTGGTGGCAAAAGCCAGCTCTTCTGTGTGGCATTCCAAAATGCATTTAAGTCTGTTTCATTTGTCATTTTAAAAGAAGTAAGAGGTGGGAGGTGAAATGTCTTTTTCTCTCTTGGTTTTATGAACTGAGCAGGAAAGTGAGGTGAATTGTAGTCAAATGTGAGGAGCCTTCTCACCCTTAATTTGCCATCTGAGAATCATATGGTTTAAGCACAACAAGTAATGTGTGGGAATATGAGTCAGTGAAGGAGAGAATCAGCAATATAAATTAGTTTATTCCTACAAAATTAAAAAGACTCAGTTTGATTCTGCTGTTGTAGCTTAATAGGGACGTGTGGAGGCTCTCAGATGCCTGAAATTTTAGGGATTAGCACTGCTCCTGGAAAAGGGATTGAATGCCACTTACCATATTTCCATTTGGCACAAAACAGCACAGCTATATTACACATAGCATGTTTTTTATCTTTACCTGAGCTGTGTGTGCACATCTGTCCCTTTTCCTTTGTGCTTTTGGCCTCCCTCCTTTTCCTCCCTCTCTTCAGGTATTTGGCTGGCTCCAGCATGTTTTGTCAGCCTTTTGCCAATGCCTTCATCTTTGCACCAAGTGTCCACATTTCTGTCAAGCTGCTAAAATTGATTTAAAGCTGAAAAGATAAGAAAACAGACAAGAAACATTTTCAAATTGTAATTGAAGATAAGAAGGGAAATCCCTAAGATAATGGGGGTTTTGGAGCACGAGCCAACTGGAAATATGTACTTAGCTCTTGATATGGACATTCCACAGAAAGGGCCTCTATGAAAAATGGATTTTGTGTTTACCGGTACAAAGAAATCTTTTAACATTAAAAAAAGAGAAGTCCAGTCTATAAAATTTAGTCTCTTGTCCATTTGAGTGCATGTAATTCCCATCAAAGTGGCATTTGTTCTGGTGTGGAAATGAGAAGCACGTCAGGCTTTTGTGCAGATTTTCAATTAAACTCAAGCACAGAGATTTGGTTTTAAAGCACATGTCTTCTTGCAGAAACTGCCACAGTGTCTTAGGCACTTTTAAATTTCCATCCCCAATCAGAGATTTTATTGGAAAGCTTGTAAAGAAAAACTTTGTGAGAAGAGTGGGGAGAAGGACTTTGTGCTCTTGTCCTTTCACCCAATCTTTTCAAATTCCATGATTATGTTCCATTAAGCTGTCACAGAATTATTTCTTGCTTGAGTATGTTCCTCTCATGGCCATCCTGGTGCACATAAATTGCCATCAATGGCTTGTTTTTAATTTCCAAGCTAAGCAAGTGGTGGAGAGGAAAGGATCTTGTGGGTGCTCCAGCTCCAGTGCCAGTCGTGGCTCTCTCAGGAGCGTGGAGCTGAGGTTGTGGGATCCTGACCACATCCCTCCCTTACCCAGCAGCTGGACCCTCTGCTCATCTCTTGTTTTTGCAGCTGGAGGAGCTGCACTGGCAGGGCTGGCTCCAGCAGGCAGGGACACCATGCTGCAGGTTTCTCTTGGCAGGATGGAGCTGGTTTTTCTTTCCACTTCAGCTCACTTTCCCTGGGAGCTGCGGTGCTTCCCCAGGAGCCGAAGTGGGAAAGCAGCATTTTCAGTCTCAGCTTGGCTGTATTTTGAGCACTCTATAAAGACAGGTTTTCCACAGCCTCCCTTCCACACCTCTTTTATTTTACTTTCAGGAAAATGCCATATCATTTCAAAGGAACCACCTCCTGCCTGTGTGTCTGCAGCCACAGCTTTGTAGTAAGGAGAAAATCTAGCCCAGGCAGGAGTGCCATGGGCTCCAGAAAGTGTTTGAGTCACAGCCAAAAGAAAGGAGGAAACAATTCCTTCTCAGGCTTCTTGCACTGCAATAAGAAAAAGATGCTTTCTGTACTTTATTTGAATGGCTGCAGGGGCACTCTGGGCCAGTGGCTTCAGGTCTTGCTCTGCAGGCACAAACACAGGGTTGTAGATGCTGTTCCCTCTAAAAGGTTTGTTGGAATTCTTGGTTAAACTTCATGCTTCATAATTTTTTTTTCTCCCCTAAGTAAAGGTTGTTTCACAATGGGCAGAATTTTAAAGAGTCCATTTCCAACCCAGAGTTGTGCTGTTCTTCAGGAGGATGCTAAGTTCTGTAGCTTTGTATACATTTATTTGTATACATTTCTGTGTTTTCATCAGGTAGCCTTTTTTTCCTTAGTTTTATTTACTTGGAATTTGTCCGACTGTATGCACACAAATGGAAATTTAACTTAAATGTAGTTTAATAGTAAACCTGATTTAGTTAAATAGGCAAATATTTATTTTTTTAATGACATTTCTTTTTCACTTAAACTTAGCAATCAAAGGAAGTTCACTAAAGCTAGTGGATGAAATGTTTCTTTAAAACTCTTTTTACAGGTGAGTTCTCACTCGAATTCTGAAAATTCTGTGTTTTGACAGATAGTTTTTATTTGAGGTGTGTAATTATCTTAAAATCTGGCTGAAACTCCAAAGGAAAGATTTGCCAAGAAGAGCAATTATTTACCACCAATTGAAACAAAAGAGGTATCTTAACATTTGTTTCATTGTAGAGAATAAATCCAGTACATAAAAGTACTAATATGGAACACTGAAAAAGTGTGGAGTGGCTGTGTTGACATAAAACCAGATATTTGCTTTGTAGCTTTACCTGTAATTAGAAAGCATCTTTATTACATATTTACCTGTAATTAGAAAGAATCTTTATTTTTTGTTGACTGTCTTGTTAACAAAACAATATAAATTGTTTTGTTAACAAGTGTTTTAGTCTTAATACAATCAGGCCTTTCCATCAGTTGCCATAAAGTCAAGTTTAATTTTTAACAAGTTCTCTTTTTAATAAAGTTTGACTGCAAATATTTACGCTTCTATTTTTTTTTCCCCTCCGTGCTTTTAATGGAAACAGAAAGACAGAAGAACAAATAGAGCCAACTCAATGGTGTAAAGCAGCTACAGAAATGGACGTGAGTGTAAGAAATTAGTAGTGTACAGCCTGTGGAGTTAGTGGATTTTAGTGACTTGTGCTGGGGGGACTCCTGGCAGAGACACTTTTGGCATGGTTGCTATAGAACGAGCTTCACAGCCCTCCAAAATGGGAGTGGCTAAATATCAAGGGACATTTCAAGGATGCCTGATGCTATCAATATGACCATGAACTGATTATTGCTGCCTGTTGAAGTCATTAAACTGAGAGATATAGCAGGCTGAAGTTTACAGTATTGATCCAGTTTCAGTCCTGGTAAAAAGATATATGGAGGAAATATAATGGTATTATTACTGCTCATCGTAAAGCCACGTGCAAAGCGAACAGAGGATCTCTTAAACTTTACTGTTGCATAAACTACATAAAGCACTCCAGAAGCCAAGGTACGTTCATGCTTAAAAGCAGGGCAGATGTTTTATAATGGGAGCAAATTCTACAGCACAAATAATTACATTGTAAGTCACAGTTGTGATTGTTTTTATTATGTCGTGAGTAAATGACTCCAAAGTTCCTAAGAAGACATAAACAATAAAAAAAGGAACTGCTTTCAGTTGCAGGTGCACTGAGACACAACGGAACTCAAGAAGAAGTATTGAATAAAAACCTTTTTCCCTTCCCATCTGGCCTAGAAAGGGCCACATCAGCTGGCTGCCACCTGTAACGTTTCTTCTCATCCTTTTTCCAGTGATTGGCCTCACTGGAGCAGCTCTGGTGGCTGGAAAAGGTCAGTGCTTTTCTTTCCCTGAAACATTTTTTCCTCTGCACTGTGCCTCTGTGTCTGGGTTGCCTTAGGAAGCCCAGGTGGGATGTGCATTCTGGGGAGGTTTGGCTCCCTTCTGTGCAGCCAGGCAGCACCCCAGAAATACTCAAACTAATGAAACATGGAGGGATTTCAATATTTCCAGATGGCTGAGTCCCTTGCAGTTTATACTGTTGTAACTGTACCGTATTTCAATTATTTCTCAGCCATTAGTATGCATAGCTTAGCATTTCTGGTTAACATTTGATTTCCCAGTGATGGAAGCAAAGCCTGCTACAAGGAAATACTTGCACTGGGGCCTAAAAATATTGCCCATGAAAATTTTCTTATTCAAAATACAGTATGTTTTTCTGGCACTTTCCAGTGATTATGAAGCTAATGAAAATGGAAGCTGTTGCATCCATCTGTCCTGAATATTACTTGCTTTGGAAATAAGAGCATTGAGAACTCTGAATCACAACTTTAAGGAGAATATGGGGTGGACTCACACCTTCTTCACCTGTGCAAGGGCATGTGGTGGCAAGAGGGACAACAGGAAAAAGGGGAAATCTCTTTTCCTTCCTCTAGGTTTTGTTGTTTCAAGCAGCAAGGCACAGGAGTGGACACTGCTGTCCTGGTTTATCATATAGATCTAGGCTGTTAACTCCTGTGTTTGCCACGATTTGCTGGCTGCTATCAGTGCTCACAAATTGGGAGCTGTAAAGGAGGACGTTCACACTCCCATATTCTGGATATTACCAGCGCCAGGGGCGAGTGGAGTGTTATATTGCTTCAATTTGCCTTTTGTCATAAAACTTCTCCTTCTCCCATTCTCTCTGTACCCAGTCCCTTCATGTTTCATGCCTTGACTTTGAGTGCTTTGTTGCCACGACAACTCTGCACCATCCTTCTGTTGCATTATTGCTGTTCCCATAACTAAGAAGTACATCAAATAAATTAAACTTGTCAATCACATCTAAAACAAAAAGATGTTGAAGATGTTTTCTGTCTGTCCCCAGTATCATAGCAGGTCCAAGCAGGGTGCCAGTTCTGGGCTGCAGTCCCTGCCTTGTTTTCTGGGTCCTCATTACTTAAAACAGATGCACTGAACCTGGTGGGAAATATTTGGTGTCTGAAAATAGTAACTTCCTCTGGATCATAAAAATTCTATCACTATTGCATTCTTTACTGGCAAAAATATCCTTTTTTTTTTTTTTTTTTTTTTTTTTTCTAATTTATTCCCAGTTGTGGAAGTAAATATATTAATAGGTTCTCAATCATTAGTCCTTAAATTGTCTTGTAAAAAGAGTTATTCCCTCTGTTTTTGGCCCCTAAGTTGAAGACCAAATATAGAACAAGACTGCTCAGTCACTTGCAAGTTGGGCTCTATCTACTTCCTGCAAACGTTGATTTTATTTTGTAAAGTGTCTATCAAAACATGTGAATGCTATTCCAACCTGGCAGTCTGTAGAAAAGAAAAGGAAAAATTATTTTTTCAGGGAGCTGCCCAGAATTTTTTTCAGGGAGCTGCTGGTCAGTGAATGGAACTGACATACCATGCTTAAATATTGAGGCATTTTGTTTATAGTTGTAAATACCAAAACTAGCAAATGTGTTATTTCTCTGAGACACCGATGAAGATAATTACTTGTCACCATTTTACAGATACGTGTTTTCCTCAGTGAAACATTTATTTGTGTTTTTTTCAGGCTCTATAAAAGTAAGGAAAATGGAAAAAATATTTTCCACGCATCTCTCTTTAGGTAACAATAATACAGCTTTAGAAACATGTAATCTGCTGCAAATTATATTTACCATTATATGCCTGATAGCTGGAGGCTTTTGTTGTATGTTTGTAATTCCCAATCTGAGACTGTGCTGAACACGATGTAATTTGCTCGAAGGCTGTGTAACTCACGGGAGGGGATACAAGGAATTCCAATATTCCCATCAACAGTAAATTGGTCTGAAACCATATTATTTGTTTCCATTTTCTTCTGAGGAAGAATAACAACCCTTACACAGATTTTTCCCTCGTGTGAGCTGTAAGTCTATTGGCTTCCAAAGTTGGATAAATGTGTTTCTGGTATGATTTAAAAAGAAAAAAAAATAAAATAAAAAAGAAGAAAGTGATTTTATAATTCAATAAAAATCAAAACCCATTTCTTTTTCAGAGTAACATTGGGTCTTGTTTGCAGTGGTTATGAGGCACTGCTGCTTCTTGTGCTTTTGAATGTTCAGGTGATGAAGCAGTGTGTTAATGATGCATTAAGTGAATAAATTAATGTATTATCAGTTAAAAATAAAAGCATAAGAAGGGTTTTTTTATCTCTGAGGATTTTGCAAGTGATTATCTTTTTAAATTTAGCCAGTGGTTAAATGCATCCATCTCTTGCCTTATAGGTCATAAACTTTTCCCAGGTCTGAAAGTCCTGTTGGTGAGAAGCACTGGAGATGCTTGCACTGGCAATTATTCCAATTTCTATTTTGTTAACTATTGCAAGAAAGGCAAGTGGGTAGAATACCGTTTCTGGACATTTAAACATCTTGTCTTCTCCACCAGTGGCAAATAAAACCATCAATATGCATCCCAAGAAATCTGTTTATATAAGAAAACTACTCTTTAATAGGTAATGAGGATTTCTCTTTTATAGGCTGGGCAGAGCAGGGAAGGCAGCTCTGGCAGTGATGAAAGCAGCAGGAGTGCAGCAATCCTCACAGCTGTTAAATTTCTCCCCTGCAGGGAACTTTTTCCTTCATTTTTGCCTGCCACCAGGGCTTGGTTTTGTATGTGGGCTCAGTAAACCTTCCTGTAAGGACAAATCTCCATCAGCAAGGAGACACCAACGAGGCTCTTCCATCCTTCAGGGTGGGTTTGTAAGTGGAGATCAGGCCCAAATCTGAGCTAATGTTTTGAGCTGGTGTGAGTCCAGTGTTGCAGCAAAGTTTGTTCCTCTGGCACCACAAAAGGGAGGCTTCAGGATTTTGGTGTGCTGGGCTCGCTGCTCTGCACAGTCCCGTGTGAACTGTGGGGTGCTGAATGCAGAACAGACACCAGCCTGCAACCTTCCCCTCCTCCAGGAGCTGATGAGTGCCTTTCGTCTTTTGGGCGCTGTAATTCTCAAATAAAATACCACATTAATACCAGCCTGTGACAAGGAAAAAACATTCCTGCTGGTCTCCAAAGCCCCTGCAAACCCTGAAGCAGCGATTTCTGATTCTGTTCAATGCCACTGACAGTTTCTTCTAAAATAAGCTATTTTCTTTTATCAAAGGAGACGATAAGAAGCACAATAAGCTGTGGTATAGCCACTGCTGTAATAAGGAATCATGCTGCTGGAACCCTTCTTTAAACCAAAGTGCTATAAAAATCTTCTTTCCTCTAGACTAAACAAACAATTAACGAATCCTGTGAAATAAGTGACAGCTCTGCAAGCTCTCAGCCTTCTCCTGGGAAAAGGAATGTATGTTTCCTGTAGCTCAGAGCGCATTTAAAAATAATTCAAGGCAAGGAATGGAAAAGAATGGAAAGAAGTTTCAGGGGAAGTTATGTCAGAGCAATTCCTCTCTTGTCAGTGTAAGCAGTACATCAACAACAGCAGAGGGGGGAAATTTCCCAGTTCCTCATTGCCAGCATGTCAGGTGTGTGGGGTGTAAAGAAGAGTTTCTGCCTGTTGTCTCTCATTTGTGGCTTCTTTATTGCAAAGAAAACGCTTTTAGGGGGGAATTTTGAGAACACTCATGAACTGTAGATTGACTGTGAGATGCAATGGCACAAGGATGCTGAAGAGGACACCAGGAGGTCTGTGAGACTGGACCAAGCAGTATTTAACTCCCAGACCAGTCAGGGGTATGTTGTGGAAGATATTTGTCCTACTCTAGGAGCCATTTGAGAAGCTGAGTCAATCTCAGATACAAGAAGTCGTTTTATTCTATGCTAGTATTATTGCAACGTATTTGTTGGTATTAACCAACATCTATTTTGTCTTACTTATGTAAATCTGCAGTTTTGAAAAAATGCATAAATTTAAGTTTTACCTAGAAGTGAGGCTGAAGCACAGAAATCCATCGAGCTGTAAAATGCACCATTCCTATATGTGTGTGACCCAGTGAGCTGTGACACTGACTCATTCATGTGGCACTTCAAATAATTCAAAAAATATGCAAAAGCTGCCTGTACGGCTTTAATTCAGTAAATTAAACAGTGGCAGTTTGCAGGCACACAAACACAGTTGTTGAAAGGTACTGTTAAGTGTTCTCTTGATCCCTAACTTGTCCTCCTGGAGAATTCCTTGGTATATTTTGAGTTACTGGGAGCATCCCCCACAGGCAGATGAGGCCAGCAAAGTGCCAGAGATTTATTGATTTCTGTGTGGACAATTCCACAGGATTTGGCCCCAGAGACAGAGAACTGCTCTGAGTATTTTTAATTTATTGGTACAGGTGTAACCAAAGAGTAACTGGGGCTGTTGTGGGAACCTTACATTGCCAAGTGTTTTTCTGAAAGAAGCATCTTCCTGAAAATCAGGGAGATCAGGGCTGGTCAGGTAAATCTCTCACACACAAGCAGATCCTGGAGAAAATCTTAAGAGTCCATAAAGGACTTGAGGGATTATTAAAAGGATGAGGTGATGAAAGCTGTGGTTTTACAACAACATTACTTTTACTGTTGTTGTTCAAATCTGAGCCAAGTTGACGCACTCTTCACACCACAGATTAATCTGAATTGAATTATTTACCTACATCATGACCTAACAACCCTCATGTTTCTGCATGGTTTTGTTCTTTTTTAGAAACAGGTTGAAATGGAACGTTTTTTAA
>VZSR01002364.1:0-86538 GCA_013398615.1 Brachypodius melanocephalos | reverse complement strand
AGAGTCATGAAGAAAAAGGATCCTGAGGAGGAAGAATCCCTGCTGTGAGGTCAGTCTGGGGCTGCTGTCAGAGCCTGTTGTTGGAACCTGCAGTCACAGTGTGCACACTGATCCCTGCAGTCACAGTCTAGCTGGGTAAAAGCCTGCAGTCACACTCTGCACACTGATCCCTGCAGTCAGAGTTTAGCAGGGAATAACCAGCAGGCAGAGTCTGCAAGGGAAGCCTCCAGCAGGAGCTGCTGCAGCCAGAGTCAGTGAATGGCTGGAGTCAGGATGGCTGAGCTGTAAAGAGGAATGAACCAGGGCCCTTTTCATCCTGTGATAAAGAAGGAGTGTGTGTCTGGGCTCATTTCTACCCTCTAACAAGAGAGCTGCTGTAACAACTGTAAATGGGAAAACAGATCTTCCTCATTTTCTCTGTGTGCTCCACACCTCCATGGCTTTGCTTGGACTCCCTGCATTGGACTTGGAGATGGGAGCTTAAGGAAAGACACAAGTCAGGCTAAGCTTTCAGAAGCTTTTGTAGCTTGGAGAAGCAGAGGCAAAGTAAACAGGAATCACTGAGTTGTAGGAGAATGAAAACTCCATAGATATCTTTTTTTGACTAGCACTGTCATCCCTGTGAATGTGGTTTTTTTTTTTTCTGACTATACTCAGCAGTGACTGGTGACAGGTTGAGCAGAAAAGGAAATGCAGGGAGTTCTGCTTAAACACAAGATTAAAAAATAATCATATTTTCCTGTGAGGGTGGCCAGACACTGACCCAGGTTGTCTAGAGAGGCTGTGGAGTCTTCCTCCTTGTTGCTGAATTTAAAAGCCATTTGATGTGGTCCTGGGTGACTAGTTGTAGGTGGCCCTGCTTGAGCAGGGGTTGGACAAGGTGATCTCCAGAGGTCATTTCCAACCTCAGCCATCCTGTGATTCTGTAAATAAAGGTATGTGCACCCTGTGCTGAAGGTGCCACACTCTTTAATGACAGAAAAAATTGTGTGAGGTTTGCTCCTGGCAAGGTAGCTAATTATCTTTAGGAGAGCTAAGGTTACTATAGGAACCTAAAGGTTTTACTGGCACTAAATGTAATAAATATACAGTATGACCAACATAAAACTGCGTGTTTTTATATATGCATCAGTATCAAAACTGCTCTGTGTTAATGCTTCCTCAAATCCTATTAAATTACATCCTTTTAAATTAATTAGTCCCTTTTCTTTGCAAATCCTATTAAGGAGAGGGATAGGCCGTAATAATAATTGTCTGAAAGTAATAGTTGAGAATTATCCATTCGCCCTTTTCCATGTGGTGGTGGAGCACTGTAGTGTAGCAATTCCTGTGCTTTGGATATGCCACAAAACCGAAATTTTTCCTGCTTGGATCTATCAAAAATTTCTCCAGAATTTTCTCATTTGGCTAGAAGTCTAGTCCTAGATTTCTAGTTAAAGACACCCAAAATTGTACCTGTGCTAAATCTATGCAACCATGTTGTTAATTTGAGTTGCGTTGTGGGTGAAAGCTGCTGCATATATGCAAAAGCATAATTGCTCTGAAAATTGGTTCTTTACCTGCTGGTTGCAGACTTCCTGTGGGTTTTTCCATTTAAAACGGAAAACAACTGCTCTGCAAATTCTCGCAAGTGTCAGCAGTTTCCATGCATTTAACTTCTCTCCCTTCCTGGGAAGATGATGGGATTCATTTTGTGGAAGCCAAAGAGAGTATAACCATCTTTCTGTATCCCAGGGCTGCTGCCAGGTTCCTCTGGATCATCCAATCATAGCTACTAGAGAGTGAAAATTCACCTTTAGTGCAAGACAGCTGCAGGACTTTCCTGAGTGAGTGATTTGAAGAAATTGATATGAACTTTCTACCAGCCCTTGCACTACACCTTAGCAACAGATAATTTAAATGCATTTGGTAGAAGGCAGCAACTGCTTGGGATGAATGTCATGAATGTGACCCATGAAATCCCTAATATTTCCAGGCATGGGGAGGATTCAGACTGGCAGCACTGGCCATTTTCAGCTGAAAAATGCTTTCTGCATCTGAGTATTTTCAGGACACTTTGCAACAGCCAGAGTGAACAAGAAAATTTTCCTAGAAAACTGGGGATGCGAGTCCACGCAGCTTTTGTGACTTTCCAAGTGGTTGATGTGAGCTGAGGTCTTGATATTGTTACAATATTCTCTGGATTTGATGCTGCTCCAGGCTGGCACACATGGAAAACGCACCCAGAATTTCACCCCTGGCACTGTAACATTTCCTGCCTATGTAATGCCCTGGATGTCATTAGGGAAGTATTAAAACATACCTTTATGTGGAAAATTTGAAACATAGCCCATCTCTTGAAAGGTTTTGAATTCTGGACAGCGAAACCAATTACAGTTTAAGGAAAATATTACAGGTGGGTTTTTTTTAAAATACTGAATTTTAGTTTCAGTTGGCACACACTATGTGCTTATGTACACTCTTATGTACTGTCAAAAGAGAGGAGGTTTCTCTAGATTAATTCTAGTGTCTATCAAGAAAAAATTCAGTCCAGCCTTTTGGGGATTTTATATTGCTTTTAACCCAACAGTTATTGACTATGGCCAGACTGTCTTCTGCTCTTAGGGAGACGTAGTTTAATTCCTTTGTATTATAGCTACTACCAGGACTCAACAGCAGCCATTAGATCATACAAAGGGTCCTTTGATACATAAGCATAAGGAAGTGAAGTATTTATTATGATTTTTGATAAAGCTGCTGTGCTTTCTTCTCTTTTCAATTGCTCATACATAGTGTAAATTAGTAATTTCTGAAATTTGCCTGTGTCTCATCATGTGGCAGTTGCATCAGTTTGACCATAGGCAATGCTGGAGAAAATACTGAGGAGAAGGCAAATGTGAACAGTAGTAGAAAATTGTATTATCAGAGACATATATGTGTAGGAAAAACTCTGCGTGTGCCAGTCTTATTGTGCTTCTCATTTCATGCTTAGGTGGGTGAAATGCTTTAGCTGGGTGAAGAAAAACTACATCCAACAATCATAGCATGACTTGTGCATTTTATGAGGAAGGATTGTGCCCCTGAGTATGTTTTCCACATGGATTTATCACTCATATGGTCATCTGGGAGCTCTGCAGAGATACAAAGTGAGGGATTTTGTCTTTCCAGTGCTGGGAAGGGAAAAGCAAGCTAACTACAAGCTGTTTTGGGCAAACTGTGCACAAGTAAGTTTGAAAAGTGTGGAACTGCTACAATTCACCACCTTTTAAAGTGCATTTTAGCTTTTGTGTGATAAACACTGCATCTAATTTTTAGCCTGGCAGTAATGTTGTCCTGGTTTTGGTACGCTGCTGTGTATGGTGAATGTTCCTAACCATCTCTAAACTAAGGTGGAATTTCAACTTGATCTGCTTCAGCTGTTAAAATGGGAGCTCAAACAGAGCTTTGAAGGCCAGAATCACTTTAAAAAATATCCTTGTCCATATTGCATGTTCAGATACTGTAGTAATGGCTGGTGGAGCAGCAGAGGTTTAAACTCCAGCACACTTAGCTAAAACTGTGTCTTTTGTTAAAAACATTCTTCCTCTAAAACTGTCTTACATTGTGCATCTACAATGGAATAGAATAGAAATTGGAGAAAAAGCCATTAAGTCAATGCAGGCCATCATTCCGTGGAGGCAGCATTGTTTGCTGCACGGAAGTTTCTAGCTCTAATTTGAGCTAGTTTTCATTTTCCCATACAACGGGGTTTCAGCTGCACCCCTTGGGAGATCATTTCACAGCACAATAAATCTGCTGTGATGTTTTGTTGATATCTGGCCTAAATCTTCCCTCTTAATTTCATCCCATTTTTTGCTGTTACAGCCCTAGGTGTCATGTCACACTAAACAATTCCCCTTTTTCCTATGTGGTTGGCTCATCAAATATTCCTGGACAACTGCATTCCCTCATAGTTCGCTTGTTGATTGGTTAGTACCTAATCTTAATGTTTCTTTGAAGATTTATGTTTAAGCTTTCTGTAGTAGGTTTTTCTTTTTTTTTTTCTTTTTTTTTTTTTTCCTTTTCAAAATTTCTTTTCTTGCCATCCCTGGCACCCTTATTTGTGAACATCCCATTTCTGAGAGCTATTGAGCATTAATATCAGCTGGCCATAGGTTTACCTGCTCTGTTTTTGTTGTCCTGCCACATCCCCATCTGGGTTTCTTTTTCTCAGAATAACTGCTTTCCAAATCTTTCTTTCTTATTTCAGTTCTGTGGCTTTTTTTTTTTTTTTTAAATTTTTAGTAAATTCAGGAAAAATGCACAAATAAGTGAACAAGTGTTTGCTGAATTTCGTACTTTCCAGTTTTTCTGATGTCTTGCTAAAACATGAATGAATACATTAGCATTTGCCACTTTACTGTTCTTCAGTACTGCTGAAATACTGTTTAGGATTCTCACATCAGTTGAGATGGTAAATAAAACAGTTTTGTGCTGTGCCACTAGATTGGTAAAATAAGGATTACATGGTAGTGAAAACTGCCTTGAAAATATCAGTGAGACTGATACTTTTTAATCTTTCCAAAAGACTGCCCTGTAGAAAACTGTGCCTTTTGGAAGAATAGGAATACAATTGAGTCTGTGAATATAATTAATAGAAGTCTCACATCCCTTGTGGTTTCATATAAAATGATTCTTTAGGAATTTTTGTTTTGTGAGTCTAGCAATATTTCTTCACTTGCTAGAGGCACTTAATGATGTAAGAGTCTCAGCTTTCATTTTTAAAAGAATTTGTCTTTCAGGCTTAATTGACTGCTGAGGAAAGTTGAAAATATGACTCTGGAGTTTCCAAAAATGCAGATAAGAGGAACTGAAGCCTTTTTTCTCTCTTAATTTACTGCTGCTTAAGCAAGTTTCAAATCACTTAGATTGACCTAAATTCTTCAATCTGACTTCACAATTACATGAGTATTTGGGTCCTCTTCTAGCTTGGCTTAGGAATAGGTAAGTGGCTCCATGTCCTTGTACGGTGTCGCCCTATTTAGTCACAAATAATGACCAAATTTTTATGCTGAAAGCAAAAGTAATCAAACTGGAGACACTGTTTTGCCTCAACACAACTTCCTGACTTATTTACCAGGATGCATTCCCGCTCCTTACTCAAAGTCATCAGGCTTATTTCTTGTGTTTTCCTGTTATTTCTTAACACAATTCCTGAAGTCAGATGGAGATAGGAAGCATTTAAAATGGCCACCACGATGGGATGCTAGCGGGATGATTTTAGGCAGGTTTGTGGCTCAGTGTATCCAATGTCTGATCCACTCTATCCTTCCTGTCCCATGAAAGGGGACATTTTCATTTGTTGTCTCAGTTTCCTTCCTGTATTTTATCTCTGGGATGAATCCTCTCCTTTGCCATGGCAAATTTTTCCTGGCATTCAGACTAGGTGAATAACTAAACAGTTTAGTAGGCAGGAAGAGCACGTATTTTCATCTTTTTGTAGCACATTTGAATATACACTCTCTTTTTTTTATGAGATGCTTTATCCTGAGTGATAAAAAAGGGGAAAAAACGATGAAAAATTATGGGAAAAAGATTAAACTGAAATGAAATACTTTGCACATTTCACAAGATTATAGCATAAAATGTAAACATTCTTTGGCACACTATTGTGGGTCTTACACACAAATTGTAGCTTGTATTTTTCTGCAGTACTAACCGGGTGACATAATTGTTGCATTAGGAAAAAGTTGTGTAATATTTCTAGAGCAAAGTTTTTAAGACCATCTAGAGCAGCTTGTAATGTGTATTGGAATTTTCTCAGCTACCTGATGGACTTTCTGCAGCTCCTAAAGGACAATGTGTCATGGTAGAGGAAATTCTGGCAGTTTGTGATTACCAGGTGACTGAATACGCAGAGAATATTACCATACTTAGAGCTGTCACCTTCCACTCCTGAAATTACAGGAAAAAAGACCTGGATAGCCATGATCCCTTTCAAAAGGCACAGAAAACCACACATCAAAACAGTTGATTTTTATATCAGTAACATTTTTACTGTATCAGTCTTTTCTGTTGTCAGATGTGTTCATCTTCCCCCAGTTGCATTATTTGTTGTTTATTGAAACAGTTTGTTGCCCTCCCATATCCCCACTGGGTTTTCTTTTTCTCAGGCTTACTGCTTTCCAAATCTTTCTTTACTATTGCAGTTCTGTATTTTTTTTTCTTCTTATTAGGAAATTCAGGAAAAACACACAAATAAGTGAACAAGTGTTTGTTGAATTTCATACTTTTCAGTTTTTCTGATGTCTTGCTATAACATGGATGAATAAATTAACATTTGCCACTTTGCTGTTTTTCAGTACTGCTAAAATACTTTAGGATGCTCACATCCTTATGTGATGTATTTGGTAGCTGAGTAGAATTAAAGCCTTGTGCACCTGTGAATTGCAGTAGTTAGATATGTGGTTTCAACCTGGACAGGTTTGGATAGATTTATTCTTGAAGGGTTGGCTTTTCCATCTCTGTGGAGCAGCATATGCTAATAGAATGGTATCAGTATGAAATGGTGATCATGAATATTTGTATCAGAAAACCAGGCTTTCAGAGAGATTTTTGAAACAGAGAGAGGAGGACAAGACTAATATATATATATATATATATATATATATATGTATCTGTAGAAAAGCCCCAGATGACTAAGAAACAATAAACTCTTAAAAGTACTGGAAGAACAACCATTGTCAATAGCCAAGTTTATTAATAGGATAAAAAGAAGGGAGTGGCTAAAAAAGCAACCCAAAAGCATAGGCCTAAATCTTGCAAAATAAACATTTAAAAAAAGATGAACTTGTTCCATGAAACAGTATTTGAAAGTTAATAGTGAATTGAGATAAAAATTGAAATTTGAAAGTTCTGTTAATGAAACGTGTCCAAAGATCCCAGTATCGTGAAAAAATCTAGATTTGGGTCTCTATTGCTCCTCAGCTATAACTGGTGACAGTAAAACACACATGCATGTAAATACACTTCTACTGTTATAAGACAATGTTGGAAATATTTCAGCTTTATGCTGGTTTTTGTGTTTTGTACAATCACCACAGGATGTGAGGTCCTGATCACCCCCTAGAAAAGGCTCTGTTCATATCCAACACCACTGCCTGATGCTTCCCTGCAGGGCCATTTTTGGCATGTGTGCTTTGATATTTGCATCAAAACTCTGTGCAAACCCTTCTTTTTCCCATTATGGTGAAGTTACTTCAGTTACTGAGATGACCAGAAACATCTTTGTGTGTGCCTGGATAAAACACGTGAGAAGCTCTCAGGGCTGTAATTTGTGTTGGCACCTGCAGAAGATCAGGCAGGGGTAGAAACAAAACAGAGCTCCTGATTAAAACATGGATAGTTTTGTGGTTGTGGTGATGGCAGCTACTTGCACAGATGGGTAAAGCAGGAGTACCACAAAATAAAGAGATTAAGCTGCAAATAGTGAGGGGGTTATGTATGATATCCTAATGAATATTCATATAATAACTAAAGCGACTGCTGACACCGAGTGCTAATCCTTCTGCAAATAACAATTAGCAGAGAGGTTGTAAAATGGATGCTAATTTGCACATAGCAGCAAGAGCTAAGAAATATCCTGGTTAAACACAAAGGCTTTTGAATGTGCAGGATTTCTCTGAAGAATGCAGAGAAATCAGATGGCAAAGTGGTGAATCACATCGCAGATTTTAAACAGGCCATTTGGGTGCAAATGTGAACAGTTCTGCTAAGTATTATCTAAGAAATTATCTATTATCTAAGTATTATCTGTTATCTAAACACCTATACAGAAACCATCAGTAAGAACACACTGCTGCATCATTCAGCTCATTCACTGAATTCAGCAACAGGAATTCAATTTTCTTGCTTAGCTCAGAGGTGTTTGGGAATGACAAATGTGGCGTTTTTGTACTAAATCTGGTGCACAAATGACAATTATTAATGTGCAGTGCATGGTTTGTGCTGTTGCAGTTGGAGGCTTAGTCTGTGTGCTGATTTTATCCAGGCTACCCGCCACAGCTACTCCATCAAACTCCTCTTACCCTGGACAAATATAACCATAATCAACTAAAATTCAACAGATGTTGCAGATTTTGATGAGTTCAGTCCTTTCAAAAAAAAAAAAAATTCAAAGAATCTGTGCAGATCAGCTCCTAAATGCTTTTTGAGAAGTTATACTGATTAATTATTGTCAGTAATTATTGTTTACTCATGGAGCTGATGTGGAAAATGAAGATAAAGCCCAATGCAATGTATTCCATGATGAAGACTTTCAAGCTGGCAGTTGTAGATGGAGCATGTCCTTTGGAACAAGTCTAAATCTGAAAGAGATTGACCCCAAAGGGCACTTGGTGTGTCCTAAGTTACCAAAAAAGAAGGAGTGTAAGAAAGACAGAAAATGTCAAGTGCTGTGCTTTCCTCTGAATAATTCATCAGTTTAGTGGCTCATCTGAATCATCATGCTTGATAGCCACTGAGGGATGAGATTTCCATAAACTTACCTAATCCCTTTTTGAGCCCCCTTCAATACCAACAGTGCAATAACATGGTGTCTTCCATGGATTTCCACATGCATACAGTAAATTATCAGTCCAGTGTGCTCAGCAATGTCTGGAACTGGTGTCTCAAGAACTTGAGCATGTTTGATTTTAAGTATTTTCTTTTATTTGCCCCCCCTTTTTTTTTTTCTTTTTCCTGAGTGCACAAATGAGTTAAGCCCGTTGTGCAGTTTGTGCATAAATTAGTTAAAACATCAAGGAATCAATATATTCATGTATTTGAGTGATTCACTTGAGTATATGTGTGCTGTGTAAGGAAAGAAAAAAACTTTGTTGTCTTCATAGGAAGATCTGTACAAACAGATATTAATTCTGGGATCTTCCCTTCATTCTGCTCCCTGCCAGCTCTCAATGCAGTTCTGGTACCTCTCTAGCCCCTGTGAAATTAGTCTAATTATCAGTTAATGATTGAAACTGACAGTTCAATACACGTGTTGTGACATGCTGCAGACTGCTAATTTTTAGCAGCATGGTATCAGTGCACAAAGAAAATTTGACAACAAAATAGAAACATTCTGAGAAATTATTGGTCCATGAGAAGTGAAGTTTTGAGGCAACTGAAACTTATTCCTTTGAAACTGGCTATATTTCCCACAAAACCAGGGAAAGAGAAAACTAGAACTGCTCTTTTTAATTTTTTTTTAAAATTAACAGAATATATCATGAGGTAATTAAATACCACTTACATTAAAAATATATAATATCATCATGTCTGACAGTGGGAAAGTTGCCTGATGTAAGAGAGCCAGGTTTGTACCTCCTACCCACAAAATTAGTGTCTCAGAGTAGCTTTTATACTCCCAGCTTGAGCTGTGATTTTGGAGCTGTCGTCAGGCTATGAATCAATTTTAACTGCAACTTCTGGCATTAAATCAGCATAAAACATGGACATTATGTGTTATTTTAGTTTGGACCATTAGTAGTCATACTACTTTACTTCCCGGCTGAAAGAATTTTTGACAACTGATATGAAATTATGTTGCCTTCACCAATGGATTTTAAGGAAATAAAAGCCAGTGAATATTTTAAAAATCAACACATGCCAAAATAGCTGGAATTTTTCATGTTCAGTCTAAAAATGTCCCTGTTTCAGGTGGTTCCTGATAAATAGGAATGCCAGGCCTTAATTATCTGGGTGTTGCAGATGGATTTCTTACAGCTACATTCTTTTAAAAATCAGATATGATTTCAGACCTGTGTTTGACAAATTTTATCATAAATTTTGTTATCATGTTTTTGTTAAATTTAAAGGTTGAGGGGAAAAAAAAGGGTGTAGAATCTCAGATTCTTTAAAAAATAAATGGATTCATTGCACTATAAGCAAGTTAAATGCAATCGTCCTCTGCAGATGCTGAAAAAAACCCTTGAGATTTCATTTTATGATCTGTGCAGAAAGCTGGGCACTTTGGAAATTCTTTAAAGAAATTTTCCAAGTGAAGGAGGATTCAGAGTAAGCCACAAGTCTCACTTGCAAAGCCACCAGAAGGAAGTTCAAGGGACAGCCTGTTTACCAACTTGATTTCTAGGTATTGTTAACATTGCTTCTCCAGTAGTGGCTTGTATTAAATTGGATGTCTTTGATTCAAATGAAATAAAATAGGAATCACCACTCAGTAATTTTTATGTAAAAAATAAAAAGCTGAACGCTTTTGGTATACCAGAAAAAAAAATTAAATTACAAAAGTGACAAGTTTTTCAATCCTTCTGTTAGCCCAGAGCTTAAGCCAAGTTCCTTGAAAAAAATCCTAAAAATGTGCTTGTCACAAATAGGGTTCAACATTAAGTGAATTTATACCATGGAGTGGGTATGGAGCTATCTTAGAGGAAATTCTATGCCTTAAATCTTGACTGAGGAAAACAGGCTGTGTTTTAGTGCCACCTGTATAAATCAGAGCTGGGCGGAAATGTTTTGACTGACCTCTTGAAACAGAAGCTACACTTCTGCTGTCTTTATGACATGAATTTATGACAATTAGTGTTAAAGGCTTCAAATCAGCCATGACACAAAGATCCTCATTTCAACTTATCCAGGTGAAGAAAAAAATTACCTAGATGTATTTAAATGGAAAAAAAGGGCTGAAATTGTCTTGAGGAAGTTAATTTCAAGACAGGAGTAAAATGTTTGAGTCAAATTTGCTCTGTGCTGTCAGTAGGGTTGAAGCAGTGTAGAGACATGAAGTGAAAGACTCAATACTTCAAGAACTAATATCATAAGAAAAACAAAGCAGATAAGGAGGTTATCTTTCCATCAGGAATTTTGTTTGCTGAGATGTATCACCTTATGCAAGCACACAGGGAGAGATTGCTCTGGCTAAAACACGATGATGTTTACAAAGTACTTACTGGACATGACATAATACATCTGACGACTTCCAGGCAGAGCAGAAATGTGAAATATGACGTTCAGGCAGGCACACACTCATGGAGAGGGCGCTGCCCCTTTTCACTGCAGTGCCAAGAACGTGTTTAACTCAGGTTTGTGATAAAGCACAGGTACAGCACTGTCACAGTTCTACTTGCAAGGGAATGGAAATTAATTAACAGAGTGAAAGTGGAAAAAAAAGTAGATTTAAAAGATAATCAGTATGTGTTACTTTCCACAGTGTTTTCAGGATGTCTGGAAGTAGGCCAGCATGATATTGTTTCTCATGCCCCTTCAAGGAAATGCATATTCTCACTGTGCCTTTCTCAACTGGCTCTTTTGTTCCCCTGAAAAACATTGGAGTAAGTACCGAGCGCAAATGAGAACAAGACCAAACAGCAATTATCTCCGTTGTTCAACCAGCTCTTTGTGATGTGCTGTTGGACAACAGCAGCTAAAAATAGAGTGCAGCTCAGACCGAGCCTTGGAAGGGATGGCTGATAGTGCTCCACCTCTGCGTGCAAAGATCAGGGACATTTTCCCAGGAAATGCTGTGGATGAGGCTCAGACTGAGCCTTGGAAGGGATGGCTGATAGTGCTCTACCTCTGTGTGCAAAGATCAGGGACATTTTCCCAGGAAATGCCATGGATAGGGCATAGAGCACGGCACTAAATGGCTAAACCTGCTGATGAAATGGATGGGACAAAGAGCCCCAGCCAGATAGCTGTGGTGTCTGGCAGCCCCTGTGACTGCTGGGTTTGTGGTTTAGATATGTCCCAGTTAAAACAGCCCCAGAACCTCCCTGGGACTCCCCATGAGGAGCAGCTTGGTTTGCTTTCAGGAGCCCTGAAGCAGATCGAGCGCAGGAGGGATGAAGGAAGGGATGCTCTGTAGATGGATGTTGCTCACTTGTGCTGGCTGCAGCACAAGCATTTCAGATTCAGGTGACACGTCATTTTTCAGCATGTTCATTACTTTAGTGGGAAAAATCCATAAAATTCAGACATGTCTTGCCTTTTTTGCCCACGCTAGAGGCCCACTTAGCTCAGAGCAGTGGGTGCTTGTGGCAAGGTATCTGCAGCCAGACCTAGTCCAGAAAATAGTTCAGCTCTGGAACATCATGTGGATACCTGGCTGTTCTTTTTGAAGACTGTGAGATGTGAGAATCCTGTTCACCTTGCCAAGACAAATTCTGGAACAGGATCTCCGAGTGTGTTTGCTCTCACCTCCCTTTTGATGTCTATGATGTCTGTGTCTGATACTTATGTCTGAACCTGTTGCCTGGAGCTCCCTTCAAAGATAAGGAAAAGAAAAAAAACATTCTTAAGATATGCTTAATCTAAGTGTTCCCTTTTTTTTCCTGCTGCCTACTAATGGAACTTAAAAGGAAGAGCTGAGATGGAAGCTTTTTTTTAAAAAAAGAACAACTTTTTTCATTTACATTTTAGCTATCCACATTTGGCCAGATCAATCTCACAGTGCAAGGCACCAGCAATATAAATTATTTTTTCTTTATTTTTTAAAAATTTTTGAATTGGAAATTTTAGCCTGCAGTAATCATAACACATAATAACCCAGATATCTGATATTCTTAATATCTGATGAATTATTATTTCAGTGGATAAGTTCTTTCAGAGAATTTCGTCATCACTGAATAAGCTATTTGAGACTTTTGTGTTGATGTTCCATCATTACAACTTTTTTTGCACAAATTAGTCAAAAGTATAGATCATGCATACTATATCATCATGATAACACCTCTGTTAATTTTTTTCTATACATTAAATTATGCACTAGAAATGCCTTGTTTGGAGCTCATATGTTAAACACACAGACAAACAATATGAATCTCTTTAATTTAGTAGATCCTAAGCCACAGTATTCCCATAGTTATGAAATTTAAGCATTGCTCTGTGAATATCTTTGCTCAAGAGTATGCCAAGTGATATAAATAAAGCTGGTTCTGACACAGAAAATGAATTTATTGATATGTAGCACCTGTCTGATCTGGCCAATGCATAGCTTTGAGCCACACACTTTGATAAGGATCTATGACAAAAAGGGTGTGTGGTACAGAGGGCTTAGAAAGGACATCTGCTGACCCAAAAATTAAACATGGCACACAGTTTCTTGTGTGTGTGAAAGTGCTGGCATCGCAGTAGGGCTGCTCTGTTTATATGGATTGGAATCCAAACCTGATGTGGCTTGGATTTATGCTTTACAAAATAGAAACAAAGATTGAAATGCGGTTGGGGAATGTAATTAATTGTATTTATTTCTAGGAAGCAAGGAGAAAGTCACTCAGAGCAGGGCCTTGAACAACTTAATAATGACAATAAAATAGCAAGAAGAAAATGTAAATGCAAGGGTTTTCCATGATGTGTCAGCCATACAGTTAGCTACAGATGCAGTTTGTAAAAATGCTGGGGCACAAAGAATGACAGTGAAATGCAGATGTGGAGAGTGTTTCCAGACCCAGAGCATTTAATCAGCAAGATATGTTAAAGATGCAAGATATTTCTTTTGAGTAAATACATGGAAGTTGTTCTGTATTTTCTTTCTTTATTTTTTTTTAAAAAATACTTTCCCACAGGTACAGTGTAGCATGTGTGTCTTTTGACATTTTCAAAGCACTTGCTCAGAACGACAGGTATTAGGACTCAGGTCTTCTAATTCTTAATTATGTTTGTTAATGAAGGTCTGATTTGTATATAAAGTGTTCTGAAGATTCTTATGGATACAGAAATATCTGTATAAATCCAGAATGTAGAGTGTCCTTTGAAAAGAAAGCAGTTCTATGGATGTCTTGCATTTCCCAAACGATGCTCAGCTGTAATTTAACAGTTCCAGATTTCTGCCTTTTTGATTGTTGGAATCTCTTTTATGGAGACCTTTGCATGCTTGCCTCTGAGCATGAAATAGGATCCATTTAGGATCTTCTTCCCAATTTTTTTTCCTCTGTGTTCCTTGCTCTTGCAGAACTTTTCACAGCCTCTGTAGCAACAGGTTATGCATTTTCTTTTAGATTTATGGTTGAATCATGGATCAATTACCTGGAACAGCTACGTGTTTGCCATTGAGTCTAGAAACAAGCTTTCCCAGCCACTTTTTTCCATCATACTGATGATTTCTTCCCACATAATATTAGTTATTTTGTGTTTGGGACAGCCATATCTTGGCAAATTCTCCTTTTCAATCTATTTGTTCATTACAGGCATCAAAATTTCAGAGCTGTAAATAGGATCAAAAGTGAAACAAAGACTTTTGAATGGATATCTTCTGATGATAATGTTCCCCAAAGGAAGGGAAGTAATGAATTTTTTCGTATTTATGAGTTTTCCAAAAGAGCCTGGAGGTTTCACAGAGGTGTGCAGCTCAGCAGAGTGGGTTGGGTGTGGCAGTGGAAAACTCCTTCACTGCACAAATTACTGTGAGATAATTTATTGCTTGAATCATTGGCTAAGATAGATAAGGAATTAACTGTTGTCTTAAAAATTGCCACCCCTGAGTTAGTCCCTGCTGCTTCTGTCTCGCTGCAGTTTAGCTCTGAACCTCTTGGCATCCTTAGAAATCTTCCTTCACAATTATTTCTCCAGGGATTTCAAATTACTTCTCTAGGGTTTCATTCTAACCAGATCTGCTGGTATTCTGCTTTTGGGGCTGTGTTGTGTATCTTGCTATGCATGTTGATTTTTAGATTCAGAACTGAATCTAAAAATACTGATATATATCTATATATCTAATTTGGTCTCTCCCTTCTAAAGCCATCACAGAGTAAGCTGAGGCTGAAAACTTCAGGCAGATCTAAACCAGAGGAGTTTTTCACACCACATTGGGGGTGGCAACTGATGGAGAATGCTCAGAGGAGACTTCAGTTAGGTTTTAAGTGAATGAAAGTCACCTGCAAGAGAAAAAGTGAACGTTTCTTACCACATTCAAAATTACTGGAAAAGAAACAATGATCTTTAAACTGTTAGAAAAGCAATTTAGGAAGTTTAGACATAGAATTCCCTCAAATGCAGCATTCTAAGGTCTACATCTATTTTATTTTTAATAGATTTATTAGTAAAAAGCAACTGGAAACTGTTGGAAGTGTGAAATACCCCCTGAAATGTGCTTTAGAATATTTCAAACATTTAGAGAGCAGAGTTTCATTTTTATCAGCTTGTGAATTGACAACAGAAAAAGGTTGACATCTTCTGCTGTTTCATCTTTTGGACATCTCTGCTAAACTTCAACTTGATGTTGAATTGGTTGCATACCAAAATTTGTTTTATTAAAGTAAGGATAGATTCTTAAATGTATTGGATTGTTATGTTTACACTACTTGCGACCAATTCTGTATTTAAGTCTCAGCCACCCTAGATATTTCTGTTTGGCCAAGGAGATTGTCTTACATCTCTGTGTGGATTGGCACAGTTATATTTCATCTTTAAATTGCTACATAGAAACATAGAACCAGAGTAGAGGAATATGCAAGAGGAGACAGAATTTTCTGTTTCCTTCACTTCTACCCTCCCTTGATGCAGGTGATTCTTCACCATTCTTTTTTATTGTGAAGGTCCTCCATTTCTCCTGAGTAAAATTAAATATCTCTGCTGAGGAGAAGGAACATCAAATTGCAATTAATGTAATAACAACCTTCCAACTAAAACATTAATAACATTAAAAAAAAAGCCTACATTTAATGTTCCAGAACAGAAAGTCATAGAACATAACCAAGTTCAACAAACAGTACAGAAGGCATAATGCTTATTATTAGCATCAGATCACCACATGACACTGACAGGTGGTGATCTGCAAATGCCACCACGCTCATCAGAAGCTTTCAGTGGGGGGAAAAAAGTGCAGTTCTGTGGCAGTGTAGAACAATTCAGACCTGTTATTGCTAGACAACTGTAAGATAAATTTCAAAGTTAATATTTATGGTGTTTGAAAACATGCTTTTTAGGTTATTGGCTGTGTAGGGTGCTATACCCTGTATTTATATTGATTTGCAGGAATACTGGTGCTGCATGCAGACCTAGCAGTCACGTATTCTGGAGTTTCCTAAAATAACCCTGTGTTCTGATTTTTCAAGAAATAGGAGGAAAGAATTTTATATAAGAGGGTCTCAATTAGGAAATGTAAAATTATGTTTAAATAGAAATCTCTTTCAGAATTTCCCATTAATTTTATTATTTTGTTGAGCTGTAGCTAGCTGTTTTAATTGATGTGATTTTCAAAATAAAAATGCCTTTTGACTTTATTTTTGATCCATGAAATCATACACTCATATTGCTTACTTCTAAAATCAAATATTATGAGAGTGGTGATAATAAACACAAAAACAAATTTTCATCTTCAGTGTATCATGCATAAGCATGAGGAGATAGCATTTTGCCAGTTACGAACTGCTAAGAAAGAAAGAGTTTTAGATTTATGTCAGTCATTTTTTGAAATAATTTTTTGAGGCATTTTTAATTTTTTTTTCTTTTTTAGAGGTGCTTTAAGCTAAAGAAGATAAAATTAGGATTAAGGCAATGCTTTTATCCACCATGGTAGGTGTGAATATGTTGGGAAAAGAAGAAGCAAGACCAAAAGGATGCTCTGCCACCTCCTCCTCTGTCTTGGGGCCATTGTGCTGTGACCTTTAGGGCTCAGCTCCATCCCTGGGCTGGAGAGTGCATTAGATCATGAACTGGAAACCAAATAGAGTTACACCTTCAATAATAAAATATTTAATATTGGTACTTGCAGATCAACTAATACTGTGCTTCTGGTTGTAGTTGGTTGGGGAGGTTCTTTGAAGCTGCCTCTGGTGTAAAGGGGAGTAAATTAGGAGCCAGCCTCAGAGTTCCTGCTCCCCTTCAGAAGGCTGAGAGCAGATTTACTGCCGACTAATGAACCTCTTTAAAACCTGCCATAAAACTGGAACTCTTTTGTACCTAATTAGAGGGCCTGAGAAAGAGGAAATTGGACCAAACCCCTCTAAAATTAGCTTCATCCGGACAAAGTGGAAACAGATGAACAACCCACAGTGACTCTGCAATAATAACATGGCAATCCCTACAACGCTGTCTCGGCTCATTTGGATTTCTTTCAACCTTGTTGTTTGGATTTCTTGCTCAGGACCCTGTTTGAGTCTTCCCCCACGTATTTCATCTTTATATTATGGATGTGCCTGCTGGTGATGCTTATGGGCAAGTCAGTGGCATGCTCGTAGCCTTGTCAGACAGTAATTTCTTGGGCAGATACTTTTTTTTCCCTTTCCCAAGGTGTTTTCTTAGAAATAACATAGAAATTTCTGGGCAAAGTCACTGCAGTTTTGAGAACAATGCTAGTCAAAAAAAATCAGTGATGTTCAGTTGAAGAGAAATTTGGTGTGTTAATAATTCGGGCTAGGGTTTGAAACCTGGTGGGGAATCGGGAATGTGACATTTTCTGAAAATACCCCAAATTTAACCAACCTTCAGGGCTTAAAAAAATTGCACTTTGCACATGTGCAGTGAAGGTGTGTCAGGTTATAGCAGCTTAAATCTTCTGAGTTCTAAACATTCCTAGGAGTAGCAGAAGCATTGGAAATGTCCAACGTATTTTTATATGACGAGAGTTACTCTGAGAAAAACCTGATGGAAGGCCTTTAACTTGGATCCACACATGAAAAGGCACTTTTGATCACAACTTCTGCAGGTGTCAGCTCCCCATTTGCCAAATGTCTCCACCCATCCCCTTGCCTTCTGGTAGCTGTGGAACCACATTAGGATTTGTGGGAAGCGTCTTGGAAAATCCCGTGAGCAAATGGATAATTCTATCATCAGTGTTCAGTAAGTAGATTGTGGAGCTGTTTGCTGCTAGGAAAAAGTGCTGAAAATACTTAATGGCCTCTCACTTAATGAGATCAAATCATCTGTAAATGGAATTAGCGGTGGGTAAACGTGGCCATAACCATATTACAGTACCTAAACACAGGTTTTATGCTGGGGCTTGATAGCTTTTACAGGATTGGCATTTGCCACTTTGGTATTCTTCTAGCATCCTTTTTGTGTGATGATTTAATAACTATCAAAGTGGGACTTCGATGCTGCACAAGGACTTGTTTTTGCATATTTATGAAGATTTGCTTGCATATTTGTAAATTTGATTATTCACTTGAGGAGTCTTATGTATATAAATGGTTTGAAAACCCTCGTCCACTAGCAATTTTTTTAGAAAGTAATCTATTCTAATTTCCTCTCCTAGGAATATTTTTAGGGTCAAATATTATTTTTAGTTCAAGAAATTAATGATTAGGCCTCTTAACATTCTAAACTGGTGTTTTCACTCAGACTTTTAAGACAGTGCTAATGATTCCTAACTTCAGCTCTCGATTGTGCCATCACCAGAGCCTTAAACCTATCCCAGAAAATGAAAATGCTTTTTGGAAGCCTTCATAATTTCTGCCTTAGAGAATGCAGTGGACAAGTGATGATGAAGTGTAGGTATATTTCAGTCACTGTTGGATGCCCAAATCAGATCTGTCCAGCTGACAATGTCCTCTGCATATTGATTCCTCTATTGGTAAATTTAAATTATTATTACCCCCTTAGCACTTTTATGCACGGTTTTCAGAGAAGAGGATGCAGCAAAATTATTGCAAAAAATACTGAAAATACTTAATGGCTTCCTGCTTGATGAGAACAACTTAGAACCCCCATCTGCCAGAAAGCCCCTCCTCTGCCCCCATAAAAATATCACTGCTGTTCAAGTCAGCCCCTCTGTGTTTTTATTACCTCACCAGAAAGTTGGAAATTTCTTTTGGGTCTCGCAGAAAATTCACAATAAGAAAGATAATAAAACAAGCCGTGAATGGAAAAGCATTTTTGAGCTAAATTTTAGATGAAAGTGATTAATTAAACAAAATTATATTATCCAAGTGTTTTGATTTCTTCCCTCAGGGCAAGTCATCTTTCATTTTCTCCTGTTTTCTTCTGTACTTTGTTTCTCTTATGAAGAGAATAAACTGAGTATCTGGGGGGGTTCCCTTTTTTCTTCTTTTCCATTTTAACTTTTCTCTGTATCAACAGTTCAGGAATATTGGTGATTAAAATGTGCAATATTAATGCTTTTAGACTCCTCTGTTGAGGATGTTTTGAAAAATTAGAGTGAAAAATGAAAAAAGGAAATAAATTTAGGTGAAAACCAGTGAACGATCTTTAACAGATATTGTATTTAATGGTTATAGAATAACAAAGCAAGTCCAAATAATTTGAAATGTTCTTTTTAAGTAGTATTTCTGGAACTTGAGCAAATGGAAGTATTTATAATAAACAAAGCATGCAGTAAATAGAGAATTAAAAATAATGAGATATACTTGAAATCTTTTCCTTGTGAATTTTTGATGAGACCTATTAGAATTTTTTTTGAAGGAGTAAAATAATATTTAATCATATAGGATAAAAATTACGCATCTTTTCAGTGTTTCTAGAACCAAAATGTGCAACCTTTTAGCATAGTCCTATTAAAATGTCCTTAAACCCAGTTATTTCAGAGTAGGTGCTAAGTGATGCAAATAAAAATGTTTTGTCAAGTATATTTATAATCCACTGATTTTTCCTTTGCGGGCGTATCTCGAGTGTGGTCATGGTGACACCCATCCTTCTTGTGCTGCCAGAATTAAACCTGTCCATAAAATAGATGGGGAGGCACAGTGAACCATTTTAAAGGATGGCAGAATTCCCGTGGTGAATTGATGCTCAAGCCAAACTGCCTTCCTTTGAGGACTCTGCAACTCCTGTTCTCTGGCCATCAAATATATATGATGTCTTTAAATGCCCCAATATAGCTAAAACCACAATTCAGCTGAAATTGATTCTCTTTAATACTGACCTGCACCTGGATATTTGTGCTGCTACCTCCTCCTGGGGTATGAAAGTTTTATGTTGCAGTTGTGAGGGGATGCCCACTGCCATCACACTTTGGGCTGTCCCTTCCAGCTGCAATTCATTATTTCTCCCCATCTCTGTCTCAGGGAGCAGTTTCTCATAATTGCAGCCTAAATGTTTAATGTGACAGAAGAGAGGATGGATGGGGAAAGGTCTGAGTGTGGAGTGTGAACGAGCTGGGGAAAGGCAACAGCCATGTCCTGGTCATACAGATAAAATTCTGGGGACAAAATGAATTAAGAGTTTCCACCTCTCCTGTCAGGGTTCTTTGTTTGTTTGTTTGTTTGTTTGTTTTTAATATTAATCCTATCCATGTAGCATTCAGAAAACAAATGCAAGGTGTTAATGGCCCCACCCCACTGAGTTGCTCATTTAAAGAGATACAGTTTTTCTTTAACTGCTTTAAGAAAACCTCTTCTTGCAACTCAATAATCAAATAATTACTTCCACTTCATTTGTTTATGCTTTCATACAACTTTTTCCTTTCTAAATTCAGTAAATTTCTGCATGAGGTATGATTGTAAGTAAATTCAAACACTTGCTTTTGGTTGTTTTGGCTTTTTTGTAATGCTATTTACTTGTCAGAACCCTATGATTCATTATGAATAATGCATTCCTAGTAAAAATGGCTTTATTGCAGTGAGGATGCAACACTTGCTTTATAATCTCCAGATTCATCCTTTGATTTGAAAATGCAGCTTTTAGACTCCACTTAAGAAGATGGATACAGCAGTGCAGTAGTGCAGTTCAATTTTGGATTTTGCCTTTATTGGTGAGTGACAACCACATTTCTTATGTGTGTAGGACAGCCTGCTCACAAGTTCTGATGCAGTGCAGTAATGTGTATGTTCCTCTGACATAATTCATTTATTATGATTGTAGAGATGTCCACGTAAACACAACCGAGAATGGTTTGGAAGGTTTTTTATTTATCTAATTTCTCATATGCTATTTTGTATTTCTTTTACCCTTGTTTTGTCAGTAGCTTGTGGCTGTGTCATTCCTCTGATTTTGGTGGAAGACATTCTGTTATTATTGTTGTGCATCATAGGCAATACCCTATGGCCATAATTTCTGGCTCTTCATCACAGACCAAAACACGTATTTTTCAATATACTGCTGGTTTGGAAATTAATGGAAATACTACTTAAAAATTGTGATGTTTTGCTCTGATTTTCATCTTATTGTGCTCTTATTTTATAAGAAAATTACTATTTTCTTATGTTTCCTCAATCTGCTTTTCCTTAGCTTATAAACTGGGTTGTCTTGTCTTAAGAAACAATTTTTGTTTTTTAAAGAAAAGTATTTCTGGTCCTTCTAAGCTATTTCTCAGTGTAATCAAGCTGAGTTGCATAAGCTGTGTAACCAGATTTAGAGATCTGTGCTCTTAAAAGAACAAATGTCAAAATGCATGTGTATATGAAAATGATTAAAAAATTTAGAATAGTTTTACTGATGCACCTGAGACACCATGAAGGTCACTTTAAATTTAATAAAAAAATTTAATTTTTTGAAAAACTATTTTCTGTTCTCTTGTAACAATAGTCTTGAAGAGCAGGTGCTGGTAAAGCTTGGGAGTACTGGGTGAAATACTGAGTAAAACCATGGTGACCCAGTGCTCATATGGGTGTTCCCAGGCCAGCAACATCCTCTGGCAGCAATTCATTACAATCATAGAAATATCTACTGTGAATTTATTTTTTTTCCTTGTGTTTGATGGCCAAGGTATTTGGAGCACGTAGCACCCTGTACAGATATTAGATAATTTAAATCAGGGAATGTTTCCTGGTACTATGCACTTCTTTCCTAATTTTCCCTCTGTGACCCAAGACACTAATTTGCTTTATACCTTTGAATTATTTTGGATCCAAGTAGAAGTTGAAGGTGCTCCATAATCTCCTGACTTTTGAATGTGTGACTTTGCTGTTATTAACCCAGGGCACTGAAGGTGGGTCTATATCTAACTTTTAATCAAAACCAAATCTGCTTCACCTTCACTGTGATAAGCCTGGGTTTTGACTTTGTGTGAGCTCCTCAGTGATTTGTGAGTGACACACAGAATGAGAAATCCTTTTTCCAGACAGAGGGCAGGCAGATCTCAGATATTTGCTCAGCTTGTTAGATTTACTTAAATTTCAAACAGCCAGGAAGAATATAAACTGAGAAATTCTTATTATTGAAAAGAGATTTCAGAAAACATTGAAATAAACGTGTTAAAAGGCTCTGACTTAGCAGTTGGGGATAGATCTACTTATGATAAAGATGTATAAATCTCCTTTCCTGCCCAACAACATCTATAATAAATTGCATATCAGTTCTAGGGCATCACCTGGATCCATCTAAGTTTCCCAGGTTTGCAGTCACGCTAGATTAAATTTATGTACAAACACGTTTCTGTGGTAAGGAGATATATGTGTCTCTCCCAGACACAATGTGAGATTCAGGGTGGTAATAAATTGACTTGATGGGCACGTGTGAGCCATCCCTATTTCAGCCATACAACCCTGTCAGTACAGTGACAAACACCTCAGAAACGGGTTGGTTTTGGTCAGGTTTTTGCCCAAGGTGTTTGGTCAGCCTCCCTTTTTTCCCCTCATGGCACTGTTTGAAGTGCAGGAGCAGCCAGTAAACTTCTGGGGGATCCCGTCCTGCACTGGGTGAAATCACAGTGGGGTGATGTCTGGTTTCACCACTGAACAGTTCCACAGGAACAGATTTTACCCAGGCTGTGCCCCACCTGCTGTGCAGGTAGGTCAATTCAGCGTAGGAGGGTGTTTACCTGCTTGGGAAGTTCCACCCTTACACTGGAGACATCAATTAAAGATCGCTATTAGTTATGCTTGGAGATGACTCAAGAACATTTTCTCTGTGCTTGAGAAAAGAAGAACCTTTTGCTTCACAGCCAGACTGTTTCTGTGACCTCTTTCAGGTGTGTTCCTGTTTCCAGGCATTTCCTCATAATCCCACTGGGTGCTATAGAAGGTAACTAAGGAAGCATCCAGATTATTTTTTTTTCCAGGCATGAGTAAAGTAACTCAGTTGATCATAACAGTTATCTCAGCATCCTGTTCCTCTTGGGATTTTGGTAGCCTCTCTTCACCTCATTTCTGTGATTTCTTACATCATATACTGCTGTACTCGAAGAATTTCTGTCTATGCAAGGAAAAAAGAATTCCCAAAACTGCATATGATGAAATACTTTTGATTTTTAAGTCATTCATGGGCAGATCTGTTTTTAAATGTCGCTTAAATCTGAGGGGTGCAGGTGCCATTTCCAGCCCCACCAGTGTTTGTCTTCCACTTGTAGGAGACATTTCAGTATCATCTCGTGCTGCTGAGGTGAATCATTTTGGAGATTCTGCATGGCTCTATAATGCAGCAATGCCTGAGCACCCCTTGTCTTGGGTTGCAATGCAAGGTATATTCTATTCCCATCTGTTGAAACTGCTTGAAGAGGTGTTTTTATCTCATAACTCCAGGAGGAGGGGGCAGGTGTCTTCTGTTAATGGGCAGCTGTTAAACCAGGTGGGGCAGTGTTTCTTTATCTCTTCTACAGCCCATCCTCCCTCCAGGGGATATCTGCTGTTCATGGGCCATCGAGGCTCACTGCACCACTGATACAATTACATCACCCCTTTGGGAGATGCTCCACCTGGATAAAAATCTGAGACTCAGAAACACCAGACAGTCAGTTTTCCATTGGATTCCCAGAGAAAGACCAAACCCATCTCACCACCACTGGACCCTTCTACAGGACCATCTCTGCTCCAACAGAACAACATCTGTCACTCCAGGAGGACTTGACTGGACTGCTGCCAACACCTTGACCAACAGGGTGTCAGGACATACTCTGACTCTGTCAGGGTTTTTCTTTGGGTTTTTTTTGTTGTTGTTTCTTTGTACCACTACATTTTTAATATTCCTAGTAAAGAACTGTTATTCCTACTCCCATATCTTTGCCTGAAAACCCCTTAATTTCAAAATCATAATAATTCAGAGAGAGGGAATTTACATTCTCCATTCCAAGGGAAGCTCTGGCTTTTCCCTGGCAGGTACCTGTCTTTCTAAACGAAGACACCCCTGCACCTGGTCACTGAGGAATCAGACCATACCTCCTGGTACAAAGACACTCAGCTGGAGGCACAGGGATGCACAAGGCTCAAGTGTTTCCTGTGGAACATTTTTGAGGGCCATTTCAAGTGCAAAGTCTTGCCAGGCAGCTGTGTCAGGTTCTGTTTCTGCACTGTAGCAGGGTTCTGCAAATAGAAAGCAATTTTGCACAGTCTGTACCAAGAGTTTGTACTTGGCAACAGTTGTTTATTTCAACTTTATTACAACTTTCAGTGACTTTAAAAAACATCACTGAAAGCAAACATGAAAATTAGAGTTCCTCACAGGTGGCTTGAATTCTGCCAGCTCCCAGGATAACTTACAAAAAGAATCCCAGCATTTTTCTTTCTCTTTCAGGGAGAATTATGCAGGACATTTAGATCCTTTTTAGGGGGTTATCAAAAGCTGAAATTTAAAATTTATAGATTAATTAGTTTCAACTGCAAGTTAAACCCACCAGGCCTCTTACTTTGTGTATTTGTAGTAGCAGTAGAGACAACATCAGGTGCTGAGAGTGATTCCTTTGTTGGCCAGCTGTAAAGAATTGGATTGAATTGAAGCTACCAACTGATTTTGCTTTTTAAAGAAAATATTCCAGCTTTGTCACTTCAGAAAATAAGTTGGAAATTAGAAGTTTTCTTTAAAAAGTATGAAATCTTTTCAAAACTTATTTCACAGTTTCAGAGGTTTTTGTTTTCATATTCTGAGACTGTTTGTTGCTGGAGAGGGCAAAATTTTAAATCAAAGGTAATAACACAAAGTGGTCAGTTCTGGTGTGTTGGCATCCCTGGCTAAGCCCATTTCCAGCTGACCAAATGAAACTTCCTCCTGTGCAGTTTTTATACCCTTTTAAAATGTGGTATCATCCTCCTATTGCAGAGTTTTATTTTGATGATAACTTACTTAAAAAGAAAACAATTATTTTGTCCAAGCGGTTTTTACATGAATATAATCTGAATTGAAAATCCATATTTCAAAGCAACTTATTCAAATATAATACCTTAAAACAAAGCCTTCATTTAAATAAATACTTAAGGTTGGTTTCTAGAGAGTTAAAATTTTTATCATATCAAATATCAAACTATCATATCAATAGTTTTCCATTACAAGCTACTGCATTTTGAAAATAACATCCAAGGAATAAGAGGTGATGAAATTCACACAACAAATAGCTATTCTGTATTCAATACCCATTAGTTCAGTGCATCATTTCAAGTGTTCATTAGTCTCATGAAGCAGAGACCTTATCTCAGCAGGTTTTATAATTGAAGCTGTCTGTTGTGAGTGAAGGAAAGGGAGATTGCAGAACTTTGTTCTAGATGGAGAAATGCATCTCAAAAGGCAAAAGGTCTACTGAGAAATTCTGTGGTCTTCTCTGGAACAGGGGGAATGTCTGTGTGCAATTAATTATTATCTTAAATATAGCATCTGATAAAAGTGATCTACAAAAGGGCAGAAGAAATTACTTCTCTTTTTTTGTTTGTTTTGTTTTTTTAATATATATTAGTTTTGAGTTGTACTTTTTGTTCTTTGCTGAAACACAGAAGGACTGAAAAACTGAAGGTTTAGAACATAAGGTACTTAATTTTGGTAGTAGAGGTGCTGCCCTCTCAGCCTTGTTTAGAAGGAGTCAAAAGAAATAATGCAATGAAATTATCAGTGAAAATGTCTCACTGGAATCCAATGAGCCAAAAAGATTTTTAGGCATAATTTAAAAAAATTGTTGTTTAGTTTTGGCTGGTAATTTACTGAAATGAGAGGTGTTTAACAAGGATTCCACAAATTACTTGGGGCAAAAATCTGAATATTTTAGTGTTTTATATTGTGGACAAAGGAGTGAACAAATTAACATCTTCAGAAATATACCCTATTGTTGGGGGTTTGGTTTCTTTTCTTTTGCTCCTTTTTCACCTATAGAATTGTTCTCATCAGTTTCTAGGACACACTAACACTCTGGGTACTTAGGACAACAAAGAAGTGGCCAAGCTCAGGGGAAAGGACATCTGGTTGCTCTTGCCTGGGGGTTTCTCTCTGAGGGGCAGAGATAAGTGAGAATTGGGCAGGTAAAAAGGCTGTTTTCTCCTGCCTTGGGGTGAGCCTTTGCTTGTAAGAGCAGTCCCTGAACAGGGATCTGATTAACCCCCACCTCACTAACAGAGGGACCTGTCTCCATCTGCTTGAGTGTCCTGGGACTTTGAGCTCGCCCCTCTCTGCCCTGCTGGGGATGCCTCAAGTTTTAAGTTCCATGTTTTTCAGATTCTGTGCTGCCTCGGGGTGCAGTTCTGAGCCTCACACTGGGTGTCAGTCAGCTCTTCACAGAGTAGGGAGACAAAACAAATCCTTCTCCTGAGGGAGACCAAGGACAACAGTTCCAAGTTTTCAGCCCCAAAAGCACGAACAACAGTGGAGTGAAGAGAGAAACAAGAAGGTTGAGACCTCACAACCTGAAGCTGTAACTGGACAATTAAACCTCAATATGCAAATGGAGCAAAACTTATAAAAGAGTGAGATCTTGTGACAGTCATGCATTTTGTGACCATTTCGGGTCCACTTTGGGTGTAGCCCTGGTCAGGCCCTGTCCTGCCCAAGGTGTATCCTTAAAGGCCTTTCAATAAATATCTACTTTATCCTCTAGCTCTGTCCTGTCTCTGTTCCAGGTTCAGCCTCTCAAGGCATCACTGGGAGCTGGGCTGCTGCTGTCCCTGCCTGCTGGGACATCCCTGCTTCCAGCCACAGCTCCAGAGCTCCTGATGCATCTCCTCCACCACCCCAGGATTTGTTTTTGGCTCATTTCCTGCTGACCATGGAAAGTGCCTATGGCTGAGAAGGTGGGACTGGGTTTGTGGTTCTGTTTGGTGCTAATGCCATAGTGGTTGTTGTTTGTTCACTTTATGACACATACCAGTAAAGAACTAGTATTCCTATTCTTATATCTTTGACTGTCAGCCCCTTAATTTCAAAATTATAATAATTCAGAGGGAGGGGGGTTACATTTTCCATTCTAAGGGAGACTCCTGCCTTCCTTAGCAGACACCTGTCTTTCAAACCAAGACACCTATTAAAAAATTTAAACCATTCCCAACCCTATTGCTTTCCATATCTATCAGAATAAACAAGACAGAAACCCCTCCTTGTTTCTTCAATTTTCTTACTAGCAAGTATGAAAAAAAATCCCCCAAATCTTGCCATTCATCACAACATCTGATCATACAGAAAGGATTTTTTGGGTCAATTAACTGTTCTTGATAACATCAGTATAGTCTATTGTGTGCCAAAATGTCAACATAACTTCAGGCAATACCTTTAGCTTTTAGGAGAGGCCCCAGATTCTCTGTTGTGCTGGGTTACACTGCTTTGGAAAGCCAGAAACGTGGGCATGCTGTACAAGCTGGCTCAGAGCACCAAGTTTTAGATTAATGGAGGCTGAGAGCTAAATGTTTTATCACAAATAAGGGAGAAGAAATGAATAGGAATTCCATCAGGAGTCTATTAAAGCCATCCTTGTTGCTGCAAGCCAAGCCTGCTTGCTGCAATCACAGTATCATGTTCATTTGATATCAATGCAGGGTGAAAATATATTTGTCAGGCTAGGCAGAATTATTAAAGGGGGAAAAAAAGGTCTTGATAGACATATTTTTCCCCCATATCCACTCACAAAGGAAGCAACCCAAAAGCCTCCAGTAATATTTTTAGGCTTTATACTGGTCCCAGGTGATGCTTTTCTTTTAGATAGTCTTGCAGTGACAGCAAACCTTTAACTGAAACATCTTTCACTGAAGCTTTCCTCATAAAAGGCTGAAAGAGATAACACAGAGAGAAGACAGGCTGTCAGGAAAATTGATGGTGGGAGGGAATCTCAGCTTTTTTCTTTCACCAAGCACAAACAAAGTGCCTGATCAGTTACTTAAACTTTTCCCAGCGTTCTAGCACTCAAAAGTGGCCTGTGCAAAGAAAATAAAATTAATTCCATGTAGCTCTTCCCACAAGGACATGACAGGCCCACTCCAACAGGAGGCAATGAACGGTGGTGCCATAGCTGCAATGCTGTGAGGGGGCATTTTGAGGTTTAGTCGTGTACAATTGCAATAAAAGGGGTTTTCTTCTTCCCTTCCACAGGCACAGGGAAGCCAGTTATCCAGGATTTCCGCTCAGTGATGATGGCACACATGCAATTGGTGGCAAAGCAATTTTTAAGGGCAGCAGTGGAAGTGAAACTCTGTTTTGGCACCAGAAAACTGCTGTTTCCTTGGGGGTGGAGGCAGGACAGAGAAAGAACACAGTATGGATTTTTTTCCATATATTTTGTTGTTATGTAGACTGGATTCTGTGCTGGTGGTTTTGCTCACATAACATTTTCCATCTCATGTTCAGATTTTAGTGCCACTTTTGTGTGAATTTTAGTCCCACTCTTTTCTGAATGGGACCTGAACCCCAGCTTGCCCAGTGCTGATGTTAATGTGAATGACCACATCCCTGCAGTGTGAGTAAAATCAAAATAGCCAAAGTTAACAGGCAGAACATGTACAAACCAGCCTGAAAAGACTCCAAATAAAGCTGCCTGACTCCATTTGTATGTGTGTGCATGTGAGGACTCCCTGTTTGTTAAATACTGCCACTTTTGGAGAGAGAGAAAAATTGAGCTATCCAGGAGAATAATACTGAGATAAATTTACTTGCAATAGAGTCATGAGTTTCTGCTTGTTTCAGAGTTGAGTCTCAGTTTTCTGATGTCCTCTCATACTTTAGAGTTGTCTGTAATCATTGCCCTTGAAACCTTGAGTTCAGTGGCTGCTTTCATGTAAAAGATCAGTGAGTTTGGAGAAGGTGAATCTGTAAACCCTTGTTCTGTCACTGTGCTGCTTTTCAATGCTCCTCGTTTTTCTGTGTACTTGTTTGGCTCCATTATTCCTCTCAGGCCTTATTTCCTACCCCAGAGCCTCTTGCTAAATTTTTCCCCTTGTGATTTGTGGATTGATTTTTGGGGTAAATACCTCTCAACAGTCAGAATGTGGGTTTTGCTGTTCCTCTTGGAACAGGCTGCAGGGAAAGCTGAACCCACTGTGACCAGGGAATCTGATTCCCACTTTCTCCCCCTTTCCCAAAGTTTGAGTTGTCTACAGACATTGGTGGAAACAATGAGCATCACGAGGAGTGGAGAGCAAGCTCTGTAGGGTTTTGGGTTCTTGTGGTGGATCTCAGCTTCAGCACTCAGCAATTGAATTGAATAAAATCCCTGTTAGTCAGGCTCTGTGCCACAAATCACATAAAAGCCAGGCTGCAGCAGTCACCCCAGGATGGAAAGATTGTCCTGGATCTCATTTCTCTTCCAGCTCCTACTGTTCTGCTTAGAACTCAGGGAAATTGATTTTCCAGCTTAGCCTCCAAGGAGAGAAACTTTTCCAGACTGATATCTCCCAGGATAGAACAAAGCCAATTGATTACCAGGAATAATCCACTCATAAAAGCAGAGCTGCAGGGTGGCTTAAAGACATGAGGTTTCTCTTTTCAGGCTCAGACTTCTGGAGCAGGAGTAAGGAGCAGAGAGTGTGTGTGGAGGCAGATGAAGTGCAGATGGGGGTGTCTGGATGTCACACAATTCAGGTGTTTTTTCTTCTGCCTCCTCTGCCTTCCTGTTGACTTTATCCAATCCACTCTATCACCCTCAATGTGCTGTTTAGTTCTAGCTTATAGCTTCTGTTTGTCTAAAAATGCATTTTTTTCTAGTCCAGGGCTTCAACAATGGTTTTTCTTAGACCACAGCTAGAGTTTTGACATAGCTAGAATAACATTTCTTTACCTTAGGAGTAGCTTACTATTTATTTACAACATATCCTTCTTAATATGGACAGGCAAACTGATAAATATGGATCTTTTCCAAAAATGGCAACTTTTTTGCAACTTTTGTCCTATTTTGAGTGACATGAGCAGTTTAAAGGTGTTTGTGTGAGCAGCCTTCCAGTCCATGAGGAAAGATTTCTCCAAAGACTGACTGATGCTTGGAGTTCATCCCTGTAGTGTCTCTCTCCTTTGACCAAAAACCACAGACCCAGGGCTGGCATTGATGCATTAAAGAGAGTTTTTTGAGTACGGCCCTTTAAAAAAAAATTATTTGATGCATAATCATTAGAAAAAACTATTATCAGCATGTTCTTGATTCCTCACCTGAGTAGCCAACTTTATCTCCTTTGTCTTTCTATTGGTACAAAAACTTGATAAAGTTTCTCCTGCATTTTCTGGTTGTTGTTTATTGGCTACGTGCCCCTCAACCTAAGGCAAAATTCATCTGAAAAGTCCCCAGGGAAAAGCTCAGTACTGCATTGTTACTTAGTAGAACTTTGCATTGTCTTGGTGTAAGCATCCTGTGGGCACCATATGACATTAACAAAGAAAATATTGCTTTCCTGCAATATACTTAATTACATTCTTCTAGTCTCAGTGGAGTAGATAATCTATTATGCTCAGTTAAAGATTTGAATTGTTCTACTTTTTTCCATGGAATATGTAGTACTAGATAAGATAAAATATTTTGTGTTTGATCCAAAAATGAAAAGATAGCAGAACTCCTGCCAAATCAATATTATCATTTTTGCGTCCTTGTGTTTTTTTTTTTTTTTTTTAGATGGGTGAAGGGGAGGAAAGAGAAAGCAAATCTTGTTCCACCCCTGCTAGAAATAACATTATCTAAAGATTAAGTCAATTTGTTTAGTTGGGAAAATATGAGTAAAATATGGTTGCAGGAAATACTTACATTTTTTCTGTTAAAAATGAAAAACTCTCTAGGTGTTGATTTTTAAAGTCTTCTACATGTTTTCCTGGTCTTGGTATATTTTAGAATCTCAAAGTTTCAATTTTTAAGAATAAATGTAGCTTTGGTCTTCCCTTAGTTAATAATGCAGAGAACTGAAGATATCAGTGCGTTTGGCTAATCCCAGCATTTTAATTCTTACTTATTAGTACTGTAATACCTGTGCAAGAGAAAACCTAGTTAAGACTGAGTTCCTGCAGGTGTTGGCATCTTTACTTAGATATTGTCAGCATCTTATTTTGCTTTATCTAAGCACAGTACTGTATTTTAGATAATGCAATAAAATGCAAAAATAAAATTAATGGGTAACTATGTTGGAATGATTTCTGCTCAACCACAGCTTTCAAATACAGTTCTCTTTTTCAACTCTATGAGAACAAGACTTCCTAGTTAGTTACTGTAACAATTCATTTTTCCTTTCATTTTGTGCCATGTTCCACTTCAATAAAGAGCTGTTTTAGAGTTGAAAAGGAACGCTGCTGTCTGAAAATCAGCTTCTCAAATGTAGCTGAACTGATGGCTGAGCCCAAGCACCAAACCTTGGCCCAGCCCCTCATGACTGACAGGTTTCACTTGCCAAATTCAGTGTCTTCTGCAGTTATTCACAGTTCTCAGTTCTGTCCCACGTTTTCATAATTTATGGAAAACAAGTGAAGTAGAACAGAAGATGTCCTGTATCTCACTGCCTCCCATCCCTGCACTGTGGTGATGAACCTCACACAAAATGCACTGGCACTTTTGTTCTGGCCAGGATGGGATGGGCTGCCCTCTGTAGCGACATGACTTTTACAAGAAAGGGATAATAATACATAATACATCCTTCTGCACTGCTGTAATCTTTGGGGAAGTATTCTCTGAAGGGCATGAATAAATGCAGGTCTTACAGTGTCTTTAACACGGCGTGTAACTCCTTCAGCCTTCCCCACTGCTTGTGGGAAATGAGCACTGGGTTCTCTGTTTGCTGTTAAATTTATATCCACTGAGAGTGATTCTCATGTCCCTTCATGGCTGATTTGTGTGTGGACATTGTGTAGCAGTCATTTTAGGGGAGGGAGCCCTTGTGTAGAATCAGGGGCAGTAATAAATGCACTTTATGTGAGCACAGCCCAGCACATTCAAAATTAAATCTGTGCCTATCAAACAGAACAACATTTAGGCAATGGCTGATCTGTAAGGCCACAAAGAGAATTTTTCCTTCTTTGTGGCAGAAGGAGGAAAAATCTTTCAATGGGTCAGAACATCTTCTAGGGAATGTCAGCAGATTTGACTGTGCATAGCAGTAAAGGGGGTGTCCCATCTTAATTTTGTGCAATTGTCAATACATTAAATTTCCCCCAAGTCACTTTGCCCATGGCTGTAACTTCTGAGTTATAGGCCCACCTTTAGCTTCACCCACAAGATTTCTCATATTATTTTTTCCCCCTCCAGTAGAGGAGGGAGGAGAGTGAGGGAGTGCTGGGTGGGTGTCTGGCAGTCAGACAATGCCAACCCACCGCAGATATGCACGTTCAAAACAGTTTTATGTAACAGTAGTGCTCCTTTGCTTTAGCCTGAGATTCCCTTAGTTGGTATTTTATTTTATTTTATTTTATTTTATTTTATTTTATTTTATTTTATTTTATTTTATTTTATTTTATTTTATTTTATTTTATTTTATTTTATTTATTTCACCACTTTAATATTTAACAATACTTTGGTTACAGCTGCCTCACTGCAAGTGCCTGAACTTTAAAACTTTCCTTGTGAAAACTTTCCAAACACCACAAATTTTGCCATTGCTGTCATACTTGATGGGTGGGTTCTCCAGAACCTCCCTGAGAGTATAAATGCTTCAGACAATTGGAAAGCTCTTGTGCCCTGGTTCTTCAATTTTGTACTTTTTTGGACAAGACTCAGTGAGATAAAGATATTCCAGTACAACTGCTGCAGAAGAACTGGACATATAACACCAACTTGTCATTCCAAATAAATTGTCATAAATGATTACTTAGGGGGTGAGAAGAAACAAGTTCACACTATTTATTGGAAAAATAACAGTATAAAGCAAAAGCACTGAAGGATCATTAGGTTTTGTCACACTGTGAAGGAGAACTAGGGGCTTAGTTGCGTTCATATGTTCAGCCTTTGGCAGATAATCGTTCTGTAATTCTGTGCTGTGTCTGACAGCAGGAAAGTCATTGTATCTTGATTCCCTCTCCCTTTTATTTGTATGGATCTCTGCTAAGCAAAACCCTGTAAATCATGCTCATTCAGGGAGCACTTTAGCCCAGTGGTCACACAGATGTTGTTTAGTCAGCTACATGGAGATGCATTTAAACTCCAATGCAGTGTTTTCCTGAATTCAGAACACAGTCTCAAAGCACTCTCAAAATGTGGAATGAGAAGACCTGACAGTAATGTGGTTTTCTGATTCAAATCCTCAGTCTGAAGCTGTAACCTGATTTTTAAAATTAGTTTAAAATCTCAGTCTATTTCCATCACAACTTTAATGTTTCTTCCCCTGCTCAGTCCAGATGGCATCACAGTAATTTTGTGCTTTATTATATAAACATAATAATTTCATGGCATATAATTCATAAATACTGTCTTGTATGTTTAGTTTTGTGTCTACATCAGAAGGGCTTTTCAAAATAAACATGAATTGTTTATCTATATTTTTCCAGATGACAGCAAGCATTTTTGGGAGGAATGTTGCCCATCCTTGCTTGCTGAGTGTGTGACCATGGCTGGAGGAAGGATGTGAGATCAGATTCCTGCCCCTAGGCCTCTTCATCTCAAGGTCCAAACCTCTGCTTTTTCACGTGGTTACTTTTGCTTGCAGTAGAGTGGGAAGAGTTTGTTGAAAATATTTGCTCACTGTGGATTTTTAGAGGATGTACAGATGTGCTGGAGAATAGCATTTGAACAGAAAAATAGCTTTTGCAAGTTGAAGTCATAGTTTTAAAATTAGTATTAATTTTGAGGGTAACACCTGCAAGGTGCTGCTCTGTACCACAAACAAGAGTGGGAAAATAAATTGGTTAGTACCAGCTCTGCAGGAAAGGGTTTTGGTGTTACAGTGGTTTGCAAATTGAACATGACTCTGCAGTTTTAAATTATTACAAGAAGAACAGGAGCCATGCTGGGTTGTATTTGAAAATTACTGTAGCCTAGATGATGTGTAAAATAATGTCTCTGCTTTGCACAGCAGTTCAGCAGTTATGTCTGTCTTGGTGTATTTAAAAAAAAGAAAAAAAAAAGTCCCATCTGAAAAGAGCTAAAGAGCAAGCATCAAAAGGTTAGAAACCCCGAGATCTTAGGGCTTGATGACATGGAATTATTTAGAAGAAGGACATAATTTGTTTTCCATGTGATTGACAGAACAAGAATTAGTAAGCTTAAATAAAAGCAAAAGGAAGGCATCCAATCATTAGCAACTCACTAATGGTGAAACGGCAAAGTAGGTTTTTGAACTTCAGAGGTTTTAAAGTCAGGTTAGATAAACACTATTTTGGAAAGACTTGGACATGACACATATCTACCTTGAAATGGGGCTGAAATCATAAATGGCTTCTCAAGACCTGTTTCAGACATATTTTCTGTGACTGTAGAATTCAGTGGGAGCCCCACTGAAATGTAGCAGATAAGTCAGTAACCCCTGAAGAGAAAAAAACCCACCATATTCTGTTATTTTCACTACTTTCATCTCCTTCTATACAAAACTCTCCCATCATCACTTTTTGGCTTCCAGTTTACTGGATGGCAGAGGAGTAGTTACCTTTATAGCTAATGCTACTTTCAAGTGACAGGAAACTGCACCAATATTGTGTCTGCTGCTGCTAGGATGATGGACAGCTTTTTCTCCTCACACAAAAGTAAATGGATTTAAAAGATGGCAAACAAGTGTCAAATAATTCTGTCTCTTATCATTAAACTAAGATTCAAAGATAACAAGATTGATATAAGGAAAAATTACATTTCACATCTGTCTTCTTGTTCTTGAGAGCATGCTTAATATAGAGTTAAACTAAATGAAAAGAATAAAATATTTGCATAATTATATTCTGGAGGTCATTGTTGAGTCTGTTGAAATCTCCTGGAACACACAAACATATTGCTTTGTGAACCTGCTATTCCCAATTTTACCAATTTCATCTACACCAGATCTCATTAATACTACCAGTAAGTAGGAGAAATATTGTCTGATGTGCTTGGAGATTAATTATGCTTGTGGCAGTCTCTGTTTTATAGGAGAAGGCAGTTCATTCCAACAATAGCAATTCTTTCTGAGTTCACTTCAAATGTCATTATGATAGAATGCAATTTTGGGAATAATGCAAATGTGAATTTCAGTAGCTGGAAGCTATTTTGTTTTAATGAGGTATGAAGTAACACACCTCCTATGCACTGCAGCTTCCACTGCTGGCTTGGGAAAGGAATACAGAGAACCATGAATATGATTAAATCTGGCACTGGTGTAATTCACCTAACGCTAAATTTAGGTAATTGCTCTATTTTATTTATGCAGATGATCCCAAAATAGTTTGTTTCTGCCAAATTACATCTTATTAAGGTTCAGTGTCTAGTTTTATTTTATTATGACTCTGATCCCTGTTGTTAATAGGGAGAGCTTGATGTTGTATTTCAGGAAGGAGAAAACACAGTTCAATTCCATGAGATCCAAGGCAAAACCTATCACTTTGCCAGGAAGCTGAAAAAGGAGGGAGTGGTAGCTGTAATAGTAGCCGTAATTTTCAGAAACATCTTGCCTGTATCCTGGAATTTTTCCTGCTATGCCCTACTATGGAAGACTAGCACACCCTTCTTTTCCACATCTAGTGCAATCTTGTTTTTTCCTGCGCTCTGGGGGAATTATGTCACCATATAAACAGAAACAACAGAAGAAGAGGAAGAAGACAGTAAGAGACCAGTTGAAGGAAAATAAAAAGGGAAAAAATTACCGATAGCAAATGCCTGCAAGAAGGGTATTTTCTCAGTAGAGAAATTGGAGAGTTTTTCCAGTTGTGTGTCTTGGTTTTATAAGGGCTACAAATGAGACACAGAATATGTGCTTTAAGCATCCAGCCAAATGGATCTGTGCTTCTTCCCACTATTGAAATCTGTCCCAACCCTCTGGAAAAGGATAACTATGTGAAGAATGATGAATGTATCTCATATTTTAAGTATATCCTATATATTTAAATTGCTTGTTAATGGAGACTGCAGAATAATTTACATCATGAATACTTTTCAGTCTTAGCACTTTATTTATCAGACCCTGCTCTCCAGTCCTGTGTGGACACTGGTCTTAATTTCTGTGTAGCTAAGCTGGAGTGCAAATTTTTGAGAACAGCTCCTTTGATTCCTTGGTTTGGGGCCCTTCCTTTGACTTGAGTTCCTCTGAAGTTGTTTGAGGGAAAAGGCAGGATAAACTTAATGTAGTTGTGACCAAGTTGTGTCCCCAGCAGCTCTGGCTGAGTTGCAATTTGTACCCATTCTCCTCTGGCAGGCATCTGCCAAAAGTGTTTCTCCTGGATACTGCTCTCTCCTTGGGAATGGGATGTGCCTGCTTCTCTCTGGTAAAAGACTTCTTTTTGACAACAGGAAAGAATCTGCCAGAGCTAATAGTGTTCCCTCTCACCTCATCAGCCTCTCTTACTGAGCAGGGTTCTATGCCAGGTCTGCCCTGGATGTTAAGTGGATTCTCTGACTTGGGCAATTGGTGTTTCTCTGACAGCTCAGGCAACTCCAGTAACATCTGTTTCCATCCCCAGGATATTTTATATCTTCACCTAAAACTATGAGATTGTTAGACAAATTTTCTTTCTGAGACTAGGTCTTGTTTACCAACATTTTAAAGGGTTTTTTCTGCATTTGGGCCAAGTATAGGAGAAGGGAATACAGGTGACTTTGTCCCTGATAAGTAACAGCTGTGTTAATTACCCAATAGAGCCTCACCCCGATGAGTCACGGCTGTATCCAATAAAGATAAGGGGGATAAAAGAGAGTGGGTTGGCTGGTGGGAAGGATCATGAAGGAGGAGGAACATTGAGGATCATGAATGAGAGAATCATGAAGAAGAGGGATCCTGGGGAGGGAGAATCCCTGCTGTGAGGTTAGTCTGGGGCTGTAGTCAGAGCCTATTGTTGGGACCTGCAGTCACAGCCTGCACCCTGATCCCTGCAATCACAGTCTAGCTGGGTAAAAGCCTGCACTCACACTCTGCACACTGATCCCTGCAGTCATGGTTTATCAGGGAATAACCAGCAGTCAGAGGCTGCAAGGGAAACCTCCAGCAGGAGCTGCTGCAGCCAGAGTCAGTGAATGGTTGGAGTCAGGGTGGCTGAGCTGTAAAGAGGAATGAACCAGGGCCCTTTTCATGCTGTGATAAACAAGGAGTCTGTGTCTGGGCTCATTTCTACCCTCTAACAAGAGGGCTGCTACAATAAACAAGGATTTCCTAATTTACTTTTACACCTGGGCATCCAGGGGACAGGTTAGAAGGAGTTTTGTGGGTATGAGGAAGAACTTCTCCACCAAAAGGGTTTTCAAGCACTGGAAAATGCTCCCCTGAGAATGGAGCCACCATCTCTGGATGTATTTTAAAGGCACGGATGACAGCATCCGTCCTGGCAGTGTTGGGTTACTGGTTGGACCTGATGACCTTTGAGGTTTTTGCCAGACAAAATGATTCCATGGCTCTCTAGAACCTCATTTATTGTAACTGCTGCCTTGAAAATACATCTTAAACTAAAGCATCCTAAAATGGAGCAGTGGTGTGCTTTGCTGAGTTAATTGAATGCTATTTTCTGATGTGAGTCTTTGAATTCCCTGAATTTCACAGAAATACCTGTGAGCTGACATAACAAATGGAACACATGGGGCTCAGGTTGGCAGTCTGAACTGCTCAGTGAGAGCAGAGCTTACCAATTGGTTGTGGTGTCATCCAGAAAGGTCAGACTCTTTTAACAAATCTTATATTCATAAAGCCAGCTGCCAACTTGAACAGTCAAGGCAATTTTATAAAAGGAAAGTGATGCTAAAATAGAGGTGATCTAAATATAGCCATTTTTTTTCTATCTACTATTCATAGCAGGATCCTGGTGTGAATATTGTTCGTTTAGAAACCCACTTAACCTTTAATAACATATTTTCACCTGCATGTGGCTGCCAGTGTTGCTGTTTATCACCCATAACTGATTTGGGCCTCTTCATATACATTGGGTGTGTGGTCTTCTTAGTTTTTGTTTAGCAAACCCTTGCATCATCTTTAGTCCAGGTTCAGGACCAAGGGGAAGACTCAAACAACTCACAAATGTAGCTGCAATACCACGCTGGCTTTTGGGAAGAGCAGATATCAATTTCTGGGTGTGTATTTCATGCAGTCTTCACAGAAATTATTGAACAGGGCTCCTGCTGTTAGGAAATAAATAATGTGAGAATTAAAGCTTGCTCCAGAAGTAGACGTCTCTGAGTGCAGTTGGTGGTGGGATGAGGAGGGAAAAAGGTGCTATTTTTTATTAGCCATTATAAAGTAGCTATTCTTCTGCTACAGCACCATCAGGTCCCTTGCTTCTATAGAATAAAGTGAAACACAACAATTTGGGAAAAATTCTTTAGTGTGGGTTTGGCTCATTGCTGAATTCAGACCACAAAAATGTTTTATTTCACAATAGACTGTAAATCTTACAAGGAGCCTGAGTTCATTTGGAACTCTTATTAAGAACACATTTTTAATCCAGTGCAATTATCAACTTCAAGTGTGACTGTAAGAAGTACGAAATTATTGGTGTTGCAATAAAATATGAGGTTTTCTTCCCAGAGGATGTGTTTTGACACATGTTGCTGTGTGTTCTGACACTAAGTGATGAGTTGAAAGCACTGTTGGGCATAAAGCAGCAAGGCAGAGTGAAGAGGAAGACTTTGCTGTGGAATAATCTGTTACCAGAACAGCTAACACTAAGGAGGCCTGACTTTTCTCACTGAAAAAAAGAAAAAAAAGTAATAAAAAATAACCAGAAGTTCAAATATTATCAAACTTTATTTTAAAACCACAGATTTCTTTGCTTGTTTCTTTTAGCTCTTGAGTTTTAAGGGATCTTTCTTAGGTTTGGGTCCAAGGTGACTGTTAAAAATGAGAAGCAAATAGAAAGCAGGCTTTAAATCCTATTTTCTGTCGAGCATTGTATCTCCCTCACTGTGTCTGTAATGTCAAGCTCTGCGTCAGTGAAATCTGGCACCATTTGGAAGCCAATCCTGCTTCCACTGGAGCTCAAGAAAAATTTCCTCCTTGGTGGGATAGAAACTTAATCTTTTCATAGAGCATTTAATTTTCATATTAAACTTGGAGCTTTTTCTTTTCATTCTTCATTAGCTATCATTTTCAGCTGGGCTCAGAAATTGCATGAGCTGAAGAAACCATATGTTTGGGATTATATTTTAGTAAAACTTTTCTGATTTGTCAAAACCTCTTTGAACTAGGTTTCTGGCGTGTTCCTCTGTAAATATTTGAAATGAGACATTTGTGTGCCAAAAAACCAAGGGAATTCAGTTTACTGTGGAATATGTGAAATGCCTCTTGAATAATTTATCATAAAGCAACCTAATTAGGGCTTTATTAAGCTTTAATTTGATGCTTTAAAATTAAACAGCAGGGATGGTGCAGTAAAATGCTTTTAATTCCATATGTAGTGGAGGGTATAGCAGCTACCCTATGTACCCATACCTTGCAGGGGCAGCTCAAGTGCTGCCAAAATTTTAATTCAATAAGTTTGTAAGACAGTGGGGTTTTGGTTTTTTTGGTTTTTTTTTTTGAGTTCTTCTGTGTAATTTTAGCTCAACTTGAAAATCTCTGTGAGGCATTACCATGTACAGTGCACACACAAAAAGAGGCTTTCAGAGGGGGAGTATCCACCCCCACGGAAAGGAAAGTTTTTGCAGTAAAATGGAACTATTTGAAGCATTTATGGATGTGTGCTTTAAATAAGAAAAAAAAATCATTTAGTCTATAAGGTTAAAAGGTGTCTTCACCCCTCTAAGGACTGCTGCTTTTCCAGGGAGCAGAACCATCCACCCAACAGGTACAGCTGGGTGGACATGCACAGAATGGATGTGGTCAGGAAAAACAGGATGTAAATTACAGAGGCAGAGTTACAAGATCCCTGTGTCCATCTGGGATGTGGTGTGGGAAGCATCCCCATCACCTGAGAGAATCACCATCACCACAGGAATTGTACGAGATTTTAACTTGCAGGATGCTTCATAATCAGGGCTGTTATTTAAATATAAAGAATTAAAATGCAAAAATGTATTGTCAGACATGACTCCTGTCATTTGAGGTGTGCTTGGTTCTGTCAGCACAGGCAGCAGGTCCTCAGCTCCCTGGAAGAGCCACAAACTCTCATTAAAGGGCACTTGAGGTGTTGCCTGTCTTGCCCTCCTCCACATTTCACCAAATGCTCCTTTCTTTTATTTACATCTGGGTAGACCTTGTTCCTCCTCAAAACTGCTGTTCCCAGACTCAGCTAGGAAAGCTGGGGAAAAAAATAGCTATGAAAATGTTTTGAATGAGAGTTTGAAAGGTGCTCAAAGGATTTGGGAGCAGAGAACATCTGCATGGGACATACTCATAACTAATTCTGAGGATATGTCTTTGAGGACAGTGCTTTGCTGCAGTCTCATATCTACAACGAATTAGACAAAATAAAAAATGTTATTCCAAATCCATGCATAACAGGATATATAATAGTCATGTCCTTTCAATTTTTGAATTGGAGAGTTGGCATAATTTCAAAGGCCAGATCTGCCTTAATTGTTTGTCTGGCTTGTCTGCCCACAGATTATTTTGGTGGCTTCTTTCTTAATGTGTTTCTGTACAGGCTTCAAGATCTCTTTGGTCCAGCAATTCTCTTATGGGTCGTTTTGCTTAGACAGCTGGAGGCTAAATTCAGGTTTCAAGAGAGAACACAAAATTGTGCAAATGTGTTTCAAAATATCTAGGAATAAACACATTGTCTAGAAAAGCAGAGAGGCCTATTTTTCACATTTACTGTTTCATGAGAAACAGTAAGTGTTTTTATAGATAAATCAATGAATAGAGAAATCAGTTACAATCTCTTTTTTCTCTTAACAGAACAGGAAAAAGTGAAAAGGTTCAGAAAAATACAGCCAGCACTAGGACATACCTGATTTAAAAAAAAAGAAAGTTTCTACCATGCCTACCAGTTGGTTTTGTGAAAGCTAAGAACAAATACTTCAAATTCAGGTAGCTCAGGCAATTGGAACAATCCCCGGAATTTTTAAGTGCATGTATGATCTTCACAAAACCCTTGAGATTTTCCCATTAGTGGAAAAAAGCCTCTGTTCCAAATTACAGCTTCTAAGAAAATGGTCTGCTGCCAGAACTTCAGACAGGAAAATTACCGGTCCTGGAATTGGAACAGATCTTTTCCTTTCAACGAGCCTAAAAAACCCGAACAAACTGTGCTCGTTCGCTCGGGGAGGATCCACCCTTGTGACCTCAGCAGCCTCTGCCCTCCCTAGGCTGGCAGATATTATGCAGGGGCTGTATGCTCTCTCATTTGAGGTCTTGAATCCCTTCAGCTGTGCTCAAAGTTTATCTGAAGCTCAAAACAGAGAGCAAATTTGTCTCCCGCTGGCAGAAGCGCTGCACTGGCTTTTGAGACAACGTTAATTTCTGAGCTGAGATTTCCCAGCTCAGAACATTTATGAAATTCCCTTTCCAACACTTGCCTGGAGTTGTGAGAGAAGTTGGAGACCGAGACTCGCTGAATCTTTGGGGTGCAAAACCTTGGGGTGAGAGCAGGTGGGACGGCATGCAGGAGCTTGAATGTTAAAAGAGCTAAAACTCGGTAGAAGGAAGATTTATACCAGGCAGAGCTGGAAGGAGAGGAGCTGTCAGACTGAACCAGGTGTGCTTGTTTCACTCCCCTTGTGTGCTGCCAATACATTAAACACTCAGGTCTCTGCATTTCACAATGAGAGTATGAACTGCATTGAGCTGCTGTCCTACAGCTTTTCTTCACACCAGCAGAATAAGCAGGAAAGGGCAGGAGGTGCTCAGTGGGAGATAGAGACTTTCCTCACACTTGGAATTGCAAAAGGTCCCCCCCAAACCAAGAGCTTTGGGGCAGGAAAACTTGAGCTCCTGCATCATGATGGGACAAAACTTGTACCATGAGTGGGATCCTGATTAAGCTGCTCAAAATCAGCTCATACATCTCTTTCTCCTTTGGTAACTCATTTTGTGCGCAGTATAAGCTTATTTGTAGCAGCTGCCTCAGGGTATTCATTAGGAAATGCAGATTTTGTTTGTTTGTTTGCTTTTATTATTCAAAAATAGTCTTTTTGTTTACAGTTTTCCAGCTCTTGTAATTGCAGCTCTCAAAGCTGGCTGTATACCATTAGACCATGAGACATTTTTTTTCACCATCTTTATTCCAGAATCTGCCATTTTAAATAATCATTAGCATGGAAAAACCAGGAAGAAAACACAGCTTAAAGTTTTTTTCCTAACAAATGATTCAAGGATGAAATATACTTCAACAGCTAAGAGGAAATAAAATTGTATTTGAAGAACTTGAGCAGTTTTTCCAAAGTTTTGGGGGCACAGGAAACATTAGAAATTTGAAGAAAGTCTTAATATTGAGAGCCAAGGAGATGCTCAGAAGGTTGTGGCAATAATGTCCCTGTGTACAGTATGAAAGCCTCTGCAATATTGAAATTTCTTAGTCTAACTCAGCAGAATCAAGTTAGCACAGACTCTTGTGCCTGATTTTCCATGAAACATTTTATATTATTTATCTTTTAAACAAAATTACTTATCAGCCTAGGTGTTGCTCCCTTCTAATCTGCAAAGAAAATCCAGATAATAGCTTATCTTAATGCTATCTGGCTATGCATGAAAGCTTTCTTATAATTGAAATATGTTTCAATATCAGTACTTATTATAAGTGCAGCTTTCAGTTCTCTTTTAAGAGCAGATTTTTAAAATTTAATTAAAAAGAAAATTAGTTAGTCTGCTTTGACATTAGAGCTGACAAGGAAGATGTAGCAAAGATCAGCCAGAGAGGTGAAGGGGATTTTGTGTTTCTATGCACTTGAGATGAGTTAGGGAAAGTAGAGCAGATTCAGCCTTGGAAGAGAAGAGATCTTGGAAGAGAAAAGAAGTTTATTAAGGAAAGTTTGTTTCCTCCAACTCTGGTTGAGTAACCCTGAGGAGACTCAGCTGTATACTGGCCTTGTCATACACATCATCCAGCCTTCCCCAGCCTAATGTTGATTAAAAACTGAAATATTCAATGATTTTATTTTAAAAAACCAAATTGCGGTAGGCAGCTAATGTCATTTATGAACCCCTTGCATAGTCATGAGATAATTCTCCACGGTGGAGCAACACATCCCTGAAATACATCCTCATGGTTTCCATTGGGATATTGACTCCCACATGCTTGTTTAAAAATAGCACTCATTAGGATAACTTGACAGCAATTGTGGCAAGCACTGCTAGTCAGCAACCCCAGCAAAAGGAGGACAAAGTTCTGCAGAGCTGACACTCCCTTGAGTGTACTGCAAACACTAGAGTAGTCATTTGCCGCTGAAGTCCAACACTGTTAAAGAAAAACACTTTGGAAGATATCAGTTTAGAGTTAGGAGTTATAAACTGCCCCCTTCCCCCAAATCTAAAATGAAAAATAATCCTGTTCTGATCTCTGTTTACCACAATGATGATGCAGAACAGCACCACTGAACACTGAATTGTCCCTGACAGTGTTTTCACTGCCACAGAGGTCACCAGACTTTCTGGGAACTGGAAATCTCCAAAGCCAGGTAGGAGAGAACAAATAAATATGATGTCTCCAGCACTGCCTCTCCTTCTGAACAAATTAACTTCACCAACACCAGAATAAGAAGTTCTTTGTGTGTGCATGTGTGTTTTTTCTCTAATGACATGCTTTGTCTCAAGATTTTTTTCTCCAGATAGGGCATAAGTTCTCTTTCCTGGAAACACTCGGAGTTTTAAAAAAGCAGAAGTGTGTTCTGAAGCTTTTCTCTCAGTGGGATATGCAATGTGATAACATAAAGATCTCTCTCCTCTTCCCATCTGTTTAGTGTCACAAAACTTGTGGGAACATAATATCTCTGAGGCCATATCCCTCTGTCAGATTTTGTTAAAATTGAGGAACGTGTTCCAAAGCTATTGGAGGAGATGAACAGTGTGAACTTAAAATCCAGATTTCCGTAGCATCAAGGGAGAGGAGAAAAAAAAAAAAAAAAATCAATGTTTCATATCTCCGTGACAGAAAAGCAATTTTACATCATTAGAAAAATTCCCTGCTAGGTTTATAGCAGCTGTGAATTATGTTAATGCTGGGCTTGTCTTCCTGGCTTCTTTTTTAGGTGGAAAAATGTAGTATTTGCTACCTGGGCTTCAGGAGCTGCTCTTGAGACACTCTGGGTGATGCACTCTTGTCACATCATCAGCATTTTGGGGAAAAAAAGGAAACATTGAACAGTAGGCTCACTTTCATAGTCTCTGATGGCTAAACTGGAGATGCCACCATGAACACTTACTGAAGAAAAAATACTGTTTATTTCTTTTTTCTTTTCTAGGTAAAATATTAAGGCTGAAAACGCAGTCACAGAGGGGAACCAAAACATGCAAAATATGAAATCACTCTCTTCATTGGATTTGTCTCTCTGTTTAGCAATTATAGATTTTGCTTTTGAACTTAATATTTTAAAACCTTTACTCCTAATAAATTATTGCACCACGAGAATGGTTGGCTGCTGGGGAAAATTAATAAGTGAAGGTAGCTTAAGAGATGTCATCAACATTGCACCCAGCACAATTTCAAACTTCCACAGTTTTGGTTTGGCTTGGTGCTGCTGTGTCTCAGTTTTGTTAATTTTCTGGTGATTGTATCTTTTCTCCATTAAATGACTGCGTCCTCTTTCTCATTATCTTTTTACAATTCGGTATTTGGGGGTTGTTCACTGTTCTGTTTTGTTCAATCTGTTGGGAAATCCTTCACAAACCTGAATTAGGCAGTTGCTGGTGTCACTCATGAGACCGCCCAGGATGAAGGTTTCCCTGCGACCCCAAACTCCCAGTGATGATGTGTGGCTGCCTTCCCTGTGCTAATGGAATCCCTGACTTGGTTTTACCCTGCTGGAAGTGATCCATTGCTCTGCTGCAATGGAGTGCAAATGCTTTGCCAGATGCAATTTTCCCGCTCTAAGCAAGGAAATAGCAATTGCTCTTTAACAATGCAAATGAGGATCATCAGCATAATGGTAGTTCTCTCAGCATTTGAAAAATTGCGTGTGTTTGACTTTTTACAATTATAATGAAAGTATTAGTAGGCCTTAATAACACTAAATAGCAGTTCTTTCTATACTTCCAGCCAAAAAACTCCAATATTTTATAGATTTTTTTTTCTCCTGGATTCTAAATCCCCTAAAGATAATAATTTAAAAGAAACATGTAAAATTCTATGCATTAAATGATTTTTGCCTCTTTCTTTGTGTGAAAGATGGTGAAATAAACTTGGCAATTGTTTTGGAACTTGAATTGTGTCAACTACTGTGGCTCAGTGTCAGCCATCACACACACAAAGGTTCAGTTTTGGAAAATACTTCATTGTAAGGTGTTTTTCCTTTGAGAAAACCATATAATGTATTTTAAATTGATTGCTGTATTTTCCCAAGATCTTTGGACTGAGGAGTGATGGCTAGGACATTTTGGTTTATCATATTTCATATGCCCAAGGGTCAAATCCTCTTCAAGGGCTATGCAAATCTTAGGGTAATTAAAGAACAAATTCTAGAAGAATATTGAAGGACAGAACTCCAAACCCACACTCTAAATCCAGAGGGTGTTGAGGTGCATTTAAGGAAATAGTGGTGCATCAGCCACTGATACAAATGTCCTAATATATTAATTTAAAAATAGCTGTGTTAGTCATTTCCTTGGGCATTATCTGTGGACTGTGCCTTCTCACCTTAGAAAGATGCTGATGCTGCTTCTATTTGCACAGCAGCATTCTCAGCAGCAGAAAATGCTTTTCTGTAATAAACTTTTTCTCCTTTGAGGCATCACAACGTTCCTCTCAGCTTTGTTTTTTGGATGACTCAAGCATAAGTAAAGGTTTGTCTTTTCCAGTGGTTAATGTTAGATATTCCACGGGATACAAGTCTGGGAACAATGTGGATACGGGGGGAGCTTCCAGCAGCTTCTTGCAGGAGCCACCCCAGTAGCCCCCTCTGCTACCATAACCTTGCCATGCAAACACAAAACAGATTTCAAGAGCAGAATTCCCAGCTTTCAGGAGCTCTTTCTATAAAAACTTTCAGTCCTTGCTCAAAAAGGAATTTTTAAAAGTGTCTAAGAGGTCACACATCCTGGGTTAGCTCCACTTCTTTGGTACTTGGCTGTTCTTCAGAATACACTGTCACACTGAATTTTTTCAGTTCTCTGCCCTTGGTGACATCTAGCAATGGACTTGAGGATTTGTCATATTTTTAACCCATTAACAAATGGCCTTTCCCCCTGTACTATTAAATTGTGTTGGCTCCAGTGAGTTCACCTCATTAGAGTGTTTGCATATTCTCTAACAAGGATAATTTTCCTGTGCACATCCTTTCTCCTCCTCATTTGTCATCTGCAGTCTGTGTGGCTTTTCTAGCCACTAATCAGAGCTAGCAGAGGTTTGGTGATGTGAGAGGTTTTTGCTGCACTGTGGGAGCTGCAGCAGCATCCAGTTGCTGCAGTCAGTGATTTATCTGAGCAGGTGGTGCCAATTTCTCTGTTGTTTCCACCTGCAAACAATTGGAAATCAATGGCGTGTCTCGACCCTTTTTGTGGATAACACTGATTGTCTTGTCTGTAAAGGCTGCTTTTGTTTGTCCCTGCCTTGGAACCCGATGGGCCATTCTGTCTCAGATGTTTGGGTTTGGATTTTTTCGAGGCATTCTAGATCCAAACTTCCAGTGTTTGATGCAATATCATTATTTGTTGCCATAACTTTTTTCATTACATGTGGCAGAGTACCCAAAGAAACCAACCTAAGCCACCTTTTCTTCTGCTCTGGGAGAGAACTGATTTCCACCAAGACTGCGGTACTGACTGACTGTTTAATCTGAAATTAGCCACAGAATTCCCATGAATCTTTACTGGAAAACATCTTTTCCATGTTTTTGTCAAGTTCAGTTGTCCCCAGGTTTCCTCAGTGCAGTCTGGGTTAACTCATGTAGGGGAGAATAGCAAAGAAAACGCTTCAAACAGAGCAGCTGCTCCTGAATCAGCTTGTCAAGACCCAGGTACCAACAAAAAGGTAAAATCTGTCTGCAGCTGCACAGAGAAGCCATCCTGAAATCCCCTGCCGTTGTAGAAATTCTCACAGCTTTACTCATTCTGCATGGAAATCAGTCAAAAGGGGCAAAAAGGGATGTAAAGTGTGTGTGTATGAGTGAAAGTGAGTGTGTGATGGAGTGTGGGGAGGAAAAAGAGCCATGAATAAAAAAAGATATTTATAATTTCAGTGTTCATATCAGATCAGGAGAGTTAGCAGAGCTTTGTGTGATCTGGGTTTCCTAAAGAGCCGTCCATGAGAGGGAAACCTGGTGGATGTTGATGGACTGATGGGAACATGCTGCCTCACAAAGTGCACAGAGGAAGGTCCACAGAGCGGGTTCAATTGCAAAAGCTGACAAATTGTTTCCAGCACGTTTGCTGCTGAGACAAGACTTCTGCTGCTTGCTTTAAATGGCAAAACAAACAAGCAGACAGGTTCTCTGTTGTGCAGGGTGGGCATTTAGGGAAAGGGGTGGCTTTGGAATTGTACTGATGGCTGTGATTGCATCCTGGGAGGGAAGATGGAGTGTGCTTAGCCAGCTGTTTGACAGGAACATGAAACCTTGTCTGGGTGAAAAATGTTGATGCTTTTATCGATAAGGCTCAGTAAACTGTAAAGTATATGCTGCCATCCATTTTCAATGCCATAAATGTACACATTACCTCAGTTAGTTTAAAGCTGTGCTACAATGATCTGTATTTCATTTCCCCAAACTTGTTTCAGCTAGTTTTAGTTTTTCAATTACTCCCCTCAGATCTTTGTGGCAAACGAGGGGATTTTAATGCTCTGAATTATTTTAGGTTTTGGGTGTAGGCTAAATATTGATTTTAGCATTAGAAAACAGAACCAGAACTGCTGAAGGAATATTCTACAAAGATACTTTTTCAAAGTGATTTATCTGACACCCAGTTTGTGTTGAAGAAATCATGGTCAATGGAACAACAAGATGCCAGCAAAACTCAGGCAGTGAATTCAACTGGAATGTGATTGCTGTCTTTGCAACATGACACTGTGGAGATCAGAAGGAACAGTGGGTTCAAGAGGGGATTAAATAAATTAATTAGGGATGGGATTGCTAAACCATCTCCTGAATCCTGGGAAGTAGATTCTGTTATCATTTCTGTCTGTGGATGGTTCTACAACCAGAGAAACTGAACACAATCTCTTGGACCTTCCTGAAAATGTGCTTAAACTGCTTTGGACCTGCAAAAAAATGTAGATAGCTGCAGCTGTCAGCAACTGCAAAACCATTTCACAGAAATGATTTTGTATCTGACACATCTGACCTTTATTTGTCAGAATATTGATTGGGCGCAAAAGATGTTCAAACACTGGTCAAAAGTTCAGTGGGATTTTATTTGTACATAATCATGGGTTTCAAAGAAAAGGAGACAATATTTTGGCAAAAAAATAGACTTAGAATTTTAATTGGGAAGATAATAAAGTAAACAATATTTAAAATGAGGAATACTTTATCTGTTTTGAAGCATTATGGACTACTGTAATAGTAAAAGCAAAGAATAGAAGAATAGGTAAAATGAAAACTTCAATCACTGGGATTTTTTTAGGTTTTCCATACCACGGAACAGCTTATGTAGAGAAATTCTATTTCCTTTCACCAGGTTTATGGTTAAAGAAAAAGGCTTATCCCAGCTTGTATAAGAGAGAAATAATAGAATGGCTTTTAAACCAAAATCTTTAATCAGCATTGTAATTGTTATCATTACTATAATACTATCTTATTAATTCCAGGGTTGGTTTTACTGGGCTTCTTCACTGAAAAAAATTCCATCAGCTGCTAGATTTGCCTGAATAGCCTTCATGGTTTTTCTAGAACCATTCACCTCAAATCACCTCTGGGAGCTGTTCTAACCCACTTGGCAGGAGATCTCCCTCTCCGTCTCTCTCTCTCTTTTTGCAGCTGTTCAATTTTGTATAAATATTTAAATATTCACTGGAAAAGGTATTGGCACTGAGGTGTTGCCCCTGCCAGGTGAGTGCCCTGACCCCAAGCTATAAACTCGTTTTCAAGGCTCTCTATTTGTCCCAATGAATATTTCAGGGTTTCATGTAAAATTGAGCAGCGTGCAGAGGACTGACTTTGGGAGATCAGTTGCAGCATGGCAACAACATTCCTGCCATCCTGGGGAAGAGGGAGAATGAAGTTCACCGTGGGGACATCAAACACGAGGTGAATTTGAACAAGAGTCATCTCACACCCCGCAGAAGAGTCACAACTTTTTTAAACTCAGCTGTAAAGGAGTTTCTTGCTGCTCTTTGTGTTTTAATTTTTTTTTTTTTGCCAAGTCCCCTTGGGATTATTTTTATTTTTTCCAAAATAGCAAGATGAAATATTGATTTGTTGGAAACTTGGAAAGATTTTAGTGCTAATGCAAGAAAGATTTCTTTTATTTGAAGACTGTAACCCTCATGTTATGGACTGATGTGCTGTTGCCTTGTAACCTGCTATTGAAAACTGCCCTCAGCCCTGCACCAAGAGCAGGAGAAATGAGAATTTATCTGTTCATCTATCCAGTGTATAAATTCAGAACTACAAAAGTGTAATCCCCTACCAAATAATATCTTGTGTGTGTGTGTGAAATTAAAAAAAGGAATGAAGTGAAAGAAAATGCTGTTGAAATGGCCATGTGTTATCACAAAAGCATAGTATTAAGCATTAGAGTGTTTTTCAGTAGCTTTTCATTTCTCCACTTCCACTATTCTGCCAAAGCTGTCCACAGTATTTTGCTCCTGTCCTGTGATACATAGAAAAATAGAGGCAAGAGGATTAAGAGTTGAAATATTAAATCATAGCTTTAGCTAAATATCAAGAAATAACTCTTGGGAAAATTGAGTAGGAGTTGTTCTTTAAATTTTGAATTTAAAAACCTAATCAAATCTTTATTTCATCTGCAATTTGACATCAGCTCTTTGCATGTATCCCTATAAACAGACAAATTTATATACAGATAGGAGGAACTCTTTGGGTGCCTTTTCCTTTTACTATCTTGCATTTTGGAAAATCAGCACTTTTCAGTTTTCTAAGCTTTTTATCTGCTTTTACTTTCAAGTTAGTTAAGTGCATTCTTCTAAGAGGAAAGACAAATTTACAAAAAGGAAAAAAATACCATTCATAAGAACTAAGAATACTGAGATTATACTTGAGAGTGTATTTTGGACGGCAGCTTAATTTGGAGAAGATCATTTGCCTCATGAGTGCCTGTCACCTCTTTTGGAATACACTGACCTTTATTTCCTGAAGTGAACTAATAAATGTTTGTCTCTCTCAACTCTGTCCAACTAAATCAAGCCCATTACTTTTCCCTCTTCCCTGGAGAAATCTGAGGAAGAAGAGTGTATTCTTTCTCTGGAATGCTGCTCCCAGCCCTGGTTAGCTGGAGGTGAGAAAGTCTGCACATCCCGTGCCGAGCCTGGTGAAGTTAACTGGGAAGCAGTTTGTTTTACGGAGAAATAATGGGTTTAAAATGGATTTTCCCAACTCTTTATGTTCACAAGTCGCTGCATACAAAACTCAGAGATGGATATTTTTCATTCCTTTGGTCTCCTTGTAGCCCTTTCTACCTGGGCAGATGGGTGTAAAAATATCACTTTGCACACTGAGCATGGGCTGGATGACACTTTTTAAGCAATTGTATAAAAATTACACCTGGTGTAATTTTGTGTCTTGAATGTAACAAAGTGTAGAGGAACAATGACAAATTTCTAAGATGCACATCAATAAGAATAAATGGTGACTCCTTAAAAGCAATTAGGCCACAGTTTAAATACTGCACTGACCTCTACGTCCAATAAATGAATTGAGTAATTATTTTTTCACTAGTCAAGGAAATTTGTTATTGAAAATATTCCAATTTGGAAATATTTACAAATAATTCAGATCTAAGAAAATCTGACTAATTTCCTCGGGGTGCTTTTGGAGTTTCTTGCTCTGTTCTTTAATTGAACACAGTCATAGGAGAGCAAATTCCAGACTTCTTTAACTCCCATGTAGCACATCTTTATTTTGCCTTTTAATTTTTTTTTTTCTAAAAGAAGTAGCATCTAAGAATATTACAGAGTGGAAAGTATGGTGGTTTTTAAGTTGGAACGTTTGGGAACGTTAAAGGAGCAAAATTGTTATTTTTACCCTGATGCTGGAATATTGTTTGGCATCTGTTAAGCTCTGTCCAGTCATCTGCATTTAGGTACATTAAATATCCAGGGACTTGTCTATTTACAAACTGTAGGCAAGTTAACTCTTTGTGCTGGAAATGCTTTGCTCTGGCCCACCAAACAGTTTCAGAAGAAGCATGAAGCACAGGAGCCCTGTTCAGCCTGGCTGAGGCAGCTCCTGCTTCAAAGTCTGGAAAATCACGAGGAGAAACGTTTTCTGTCCAACAGAACATTTTTCTGCCTGCTAACAGCCAATTTGGGAGAATGCGCTCTGTGCTCCTCAAAGTGCTCTAGCTCCCAGAAACAAAAAGCAAATGTGTTTCAGGGAGAGAAAGAAACTCTCCTTTTAAAGCCTGTTTTAATCTGCTGTGAATGTTTCACCCACGGGCTCAGGTTTGGAAACAAGTGAGCACAGCTTTTCCTCAACGCAGTCTTAGATGGTTTCCTCTGAGATATGACAGCTGCACCTACACCAGCTGGAGTTACTATTTCATATCCCTTTGGACCTGTCCTCACTGAGCTCTCTTTCACTGGTGCAAGCTCCTCTTCAACTCCTTCTCGTGTAATTGGGAGCAGGATTTAGTCCTGCTGCCTGCAGTGGTGACACTGACAAAATAAACATCTGCTATTCCAAAATGTTTAGGTTTACTCTACCCTTGGAGGTATTTTACAATAATAAAGTTAATGATTTATTGTCCACCTTTGAATGGCTGAATGCTACAGAACCTTGGAAAGGCCTGTGTGTAGAGTAAACCACTTATGGGTGAGGAACAAGATCAAACTATCAGCAGTTTTCCATTCTCCTGCAAGATTTTGCCAATGAAACTGCTTTACAACTGCCCAGTAATGCATTATGCCTGAAGGTGCCTGTGTTATTCCTGAATTTAACCACATCTACTGCAAGTCCCTCCCTTTCCAGGCTAGATTCTGTATGAGTTTATACCAGTCTTCAGGGAGATTCACACTGAAGTAAACACCCCTCAATTTATCATTTACTAAAATGATTAAATATCCCCATTCCATCCTTCCCATATATATTCTGAAGAGGACAGCTCAGTTTAGTTGACAGTGGACTTAGTAACACTTTTTTCCCTGCTATATTTTTATGCAATGTCAAAACATGTACATTTTGATTAGATTCATTACCAAGAGTTCAACATTCAAGAGCAGTCTTAAAATAGAAAAGTGTTGTGCATGAAGAAGAAAAATGAAGGGATAAATTAAAAATAAAAATAGTGTACATTAAGATCTAAAACGAAATCTCTGCTTTTCTTTTGCTTTATATGCAAGAAATGTAAAAACCACTTCTTTTGAGGTTGCCGATCAGTGCATTGTACCTTTCTGTGTGAACATTTGTAGAAAGAATGTTGCTACAATTCCTGATGGCTTGTATGTGGCTCTGAATCATACAGCACAGTCAATATTAGTCTTGTAAATCATAGCAATAAATAGTGACTTTCTAGGCAGTATAAAGAGAAAGAGAGGAAATTCTCTCATAATCAAAAGGGTTTTTTGATTATGAGCTGTTTTGCCTCCTCTTTCATTAACCAAGGCACTTCATCTAGCTCTGCTTTTTCTTTTCTGGGACAGGGACAGTGTGATTACACCTTGTTTCCTCACTGGTTCTCATTTTTGAATTGGCGAAATTCAGTTTGGCTTACATCATTGACAGCTGTTGAACTGGCTGTGAAAATAGCAGATTCCTGTAAAGTTATTTCTCAATTGGTTTAAAAGCATTGTAGTTTTCCTGTTAAATATTTATGTGCTATTGCTATTAATTTGTGGCTGAAGATACATTTTGAATGTACTTTTTTCCTTCTTTTTAAGATATTTAGATAATGCCATGACATGTCTCCATGCCCAAGAACTAAGATAATCTTCTGGTTTTTATTCTGACTCTCACATTTCAAATATATTAGATTAAACTGTGTTTAGCCTCTGTTCTCTATGCATTATGTAATTCAGTATATGTAATAGTCTGATTAATGGGTATCTAAATATTCAGCTACATATTAAAGCAAAAATCTGGCTCAAAAAACTTTTGTAACTATTCAAACAAAGATATGTGATTAACGCCACCTCTTGTAGCCTCAGTGCTCAGCTTCGCAAAGGTTATTTATGGGATTAATTAAATCAGCAATGTGCTATTTGCCATGTGTCTGCCATAAAAACAAACTGCTTAAAAGCTCCAAAGAGCACAGAATGCCTGTGGCAAAACCTCAGTCTAAACAGGCAGCCTGATCTCATTTCCAAGTGATCTTTCCACCCTTCTAAAGAGGAATGTACAGTTCTGTTGTACAGTGAGTTCTGTCCTAGCTCCCGTGGTTCGAAAATGAACCGGCACACAGCTCGGGGTGTCGGATCAGTATGGATTTAATTGAGTTGTTCAGAGGCTTTCACTGAGAGGAACATTTAGATTCTAATTAAAGTGTATCAGCTAACTGGACTCTTCATTTTTCCTGGACGGTACTTCAGAGTTCTTCTCTGCCTGACAGCGTGCCGCAGTGCACTCTGCTGAAATGAAAAAGCACTTCTAATTTAGCGTGGTGACTTTCTTATGCAAAGTGCTCCCAAGTTCTGGGGAAGCTTTAATATTCACGTTTTTTGCTTTGTACTTCACAGGTTTTAATCTGATCAGTGGAAACAAGATTTAAGGGTTATTAGAGAATCAGGTGTGTCTCCTTTATGAACTCCATGGAAAATAAACCTGTGCATACACTACGTTTTTGTCAAGACATTCCGTAAACAAAGACGTCTTTGGTGTACATAAAACTATTTTGAATTTCAATTTCCAACACCTTCTTTTCGATAATGCATTTAGATTTTGCACTTTTTATGAGTAGCAATTTACAGTGACATTCTGGCTTGTAAGAGGGGACAGAAACCTGTCACAATCCTGTCATCCATTGAGATCATGCTTTTACTTGAAAATGGCTTAAATTCTCACACAGAGTGATGAATGTTATTATCAGAATGAATTTATTTCCTCACATCCATTAAGAACCTAAGGCTCTTGCAAGGTCTTAGCAGAACAGTTTGTGCTCAAGATACTGATTGTTCAAGCCTTTAGTTCCTCCTTCTTTCATCTTCACCTAATGAGACTCACCATTATTCCTGGGGTTTTACAAGACTTTGGGGGACTTAAACAATATTTGTTCTGTTAGCTTTCCCTGAATGTGGCTGGGAAAAGGCTTTGTGTGCTGAGCAGGGCAATAAATGCTCCCCGTGAAAAGAAGGAAGCAGAAGAGCAAAGGCTATAATAGATAAGTAGGGAGAGTGTGTGGGATTGGCAGTTCTTAATTCCCCTCCTGTGGAGAGTGTGCTGCATGATACCGAAGGTAAAAATCAATTAAATGCTTAAGACTGATAAAATTCTCATTAGCAGCATCTCAAAACCCTGAACCAACCAGGGTAGCAGGGCTTGAAGACAGGGAAAGGTGAAGAAAGGGGAAAGGAAAATTCCTTTGGAAAGGCAATAGTTCCTGGGAGTATCCTGGTTATTGTTCTGTCCCAATTCATTTGTATTTCTTCCTCTTCCTATTGATCCCTGTAAAATCATGGAGGACTCAAGAGATTTTAGGATTAGTACAAGTTTCTCTTGCACTTCTCTGTTCTCCAGTTGAGGTAATTGCCTTCCACAGGAAAGGACTTTGATCAGAAAATTACTTTTGCTTTTTTACTTCAGCAATTGTACACAAGGAGACAAAAGCTGATTGACAAAACCCATGTTTTTTATGCTGTCCCTTAGGTAACTTTTAAAAAAAAAAAAAAAAAAAGCTTCTAAGGTCTCTGACACATGAAAAAACCCATCAGGTTTACCTCTGAATCTCCCAAGTGCCTGGTGTTTCTGTTTTTGCCTCTGTAGGATTATGCCCATTCCAGAAAAGGGATTTGTGGCCATATTTCGCAGGTGTGCTGTCACCCTGATCAATCATCACAATTCCCAGTTGCTCCTGCTGGTGGGAATGAGAGGAGAGAAAAAAAGGGGTGCAACTGGTGGACAAAATTATTGAGTAACTGCACCTTCCCCCATTTACCTAAGGAAGAAAAATTAATCTGAATAAGAGCTGTTGATGCCAGTGGCTTTTGTGTAGAAAACACAATTGGGCACAGGCAAAATTAAACCAAGTACCTGGCACAAGCTTCTGGAGAATCTTAACTCCAGAACAAAGCTCTAATCAGCTATTAATATTTCACATAATTATTCTCCTAACTCCAGTGCTTCCAAAATGGGTAAGAAAAATCTTCTTACCATCAAAGCCAATGAAATAATATGTATTTAATATGCAAATAGGCCTCTGTCTCCTGTTACTCTCAAGTTCTATTTCTTAAAAAAAAGTGCATGTGCAAGCAATATAGGTCACAGTATAAATGGAAGTGAAAATTGCTCTTCTTGTAATATTCATTGCTGTGAAGACGGATTAATAAAATTATAATTTAAATAATAATTTAAGTAATCTCTCTTTTAACAGGAAAAATGTGGGATTAAAACCGTATTTTTCTTCTCTCTGTCATCTTCCCTCAAGCCCATAGTAAATGTCAGAATACGCTGCACTGTCTAAGTTTCCTTTTAATATTTCACACTGGTTCTCAGGAAGGGTATTTTAGGAAGCAATCCTCCTTGATTAATCTGGGAGAGAGATATTTTTTTAAAATATTGACCAGCACCTGACCTTTAAATGAAGGCAGCTGTGCCAGCCTTGGAGGGAAGCTGTTTGTGGTTTGCCAGATGGCAAAGCTGCTGATATTTTTTTGGGTGGTTGCTTATTTTAGAGGGGATGCTGTAGGGATATTTTAGTTCTTTTCTGTCTGTGTCCCATTGTGTCCATTTGACCCCTCTTTCCCCCCACTCCCCTTCAATTTGGCATCGATTTTTTCTTTCCCTCTGCCTTTAAAAACCATCTCTGAACCTTTGGTTATTCCCTTGCTCTCAGCAATCCCTTGGTAGGGAGCTGTACGAGTGGGAGGGAACGACTTGGGCCAAAACAAATATGGATTATAACATCACCACCAAGATGTTCTGGCAGGATTAAACACTTTGCTGGAATTACTCTGAGTTTCCAGCAATATAAGTGAGATCAAAATCTTCATCTGGAAGTGCTGAGAGATTCTTTTCCCTAATGTGATGAAAACTGTCAAGTGCAAAGGAGTCTCTGTCGATTCATAGTGTGACTTCAATGCTGGCTACACAGAATCAAAACTTGTTTTCCTCAGCTATCAAAATGCTTCCTCATTTTTTGATCTTCTGACAGTAAAATAAATCTTATCTTCTTCACTAACAAGAAAGGGGAAAAGGCTGTCACAAAGGCTCGTGATGCTTTTGTAGTTCTCTCCTTCAGGGCTGTGCCAAAGAGAGAAGAAAATAGAAATTGTGTGGCTCAAAGCTCTTAGGAGTTTGGAGCTTCCACAGTTAAACAGCATTAAAAATGCTATTTTATTACCGTCTAGGGAGTTTTTGTTTTCTAAATAAAGAAATTAAGTGCTTATTAATGGAGTTTATTTCAAGTAGTAGCAATTTTCTGTGATCCTTTTCCCCTGTCACATTATGTAGCATTTAATGGTGCTTGGTTGCCATGTTTTATGCATTTCAGGTTCCTTTACATTTCAAACAACAGAAATTACACAGCAAGAAGAAAAGCAGTTATCACAAGAGAGGTTTTGTGTACTAAATATGTTGGTGAATAAAATTAAAGCTCTAAAGAATATCAGACTTCAAAACATGAGTGAAAAATTAATTAGAAAGCTTTATTTATGAGTTAATATTATTTACCTGAAATGACACCCCTTCAATCACTGGCTGAAAGCGAAACATTAACTGTTCTATACAAGTAGATCAATCATGTCTCATAAGAAAGGGAAATTATTTTAAAATCAAATTATTTTCATTTCTATTCCATGACACAATTTTATGAGGTATATACTTTTTAAAAATGGTGTTTATGGGCAAGTTAATTTACTGAAGAGTTATTGACTGAAATAATTTTTAGCCCTCAAGATACACTTTTACTTTGGTACCTGAGGCAGACCTTCAAGGCAGTGCAGCATGGTGTCTTGCCTGCTCTGTCAGTACTGGGGATAAATATCAAGACTTTCAGAGGGGTGTTCCCAGCTTTTATTCACATATGAAGTGAATTTTCCATGCTTGACTGCTGTTTCCTGGCATAATAATACAGCCAGCAGTTTTACATGTATAGAATATATATATATTCTATATATACATATATATACACAACATATATAATAGATATATATTCTATATATACATACACATATATATATTCCTTGCTCATTTTATACAGCATTGTATTTGAGAACTTCTCCCATCTGATTTGCATACAATGTAAAAACTTTGAACACCTTTTTACTCGTCATTTCAGCTGATCATTGACTCATTTCAAGGAGCTCTTTTCTGCTAAGTCTTTACGATTTGCTCCCCTTTTTGACAAACTTTCATTATTGTGTGGTTCTTTATTTTTAAAAATATTTTTGTGTCTCTTCCACCACTTGTTGTAGCAGTTCAGATTTTTTTTGTGTGTTTCTCCAAATAAATGAACAGATTTTACCTGGCATTCTTCTAGTAAACACTTCCATAAAAGTTCAGCACAATCTCATCAAAAGGCTGAAAGTGAAGGTGGGTTTCTGTTTATGGAGTGGTGATTCCTCTATTCTCAATGAAAAAGAGTAATTGTTTTCTTTTAAAAATATAATTAATATAATATAATATAATAAATATAATATAATCACAAGTTTTCCTATTTTAATTAAAAGGAAACAATATTTTTAGGGTAACAGAAGCCCTGTTAATCAAAGAAAGCCTGGAGTAGACTCTAAACTAGAGTTTACAGATTTCTAAATACCTGCTACTATCTGGCTACTAAAGAATATTAATGGGTTGCTACTGTTAATTACCAAATTATCCTAATTGACAAATGTAATTTCAATCCTTGAACTTTTAACACCAAAATTTAGAATGAGCTCCCACATCACGTGTTGGTTATATGAACATTTTATTTTTTCTTCAGAATTCAGTGATATAGTAATGTGTGCTTTTATTCTTCTCATAAGGTCTCAATAACTGTTTTGACTGTATTCTGAGTAATTACCTAAATTTTTAATTGATTTGCTATTTCCAGAGTTTAGAGACAGCATGGCTGCAAAAAAATTCTCAGTGTCAAAATCAGTTGCTTAAGGTAAAGGAGAGAACATTATGAATTTTCTTCTGCCAGCTGAGCACTTCTGTGTCATGTCTCTGTTTTGTCAGTGCCAGTGCATAGAAGAAAATATAGAATTAGAGACTCCAAGGAACAAAAGTTCCATGGTAAAGGGAGCAGCTCCTCTGGTACTGCAGGAAATCAAACTACAACAAGGTCCTTTGCTGCTACATCATTACCATTAATCCTTCTGGGGGAAAAAAACCCAAAATCCTCCCTGGCTGCTCTGCCTGGGCTTTATTTGGTTGGTATCAAGGGCCAGAATGGTTTAATGAGCTTCAGGTGGGCTAAGTGAGTTGTGTCATCCAGTGCCAGGAGTATATAATACATATATAATATACAAATATATCATACAAGGAGTATTCAACTACCCTGTGCTGATGGCAAAACAGCTCATTTCTTTCTTTCTTTCTGATTTTGGATGTACCTTCACTGCAAATTCAGAGAAGTAGGGCTGCATTCAAGGAAATTAAAGGTCAGTCCTAAAGCTGTGTTTTAAAAGATTGGATAAAGCCGTCTGTTTTACTAATTAATATTTTAATATTAATCTGTAATTAATTTTTTGAGTATGTGCATTAAATATCAAAGTACTTATCTGAGCGTGGGCCTACAGCTTTTTGCATTTCCTCTCACTCTTCCTCATGTATTTCATATTTGAAATTTTTTTATAGTCAATGTTTAAGATATTTTATTATCCTTTCCTGATGGCTATTTACCTTCTGAATTAGAGGGGAATGGCAGCAAGGTGTAAAGAGAATTTGTTCTTTGTCATTGGGGGCTGTATGTTGTATTGGACCAAACAATTTTTCAGTCCCTTTAAAAATGAGTCCCTCCAACTGAACAGGATGACTCTTTCCTACACTGACACATTTATTTCTTTAGTAGCATGTATTTTGAGGAGATTTTTGAGATATTTTTTGCAAGTTGAAGGGTAGAGCTGTGAACTCACATGGTGTGATTTCCCTTGATTATTTTAAGCATGCTATCCTGGGATTGGATGAGAAAATGTTATCTCACTATTTACATAGAATCAGGAAAAAAGACATCATTATGTGGTACATGAAAAAAAAGGTAATTTTGTGTTTAGGAGTTCATTATTTCTTTGATTTTGAAGGAGTTTTAAAATAGAAGATCAGGTTTTCTGTTGTACTTCTAAAAGACACTTTCTGTCCATTTTGGTATTTCTCTGTGTTCTGCTTGCTTTGTGTTGCTAGCTTGGTCTTCTTGGAATAATTTATGCTTTTTAAAGTAGTTTCAGAAACTCCCCAATCTAAATTTGGAAGTAACATTTGCTTTTCAGATGATCAGTGCTTTTTATTTAGGAAGTTGGTGATACATTAGAACAGATATTTGCCAGTTTTTAATGAACAAACTGAAGCTGCTCAGTGCTGGCTTCTTTATCCTAATTTCTGTTTTTTTACCGCTAGATTTTTAAAGAGATTTCCACTCAGTGTCTTCCAGCTGAAATTTAAAGCAAAATATATATTCTTGCTGTCTCTTTTATGCTTTCTAGTGTATTTCACTGAGTTACCTTGGAGCTGCCTACTGGAAGTGGTGGGATTTTTATTCTCTCTTTTAGTAGCAGGGTATCCAAAGGGTTAGACTTTTTAGGCATACTTTCTTACCTCTCCAGAGCTTTTGTATAAAACTAGACTGCCTTGTGAAATTTTTGTGAGAGTCTGTCTATTTATCCATCCATCCATCCATCCATCCATCCATCCATCCATCCATCCATCCACATGAAGTATTGTGGTCTAAGTGTATTTATAATATTCTCTCCCATATGAAGAGATTGCATCAATTTTAGTATTTTATATTTTAAGCTAAAAACGCGTTCTTGTTATACGTATAAACTATAGTAAAACCTCTCAAGTTATCAGCTAAAATAGACAAACAACAACCCTGCCATTCAGATCATTTGTTCAGATGTGATCTTGAGGGAATTTAGCCCAGATCTCCTGTCTATCTCCTCACAGCTGCATTTCCTAAGGAAGTCAAACTCTTTAGTAGTTACCAAGCACAGATCAGCTTCTGCCACTCAAGGTTAATTCTCATGCTGATGTCCTCTCTGGATAAGGTTGTTTTTGCTGCACTAGCAAGCTGAATCTGTGTATTATCAGCAGCTGAATAAATGAGGCATAGAAGGGAATGCTGAATATCTTCAAATCAAACTAATGCATAAAATCACAAGTGAAACATGGCATCTTAAAATTTGTCTTTTTTTTTTTTTTTGTGATAAACATGGTTTAACTTTATCTCTCGATTTCTCATGCCAGTGTTTGAAATACTGCACTATTGCATCTGAAATTGCTATACATTGCTTTTGTAATCTTCATATATTATCAATGGCTCATGAAATTCAGTAAGAGGAAACAGAAAAAGCAATCAGGTCCTGGATGGCAATAGATGTATCCATGAAGAAAAAGATTGCTAGCCATCTCTGTGAAATCAAATGATTTTTTCCTTCCCCCCTGACAGTTCCAGCAACCTTTCCACTAAATTTAAAGGGATATGGACAGCGTCCTTCAGTGTCTACTCATTTATCTCTACTATGAATGGCTTACAACCAGAATATGTAACAACATAGATAATCCTGAGAAATAATCTTCAGGGGAAAAGAAGAAAAAAGCCTCAACAGGAGGACTTTTCTCCACTGTTACATTTAGCAAATATTATGAAATAAAAGCCCTGCTGGTGGCTGCAAACATAGAGATTTGGGCACAGCTACTTTTGTATGCCTTACTAAATATTTTTAAATAGTATTACCCCCTATTTACTATTAACTTAGAATTTCTTACCCCTGTTTGATTCACGTATTCTCTTCCTCTCTCTTGAATCAGGCAGTTGAAGCTGTAAATAATTTACAAATAATTTAGGTTGATTTGGCTAATTCACAGGCAGAAGTGAAGACTGTTAAAGCAACATTTTTACTTGAAGGGGTAGGAGATGGTTTACGTTCTACTTCATATAGAAATAATGCTCAATGGCCTGTGCAGGATGTGTTATGCTGAATCTTTATTTCAATATAATGTGAAGACTGGAGAAAAAAGCCATGCCTATTGAGGGATTTGTGTGGGAATCACTGCTAGTGGCAATTAGCTAGGAACAGCACATGTTGTGTGCAGTGACCAGAGAGGGAGATGTAAGAGCAGGGAAAAATAAAGTACTTGGGTTTTTTGGTGTGGAAAGCTGTGTATGAATCCTGGGTGGCTGTTGTAGAACAATTAAATACATAGTAAAATAATCCTATTGCATTGGAAGAGACAGCTTATTTCCTCTCGGGGCCTACAAAATGCAGCGTTAATAATTAATTGCTATAAAATGCAATGTTAATAATGGTGAAGAAAAGAAAACAAAAATCTCAGGGCATCCACTCCTCAGATTTCTGGGAAGACAGATTTACACTGAGTGTGTGAAGGAGGCTGGGAAAGCCTGGGTTTCCTTGGAGCAGTGTGAAAGCAATGCTGATAGCTCTCTCTTGTGCTGGAGAATTCCAATTCAGAGGTTTCCACTCATCCCATTCAGGAGGATGTTTTGGAGAGAACAAAGGCTCATCAGGTCCTGTACTAGAGAGGAGAATTCCCCCATCTTTGCCAGCTCAGCTCTGAAGGTGTTGCTCTCCTGTTCTGCCCAAATCAATCTTGCCCTGGTGATTGGGCAGACACTTTTGGATGACATCCATGTAAAGCTTGTGTAGAATTCCCCTCTGAGAATATAAATTGCACAGGCTTGTGTCAGTGAGGGTTACTCAGCCATGACTTTTAAACTCTAGTTACATTTGCAAATAAAGCAGTAATTATTGAAAAGATTTAAAATTATTTCTACCCCTGCAAAACCCAACCATCCAACCAAACAAAACCCCAACAACTCAGATTTTATTTTTTGTTTCATTGGTTTTTCTAAGCTACATGTCAGGTTCTGTCTATAGCTGATGCCCTGAAATACACTTAATTTTCTATATGGTGTACTTATTTCAGATGCTTGTCTGTAAGCTCAATGACTCATTACTCATACAAGAATAACATCATGTTCCAGGGGAAAATATTTAGCTGATGATTTGTACCAAATTTTGTCTCTAAAACGATTTGTTTATTTGTTTGTGGTTTATTTTTTTTTAGCAACAACAACAAAAAAGGGCAAAACCATCAATTTCTGCCTCTTATTACTGTAGCACCCATTTAGGGTAACCACTACAGGTTCTGTAAATGTATTCAGAACACACAGGAAATGTGTGAAATTCCATGTACTTACACTCATGATTAACTCTTCAGTACTGACTTGGACCTCATCATATTTTTGAGGACCATTTTCTACGAGTGAGGCTTTCCTTTTGTAAAAGAATAGTTGCTAAATATTAGGATCTTTTTTTAATTTGTTTTGCTGTAGATTTCTCTCTAAAATGTTTTGCAGCCTCAGAAGGGAGGACATCAGTCTTTAAAGAATATTTATTTCAAACCTTTGCAATCAATAAGTGTTTCTTCCCTCTGTGTGAGAGGTTTCTTTTCAAGTACTGTGACTCTTTATTTACCTCATGGCAGCACATTGAAGAACACTTTTTCAAGTGCAACTTCTTCAGGTTTGTGCTGGTAAAAAGTGCTCAAAAAGGTCGTGCTGTTGAAGCACACAATGAACATATAATGAAAAATTATTTGTTGCAAATTATGTAGCCAAATATTTCTTAATTATCCAAAAAAATTTTTGTATTATCAGGGCAGAAACAGTGTGTTATTGCAGCAATATTGTTTAAAAGATACGTGTGCTCTGAAAATAAAAATGCATAATAAGCACACCTGGTCCTTAGCTTGTTGATGGGCCCTTAAGAGAAAAAATTACAATAGTTTAGTAAGTAATTCAGAAATAATTAATTCAGAAATAGTAAGGGATTTTGGTATGTAATCAGCACTGTTAAAATATAATGTCTTTTGTGAAGAAGACATGTTGATTTCTTCCCATTCCAACTTAAAGCTTCCTACTGTACTTCCAAAACCCTGCAGAAAACTGGGATGAAGCAGCTTCTCCCTATTTTGGATGAGCTAAAGGAGAAAGAGCTAATTAAGAAAGCTAAATAAATAAAACCAGAGGAAGACACTTTTGTCCAGCCACTTTGGTCTCTCTCTAGGAGAGGAAGGAAACATGAATTTCTCCATGGTTCTGACATCTTTTCTAACCACAGCAGGTGGCATAAAGTGTGAGAACAAATAAAGCCAAAGTTGCTCAGATTTATAGAGGAATAAACCCATGCTTGTTGGGTTTTGTAATTAGAAGATATTTTTCAAGGTTATTAAACCAAAAGAAGAACAAAAGAAATTAGGAGGTCAGATAATTTCTGACATCTCAATTAATGATCTTACTTTATACTTTAGTCACAGTGAACACACTCTATCAATATATGGAGGAGAAATTAAAGAAATGATTATTCAGTGTTCAGAAAGTTACTGTCACTCTGCAGCAGGAAAAGCTGCCATCTTATGTAAGACTGGCTTTTTCATTCCTTGCTCTAAGCCTCTCTCCAAGTTGCTTTCAGGTGGATTTTGTATCCCCTGAATTTGCAGAGTCTTAAAAAACAAAATGAAACTCCTGTTGTCCAGGAAACGCAAAACAGTTGAAATCTTAACTGCTCTGCAATAGGGAGAAACAACAGAGAAAGGCACTGGCATGGAGAAATTAATGGAGATATATTTTCAATCATATAAAAAAATTTCACCCAGAGAAATTAACTTATTGTCAGCTGGAATCCAAATGAGTTTTAAGCTGATCACTTATTTATGGAAATTTCTAATTACTTTTTTCATAACTTATTAAATTTATCAGAAACAATTTATTTTTCCAGATGGAATCCGTACACAATAATTATTGCTATGGTTTTTGTGTATCTCCTTCTGACTAAAGATTATTTTTCCAGTACAGGATGGCAGAGCCAACTAGAATAATTTAGTGTACCATATTGTGCAGTAACTACACTACTCCGAAATGGAGAAGCTGAGGTTCTCTTCAGCCAGTTCAAACTCATTTTGCCTAATAAAGCCTTTTTACTCTTAATTTGCTACAATCACAGTATAATTTAGGTTGTGAAAGACCTTTAAGATCTTTGAGTCCAACCATTAGTCCAGCACTGCCAAGTCCACCTCTGACCCATGTCCCAAGTGCCACACCTGCACGTTTTTTAAATACCCCCAGGGATGGTGACTCCACCACTTCCCTGGGCAGCCTCTTCCAATGCTTGACAACCCTTCTGAGGAAGGAATTTTTCCTAATATTCAGTTTAAGGTTGTTGTTTCCCCAGCATTTGCAGATACCATGGAAGTTCTTGAAACTGACTTGTCCAAGTTCAAAGTTACTTAAATTAAAACCAGTTTATTGCTGACCTCAAGTGTTATTAGGCAGTCAATTCTTGGTTCCAGATAGAGAGAAAAAACCAAGCAAAGGAGGAAGAGGAGAAAAAAAAAACCGAACCATGTGAGCACTTCCTTCAGGAACACGAACAGTGACACATAATTGATATTTTATTGAATTGGACCCTGTTTTCTGGGGTATGGCTGAACTGTCTTTGTGAGCAGACACTGAATGGTTTCTGTACAGCACCACGTCACATTGGGTAGCAGTTGCAGTGTCCAGGTGTTGTTAAAGTTTAATTCCATGTTGAGTGCAGTGTCCTGGTTGTCTGTTCAGGCAGTGGGGTGATGAGTTCGTAAACCAACATCTGCCTCACCTGAGTTTCTGACTTTTCTCCGAATTTCAGATTTTGGCATTGCCTCCAGTTTTGTGGTCATTAGTGCACTGTGTGAAAAAGTGCAGTGAGTCATTGATGTCAATGCTTGCCCTGATCATTGTCTCATTTTACGAGCTGCTGTGTTTCAGTGTGGTTTTTGTTTCTGCAGCACTTCACTCCTCCAATGGCTTCAGCTGGAGCACGCAGAGCTGTCAGCTGCTACATCCCCTTCTTCCTAAAGCTCTGCTTCTTCACTTAAAGGACATTCAGGCATGTGCTGTGTAGACACCAACATAATTATTTCACCATCAGAGAACATATGTTTGCTGGAGCACATAGCATTGCCTCGTGTTACTCATTGTTCAACACATGCCAGAGATGTTTGATTTTCTTTTTGCCCTAGCTTATGTCAGATATTTTAAAATATATATTTGTTTTAATATCTCCACATGCTCAACATTTCCTTTTCTGGAGTTAACACTAAATTAATTGATTAATCAGCAGAAGTTGTTTTCTTTGCTTTTCTTTTGGATGAACAGTGCAATTGTGGCATCCTGACTTATTGAATAGAAAGGACTAACAACATCCTCAATGAGTACATAGGCTGTAGAGATATCACATCACATGTGATAGTTGCCAAGGAATTTATGACAGAATATAAAGTAGATTTCTTTATATATATATTAACATTTTAAGCCTGTGGGGGTTTTTTGGTGTGTTTTTTTTTTTTTTTTTTTTGTTGTTGTTTGTTTTTTCTCTTTTTATTAAGTTGGTTGTGTACTTTGTCATGAGAAGGACTTTTTTTTCCTCCCAAAACCTTATTTAAAATAAGTTTTCTTAAGCATATAGCATAAACCCTACTCCTGATCTGAATTATAATGAAAAATCTTATTAATGCTGTTTATATTGAAATGTTTGCAAATAATATTTTACACTAGTTGGCAGGACAATGTGCTTTCTGGCACTGCACACAGATGCTTTCTGCACTGATAATCAGTTCTGCTGAGGCACTTCAAAGAAAATACATCAGGAAAGAAAGCACCAGCTTTATCAGTGCCTGAAATTGCATGCACTGTGCTAAGCAAACATTGTAAATTACAAGCTAATTTTATCTTCAGGAAAAGGAAGCTTTTATTCAAAGCTGGAAAAAGTTAATAATAGTTTAAAAAACTGTGAATTCATCAATGCCAGAGTCATGTGCACAGTTACTGCACTGAAGGAAATACCTGCTGTTACATGAACAGGCATTTTGATTGGAAAAAAGTATCAACATTTGTCAGTGCCATTTTCCAGGGAATGTTATTAAATGCCACCTCATTCAAAGCCAGAGATGGGTTAAGAAATTAAAACCCAAGCTGCATGAGTGTGCACTTCTGGTGTGTATAACACTCCCATAAGGTAATCACCACCTCCTGATGCTTCATAAAATATAATCACCAATCTTGATGTGGATGAAAATCAATTTTATATTTAGATACACACATTATTTGGATATTGAAGGAGTTGTGCTGGGAAGGCAGTGGGGATGAGAGTAAGTGTGTTCAGCAGTTTTAATGTTTTGAGGTCTGAAAGTGAGGAGTTCTGATGAAATTATCTTTAAGGTTATCAACATGAAGTAAGAGATTATGCATTCCACTGTTTTGGAACAGCCACACAATACAATACATCTATACAAACTCTTTATGAAAATTATTTTTTTCCTCTAATTATTTCTTCTTACATGTTCCTTGAAATATAGCAATATGTGAATATGCAAATATGCAATATATGAAATATGTGTTGTAACCATTTTTTTTAATCTGTGTTATTCCCAATTTTCCTGCAATTTTCTCTGAGACTTAATGAGACTGCTCTTTCTTGGGCTATGTGTGATGGTCTAATTATCAAGAAGTGTAAAATTTTCTTTAAACATGGAAGGGAAAAAGGAGTATTGAATCTGAGGGAATGAAAATGAAATTATCATGCATCTTTATTAAGCATGCATCTTAATTAAATTTACTAACTTTATCAGAAGTATAAATCTTTGCTGGAGTGCTCAAGGGGCATCAAGCTCTGAAAATGTGCCATTCTTGTTTCAAGGCTTAATGGACAGTGCTCTGCAGTAATGCAGCCCTCCATTCCAATCATTAGGAGTTTATTTTATTTTATACGGAAGAGTATTGTGGAATCCAAACTGCAAAGCACGAGTAAAACTAACTGAAAAGCAAGCTGACTTTGTAAAAGTGAAAATAGAGTTAAAAATAGATTTTTACTGCTCTAGGAAGCATTGTTCAATTTGGGAGGCCCATTAGAGTTTGAGAAAGCCACAAATAATCTGTTTATGGCAATGCATAACTTGCACTGTTTGCAAATGAGTGGTCATTTGCTGGGGTAACCCAGCCAAGCACAGGGAAACTGGAAGCTGGAAATAATGAGGATCATGATGAATCATTCTGAGAAGGCAGCTCACAGTGTAATCCAGGAGAAAACCCAGATTTTAAAGCTCTGTTCACTACAGGGAGACTTTAATTAGCTTTGCTTGACAGATATAAAAATGTATTGGATATTCCTGTTTTTATTTTTACATTATTTCAGAACTAGTTTCATATACTTTAAAAAAGATTCTTATTTTTTGAATTTTTCCTTTCAATTTAAAAAAAAATTAAAATAACCTGAACAGTGTGGAAATAGTACCTGGACTTCAATCTGGAATAAGAAAAGCTGTATTTTGAAAGCATTATATGCCAAACATGGACATGGTTAGATCAGTCACCATGCTTCTGTGCCAGGCCATGTCCATTTGTTAGGCAGCTCTGGGTTGTTTGTGGGGTGTGTTTCTTGTTTGTTTTGATTTAATTGAACAGCTAATCTAGTTTGGGAAAGGGAAAGGTGGAAATAAAGCCCTAACTAGCTGTGCATATATTAGTCTCCTGAAACTGTTGTCATACCTTCAGTGGGATGCATAAAACTGTGCTTTTATAGCCACACACATTTACTACAAAGATGACAGATTATTATTGTGGAGCCTCTGTTGCAGCCTCTCCTTTAAATGTTGTGAAAATTAAGCAGGTAGGTACAGGTAAATCTGTATGTGCAGGCAAATATCACAAACACATCAAAGAGAGAATCAGGTTTACAGTTCAATGGCCAATGGAAAACAAAAAAATATGCTAAGGGCTGGTGCTCTACTTTAATTCTGTTTCAGGGGTAAAAATAAAGAGAAGTGGGGCACAAGGCAGTCTTAAGAAAGCATCTTGATGTTGACTTGCAGACAGCTTGGCTGAAGATCTGCAATTTTTAAAGAGCAGGTTTCAAGGCAACTGTAATCCTTACCACAATAAATCCTTATTTAGCACATTCACAAGGCATTATCAAGATGGTTGCTAATTTTTTTTTTTTTTTTTTTGGCAATTTTTAGAAACTCTATACTCTGGAATTAAATTACTGTTTCCTTGGAGGACAAATGAATGGTTTGTGCTGAAAACATTCACAGTGCAATGCATTAAATGAATGATGCAAAGAAGAGTACTGAAATAGGAAAAGGTATACTCATCCACGGTAGTAATGATTTGTTTTTATTTACACATTCTATATATGCCAGGCTTAGCTTAAAAAAGGTTGGAAATGGGTCTGCATGGTGAACACAAAAACCAGGAAGCTGAAGTGTAAATTTATGCCTATCTAAACTGTGTGTTTGTGTGACTGCAGCCCTGCCACTATTACTTTGCTCTGAACTAAAAAATAAAATCTTACTGTTCCTTCTAAGATTGCAGTCCATGTGGCACCCATTTCCTATAGATGTACATATGTCGCATCTGAATAAATAGGCACCTTGATTTTTATTTATTTTTTCATTTTGTCTGACTACTTTTCCTTTAATTGAACATTTAAGGTGATGTCTGGATTTTTACATAATTCCCAATACCTTTGTGTACATTTAAGATTCATCTTTTAATTTCAATCCAAAGAAGTCTCAGGATTTTTATTCCTGTAAAAATTTGTATGAAGCAACAGCAGCTCTTCATGCTTCAAAAGCTGTAATTACCAATACAGCTCTCCACTATTTCAGCAAGAGAAATGTCAGAGTTTTGCTTTTTACTGGTGCCAGCTGCTTTCTTAAGTTCAGTCAAGTCTTCTCTTGGATAAAAATTAAATAGACATGTTGGTAACGAGTCACACAGTGTGTCCATCACCTTGAACAGGGGCAGTGAGATTGTCAATGAGATTTTGATTTGACAGAGGACTCTTGTATAACACAGAATCCTTGTTGAAAACAACATGTAGTGCAGAGTTGTTTCTCATCAGCAACTGAGGCTATTCTGGTCCGATGATCAACACACTGCTGAAGGAAAAAGAGAATGAGAAAAAACTGCCATCCACTTTTCTTTATAAATTAATGATTTTGAGCTCCTTAACGTATCCACTGCATATATTTACAAGCATGACTATATGAACCAAATGATCCATTAACTTCAGAAGGGAAAAATCTAGGAAGAATGTTTATTGTCTTAAGGAATAACTTAACAGATATCCATCTAAACTATCCCAGAAAAGCAAACTCTTGCATGTAGCCTCATGAATTAGGATAATGTTTATCCCCACAGCCTTTGACTGTGTAAGATTTTAACACTCTATAACAAACAAAACTCATCTTATTAGAAAACAGCTGTAATTGAACTGAATTTTTATACCTTTGAACAAATAATTGTTTGAAAGGATTTTACCCAGAGACTGTGCTATATCTCAATTCCCTTCTCCCTCCACAGAGTAATTCCTTGTGTATTAAAAAAACCCCAAAGCAAACAAACAGAGAGAGAATAAGCTGATAAATATGCTTCCGATCCTTGTGCTCTGTCACAGTGAATGTTATTATTCTGTTTTTATTACTGCCATCCATGTACATTGTTAGATGTAAGGCTTGAAGTGATGATGTTGGATATTCTCAGAATCACTCACCTTTAGGCAGTGCAGTGTCCTGTAATGATGTGCATGAGGCCAAGGAGGGAATTCAATTCACTTGTGTCAGTGTCTCTAGAAGTGCCTGTCAAAGGGATGATCTCTTCTCCCAAGGGCTGGGGATTTCTGTACCAAATCTCCCACAGAAGTCTGTATATGGGAAAGCAAAAATAATGAACTCATTCCTTGTACCTGTTTCCCCAAGGTCACCTGAGTATTCCTGTCTGAGAGTTCCCTTGCTATTGCACAAATGTAGAAAATGGGTGATTTCTCTTGTGTTTTTCCTCATGGACTGTATCCCCTTTCTGCTGTTGATGGGTGTTTAGTATCAGCCCCTTCTAGAGAGGATAAATCAAACATTACACATGATAAATGTTCACCACTCCGTTGATGAGTTGGTAGCATGTGTTCAGGTCCACTGCTACGAGGGCCAGGGCACAGCAGCCAATTTTCACTGTAGATTAAATCTCCCCCTTCAAGTAATTAAATGCTTTTGCAAGTTAACCAAAAGTTAAGCTCCACTAGAAGCAGGAAATCTGGAGGCAGAGACATTCAAAGATTTGAAATGCAGACTCCCTTATGTTTTATCATCAAAATAAGAAGCTCTGCACATTGTTGAAACAAATTGCTTATGTAGCAGCTATTTTGAACCTCCCAGTTTGTGATTTAGCAAGCTCAGTTTAAAAAAAAGTCTCTGTAGGTATGCTGAGGTCCTTTCCTGACTGAACTTTCTTTTAAACAAGATCAGGAAAATTCTACCCTCCTTGTGACACGTGTTCATTGTTGGAAAGCAGCTTTGAATCAGCACCCAAAATGTTTTAACTTTTGTTTGATATGTGAGCTATGACATGAGTAAATTAGGGCATATTCTTTTCTCCCATGTGAAATACCCTAATAACTTTGCTTTGCTGGTGGTTCTTTGCATGGTTTTATCAAGTGACTAACCTTCTTTATCACATAAGAAATAATAGTAGCCTTTTTTTCTGATAGCTCTTCCAGGAAGTGAAGCTCACCTGAGCAGTGGCCTGCATGAGAAAAAAAAAAGATTTCCCATATTAAAAAGCTATATAATATAAATATTTTATTTTAATTAGGAAAAATACATTCATGCCTAATACTCCTCATGTATTTTATAGTCTTGCCAGTCCTGAATGGCATTCTCTTCCTCTAGCTTCCCATTAAATTCCAGAATATTAAAGAGTGTGTTGGAAATAATGTAAGTTAGTTTGTGCCTTGCATCAAAAAAGATTCTCTCCACAGCATTGTCAATAAATTATGTCACCCATCTCGGTGCTCTTTCTACTTTACATCTTTCAAGCAACTTGTTTCTAAAAATGGCATCCCAAGCTCTTACTTATTTACAAGACCATCTGGATGGTCGATGTGTAAAAGAACTTTGAAATTTGTAAGCATGAATTAATTAAAGACAAAGTTCTGCTTTATTAGGTGCATGTTTCTTGCTTTTCCATACATTATGTTTTACAGGAACCATAGATAATACAGTGAATTTCATAAATAAATCTCATTTTAATAATAATAAAAAACCCCACAAACTTTAAATTAGGGTAAATAGGGAATGAAACCTAGATGTTTATGAGAAGCAAAATACTTCAAAATGCTGATCCCTTGTGTGCTTCCATGGCTCATCCAATGCTGTTGCTGTCTCATGTCTATATTAGAGATAATTTTGTGCTTTACAGATGCAAAATTCCTTTAATTGATGGGAATTCTAAAAATGTTGATGAACTGGGAGAAGCAGAGGGAGGAGGAAACATGAAAGTAGAATAAATAAGTGATACATTCATGCTGGTTGATTTGAGAAGGAAAGATTGATAACTTTAGGGTATTGAATGTTCTGGAGAGCAAACTTCAATAGTGTTTGGATGAGGAGAGTGACAGTAGAATAGAAATAACGAAAACTGCAGAAGAAAATGAGATTAGAACAAAGAACCACAGAAAAAAGAGAAGAAGTACATTAGGAATGTGTTGGCTGCAAAGACAGAAATTATTTTGAAATGACATTAGGAATCCTCTACCTTCCTTTCCAGTCTAGACAGGAAATACCTGTGATAACGTCCAGCCAGAATATACCATTCTTGGCAGGGTTGTTCCATGAGGAAATTGACAACCTACTGCTTTTATTGCATGAGTCAAGAGTACATCTTTAATGTATCTGGTGGAGTGCTGTCTGGAGCAGTCTTGTTGATCATCTACATGCATATGGATATAACATGATGTAATTAAACCTCTGTTATTCACAATCTTTAAAAGAGAGTATTATGCACAGGCTTCTCCTTTCCTGTTGTTTGTTCAATGTCAAGTTAGCTCTCTTGTCCATATGCATTATGGTGTTGCCTGTAATTAAATAAGCATGTACTGTATTCCCACAAAACTGCTGTCTACTGGGGTGCTTTGCAGCTAAATCAGGGCTAGGAACAGGTCTTGGATTTAAATCAGGAGCAGGGAAGAAAAAGCTGTCATCTGTGGGACAATAAGACAATTGAAGTTGGAAGCACAGTAAATGAGAAAAGGATTTAAAAGATTAAATGTGGCCTGGTGGTAAGATGTGGTGGGCTGGATTTTGTCCAGTGATGGCTAAGACTAAGTTATGACAGAATGCCAAGCTTAGCCTTTTATGCTAAATGTAGATAACAGAGACTTTCAGAGCCAGGCTACACAGCAATTTGCATTCAAAACAAAAAATTCTAAATTCATTCAGATTTCTTCTTTGTTACCTTGATCACTATGCAGTACCAAACCCACAGTTTTCACAGTTAGTCACTCTGTGGTCTTCCTTTCCTGTACATTTACTTTGTAGCTCTTCAGATCCATTCTGGACCTGCAGTTAGAGTTGCAGTTAAAAGTGTACTGAGACAATTATAGTTGCAATAAAAGAACAGGTATAGGTCAAACTGGTTTGTCTTGATAAAATTAGGTCTTATTGCAATGTGATTAGATGCTTCCAATTTATAGTTTCTATTTTAATCTTTCTTAATGCATCCATCTGTCAAATGCAGAAAAAGTTTGAAATGTAGAACACACTGGCAGCTGAAGCAAGGATCTAAGTCCAAAACCCTCAAAGAAATCAATTTTTCTTTCTTGAATGCCATGCTTGGGTGGCATAAGGTCAAAAATATGTGAGGTCACAAATGAAACTAAACCCCAAAAATACCAGGCGCAGGATCATGGTCCATTCTGGGGGTCACAGGATAATTGAGGTTGGAAGGGTCTTCTGCTCTGATGGTAAAATGCTGAAGTGTTTCTTCATGGCCATTCTGATTCTCTCTCATTTGGACTCCTGCCTGGGATCTGTTGCCATCCCACCACCTACTCCTGTGAAGAGGCTCACATTCTCTTTGGGGTTCCTTTCTCTTTTATTGTCTGTTGAGATTCATTTCAGAGGTAGAAGAATTGGGCTAATTTGCAGGCACAGAACTATGTAAAGCAAATTTTGCCAGGGCTTTTCCACTCTAAGAGGCGTGGAGAGAACCTGGAGCAGAATCTTGCTGTCTTTTTAATTGTGCTCATTGTCATCTCAATCACTTGCTTTGTGCCAAGAGGAATAACTGCATTTTACTTCAAGGGGACAAAAAAGAATACCAGCACTTGAGTAGAGAGAGAGCTGTGCATCCTGAGTCTAAAATAAGAGCAGCAGACATTCTTTTCTGATGATCCTGTGACCTGCTCCTCATTCATTCCCATGTGTACTGCCAGAGTTTTTGTATTGTTAATTTTAGTTCTTAGACTGGAGCTTGCCCAGCTGCATTGTGAAGAACAAAAAGGGCTTTTTTTCTACTTGCAGGTGAATGATCATAAGAACTCGAGCAACCTGATTATCTTTTAAAAATATTTCTGCTGAAGGTTTTTTTTTAGCCCACCATGTTATTGACTAAATTTCTGAAATTGCCAAAATTGATGAAATGTAGTAATTGTTAGAACACTGCATGAAAGCAGTGAAGAGTAATAGCTGTTTCTCCTGAAAGAAGAAAAAAAGTCAATGAGAATGTCAATTAATTGTATACATTCAATGGTTTTGAAATCTTACCCTGTGAGTGTTTCTAATGACAAGTCTGTTCAGTAAAACAATAAACTTGTTTATTCATGTGAGGAGGGGGGAGACTCACTCCTCGTTCCTCAGCCTAGAACTTTCATCTTTTCAGTCGGATCAATTTGCTACATAGATTTTCCATAATGCAGAAGTGCTTTTGCAGAATTAACTTTGCCTGCAGAAATTTTTCTTATTTTGCTTTGTGTTTTGTTGGTTGGTTGGTTGTTGCTTACAAATATATATCTGAGTGAAGGAGACTTTTTCCTTTTGTTCTTCTCCTTGCTTTCCATCCCTGCTGTTTTCTGTGGTTGCTTGAGGTTTTCTGAGGACAGAGGATCTGATTCAGAGTCCTCTGAGGTGAGGAGAAGCACGCTTTCATTTGAAGATGTATTGCAGCTGGACTCAAAATCTTAAATAAGTCGACACATAAAAAAAATAAAAACCCAAAGTGGAATGATAACAATCATTGACTGGCTTGAAGGTTTTATAATGCAAATTGTCAATAAAAAATGAAAGGGGAAGAAAGGTATTATCCTGCCTGCAATTAATAGATTGAAGCCTAGGAAGAAAGTAATGTCTTTATACAGAACAGAGTTTATTTTTAGTTTAGTTCTGGGAGTTTTGGCTGAACTTGGGCTTAAATTTGCCTGAGTGCCATGACCCTGTTTTTTCTCTGCTGATTTTATGTTGTCTCTCACTCACATGAGCATCATCAGTATGTCACTTCAACAGCAAAGCTGGGTTTATGGTGTCCTTGACAATTGGTTTATGCACCATTTACCATTTTTATATACTATTTATGGCCCTTTCTCCCCCTGCATTCAGCTGTGCAATGCTCCAGCACAGTCCTGTGCTCCCGGGAAATTGCCCTCTCCGCCCTCTCTAAAACAGGAACAGGCACAGCAGGTGATGATACGGGAAAGGGAGCTCACCATGATAACTTTTTTCCTGGAAAAAAATACCTGAGGGGCTTTATGGCAGCAGGCTGTTTCAAAGGTTTCTCCATGACTCCTATTTTTCTTGCTGGAATTGAGCAGGGGGTGATCGGTTGTTCAAAACTGGATTTCTGCTCTGTCTAATGAGAATTTGGATGCAAATATTAAAGCAGCTCTAGGCTTGATTCTCACAAATATCAACATCCCACACAGGCCTGTTCTGGAAGAAATTTCTGGAGTTTTCTTGTTTGGCTTTTTTTTTTGTTTTCAGAATTTCAGCTCATTTATGGTTCAGTATTATGATATTTTGATAGATCACATATTTTTACTCTCTCGTCTTGTCACTTATTCTAAAAACTGAGCTTCAGTTTGGAATATGTGTTAATACAATGGGTTGGAAAATCTTGTCTAGTGAAACAAATAATTTGCTGCTGCTTGGATTTTCTGAAGAGATGTTTATTTAAAACCAAAACCTGATGTGGAACCAAGTGAGCTGGTGCTAAAAGAACAGCAGCATACAAGATTTGCTTTTTCAGTTTTTAAGTTCATAAACTATGTTGCTACTGAATATCATAAAAGGCCAGATTAAAACACAAATACATTAAAAGTTGATACACTGATAAATAGGGAGGAATTATACTTTTATTATTAAATCTTAATCTTAACCAATAAATACATCAATAATGCAATTAATTTGTATCTATCAACCGGATGGATAAAAAGTTTGTTGCACAAGGTAATTTTCAGAAACTATTTTAAAAACTCAAAAATCAACTAAGCAGTATATAATTTTGAGATACTTTGTGTTTTATTGCCAGGATGTCAGTTATCAGATGAATTATTTCTATTTTCCTAGATTTTTAGATTTTCTGGGATGAGATTTTTTTTCTGAGATGATGCTGTCCAAACATTCTGTTAATTTATTCTGCTCCAGCTGAAGCCAATGTGGCAGATGCACTGTTGGAGCTAGGAACATACTGTAGTTTTATGCCTAATTTTTATCTCTGTGAAACAAAAATCACCTGTGCAGAGCACAGTCCCCAGTTTTACTTTCTTCTGGTCTGACTGAACTGATGGTCGCTGCTGTTTATTGGTGAAGAACAAAATATAATTTGTTTTTATAGGATTTATATAGTGACCTAAATAGTGTTACACAAAGTACAAATTTATGCTGGAAAGCCGATTTTTTTTCTTCTATTTCTTTTTCTGATTTCTTTGTCACTATTCTTTACCCCTTCTCTCTTTGTCTCTACTAGGTAGTAAGATGCTTGTTGAATGAAGCATAAAAGCAAAATTATTAATTAAAGAACAATAGTCAGCATCATCTACACCAGGACACACTTAATTCAAACACGATGTTGTATAAATTTTTTCATGATAATTTTTAACATTTAATTATTTTAAAATAATAAGAAAATGTCTCTTCTATTACTGTGAAACTAGAAGCATCTTGGAGATGGTGGCGAGGGAATAAGATGCTGGAACTGAAAGATTTCTCAGAGTTTGATGGAAAAATGGCACCTCACATATCTCATTCCACTACTTTTGTGAAGTTCTTTCATAATTAATTCTGTCCATCTGCTTCTCTTGTTGCACTGCAGGTTGTGGCAGAATTTACTGAATTCAAATCAGCAAAACCACTAACTGTTGATATTTTGATGAATGTGCAACTGCCCTTTCCTGTAACATCTCAGTTGGACTGTTGCTCTGTTAAATTCTGGGAGAAAGAGAAAATTCCTGCATGGACCTGGCTCTCAACACTAGACCATATTCTACCTCTTAAACTCCAGAGGACCCTTTACTCCTTTTGTGCAGGAGAATTACACTGTGAGTGTGCAGGCTCAGGTTTTAGCGTTCCCTCCTGTAGTGGTTTCATGTTCGCCTAATTCTGTTTGCCAAATTTAATGTAGTGGTTTAAGTGTTTACTCTCTTCTCTCTGTGAGACAGGGTCAGGACAGAAGCAAAGCAGGCCCAAACAAAAAAAAGTATAAAGATAGATTTATTAACACATGCTAAAGGAAGAAAATGAGAATAAAAATGAAACTTTCAAAACATTCTTCCTCTCCGACAAACTGTTCACTTTCCCATAAACAACATAGAGAGACAAAACCTGTGATTTTCAGTCAGTTTCACCATTTAAAAAATAAGCTTTCATCAGTTCTTTTAGGGAGGAGTCTCTCCTAGAACTCCCATGGTAACATTGCCATAAGAAACCGGTGGCTCCCATGTCACAAATCTGCAGCTGCCTGGAAAAAAATCTCTCCGCAGACTGTCTTCCATTAGCAGTTTCCCAAGCTGCATATGGGTCATGGACCCATGTATACTGGGGTGTCATTTTTAAAGATAACTAAGTCCAAAGGCAAAGGATTCTTATCTCAAGGGACAGAGACGTCTTCTCATTTCTTCACTGGCACAAAGGGCTTCTGTATCTCCTCTCTCTCTGTTCAAACACCTCACGGGATCACAGCTACTAATTTCAATATTCACTCAGTCCATCACAGGTACCTTTTCTCAAATCCACAAATCTGAATAATCATCTGCTCAAAATGCATATTTTTCCCATGGTTTAGAGGGGATACAAATATATTACAGTTCATTACCATAGCTCGTAAGAAAAGCCCAGCCTAAAATGACAATCCTCAATCCTTTCTCCCAATTAGGACTTAATTCTCTCTCTTCACTGACTTCAGTTTCATGCTCTGTCTCCTTACAGTTCAATCACTGTGATAGTGTGTTTATTAATTAAAGTTCTTTGATTGTTCAATATTTTCCCCATTTGTTTGGTTCCTCCCAAGTCTCCTCCTTGCCTCCTAACTGGTACCCTCCAACCCTAAACCCTGCCCAGTCCCCTGTCACTCTTACCTATGCCCAGGCCCCTTTGTTCTAGACCCTTCCCTAAGCAACACCTATCAAGTCATCAATCCTCCCTGAACCCTTCTCCTCCTAGAAAGTTCTGTTACACTCGACAAGCCATTACCTGTATGAATATGTGCCCTCCTCCCCTGTACCATGATTGAATTGCTAACCTGTCTGTTCCCGGCTGAGCCCTCCTGTGTTTCTCCCCGATTGGTTTATGTCCTGTGTCCACCCCTTGTCCCTCCCCCAGTTAAATCCCCATTGTTTGGGCTCTTGGCCCTGTTCTCCCGTCCTTGAATAATGCTCCTCAGCACATTGTAACAGCTGGTGACGGCTGGCCCTGCAGTTAAGAGCAGTGACAGCCTTCCTGCTCTGCAGCCCCTGTCTCAGCATGGTTGGTGCAGCAGCTCGAGCTAGCCGAAAGGGCTCTCTAGTAGCAGTGACTGTGTCAAATCACTTTATCTGTTCTCACTCAGAGAAGGACCAGTGCTTTTGTAAGCTTTGTAAAGGGTAAAGAAAGAGTTAGTATCTTGCCCAGGTCTACAGAGGGCATAAAGGTTCTTTCTGGTGGTGATGGAAGGTGGTAGGGTCAGGCCTCACTGGGCTGGGCCAGAGTCTTTGGGTTCTGGCTGCTGCAGGGCCCCTTGTCTGGCTGTAGAGCCGCCTTTGGTCTCAGCTGCATGATCTCTGGAGCAGGCTGGGGTTTTCTCCCCCCCCTCCACCCCTCGGTCTCATGGGGTGTGCCCGGCCCAGCCGCTGGCAGAAGCAGAGCCTGGCTGGGCTGCGCACAGGCCCCAGGAGGAGCTCGTGGAGGAGAAGGGCCAGCCTGCCGAGCCCAGAGCTGCTGTCAGGGGCTCAGTAGGCATCTCCCTCAGGCTAGCTGGGGGTGAGGTGCCTTTAAAATTAGTCAGATGTGAAGCTGCAGCCTCTCCTTCCCCTGCTGGGAGCTGAGGGGGCCCACGGGCATGGCCAGGCCCGCCAGACTCTCCCCCAGCCTGAGGGAGCAGTGGGGGCCCAGCCAGCCTGGGCCGCTCCTCGGAGGGGCCACAGGGGGCTGGTGTTACCTGCTGGCAAGCCAGAAGGGAAAGGGAAGTTTCCTGGGATACTCCTGGTTTTTAAGCCTGTGTGACCCAGAGGTGTATCCCTATATTTAATTGGTTAATCCGGTTGTCAATTTCAAAGTCAGCCACTAATTGGTTTTTACCATCCGTGCTAAACCAACACACCTCCAGATAATACTTCATGGCTGGAAGTGCTGGCAAATCCAGGCTCTTCAGCAGCCACAGAAAGGCAGAGAGCACTCCAAAGCTGATACACAGCAGCAGAAAGGACTCTAAAGCTGATACAGAGCAGCCTCTTTCTTTCCAATTCTTCCTCGTTTGTGCTTGACAGGAGCGAGTCTTGCCCCTCCTAACTGGAGAGTTGCCTGTCAGACACAAGAGTTAGAGGTCACTCTTTATCATTCTCGGCCATCAATTTAAAGTTTGCAAAGGGCTGCTGGCAGCATCTTTTTCTTTCTTCTTTATAGCTGAAAATGTCAGAAATGGATCACCACAAAGCCTCCTGGTATATGAAGGGAGGAACCATGTCACCAAGTGCTGATTCTGTCCTTCCTGAGGTTTTGTTCGGATACATTTGTCATCCCCATTCAAACTTTACTGCTAAAAGGTGGTGGGAAGAGAAATTGCTGTAAATATCTGTAATTTACTACTGTAGTTTGTGAAAAATGATTTTTTAAAAAAATTTACATTTTTTTTAGCACAGTGCATCCCTCATACCTCAGTCACCTGCAAGCCCTGGTGCAATGTGGGATACTTAGTTCTAGGATGTAGGTTCAAGCGCCGAATAAAATTAGATTATTCAGACAGTTTTGTTTCAATATGCTTTTCTCACACATCAGTTTACGACAGCCATCCCTTTGTCCACAACCCTGTTTCTTCTATCTGGATGTGAAATGAGCAGTAGTTTTGCTTTGGGGCATTTTTCTGCCAGGAGATGTAATTCAGGAGCAGAGTTTCTTTTGAGTACTGACAAAACTAGATTTGTTATCCCAGTAAAGTTATAGTTTCCTTGAGGTTTATGCATAATCCCAGACTGACTTTGTCAAACATTTATGTTGTGTCACCACAGTTGTGTCCCAGTCCTGAGCACCTTAAAACGTGAAGCATCTGAAGGACTTATCCTTTGGCTGCTGCTAGGATATGTTACCCTGGGAAACCCTGGGCAGAGGCCAGGGGCACAGAAGGGCACCTGTTTTGTTATTAATTTTGGTTTTAAACAAGCTAGCAGCAGTGCTGTATAAAAACTCAGATGTTCTTCATCTGTTTTTGAATATTGAGACACTTCTTGTAGCCAAATGCTGCTGGAAAATTCAATTTCTTTGGCTAAAGTTAATTTTACAACTTTGTGCAAAACAACCTACTGCTAAAGAACATCTCCACACGTCTCTTTTCATAGTAAGTGCCCAAAGCCTGCAACTGTTCTTAGATAAATCATTAAGTTTAATCCTTTAGCCTTATTAAACAAATATTTGTCTTTATAGTGAACTTTTCCTTTGGGTTCAAGGGGAAAGAAATTAAGAGTGTATACAAAGAGTGGAGTTCTTGTTTGGAAAGGGCCCAAAGCCCTCTAACTATCATGTTTCAGTTGAGAAAAGGTGAATTTAGCGTTTCCATGGACGTGATGGTCTTCATCTAAGACTTTCACACAGACAGTTTCAGTCCTGCGGAAACTGTGGATTGTGATATTCTGTGAAAGGCTTCCTCTCACTAGATGCTCAACAACTCTTGAAAGAATCTGTGCTTCTCCCGACCTCCGTTAGAGTTGGAAACGCACAGGATTTACAGGCCAGGCTCTGCAGTCACTGAAGTTGTGAATTCACTCTGCTAAACACATCCCAATGAAGATCCGACAAAGAGAGGGGGATGAGGTGTGAATTGCTCTTCTGAAAGGAGGATTAGCTGTGTTTTTCTTAGGAAACGGTCTGTCTGCTTTGACAACCACGGAAATAAATCCTTAGGATGCCTTTTCTGTCAAGAATCACTGTTGCTCAAAAATCTGTGGCTTTTCACTGAGAATAAAGTGTTTGTATGCAGGTAAAGATTCAGAATATCTGCTGTGATTGTCAGCTTTACAGATCACCCAACCCAAAAAGAATGCTTAACTGCATGCGTGGAGATTTCTGGTCAAGAGGGTAAGAAGAATAATGCTTGTTTGTTTGTTTGTTTGTTTGTTTTTATTCTTTAAAATCACTCTTGACACCGGAACTGAAAACTGAATTCAGACCCCCCTGTCCTGGTGATTCCAGCTGTGACCTTGGCAAATCCCTTCAGTCCATTTTTGTTAAACATCCCTGTTTGTCTAACTCTAATCTTGTGTGTCATGTCATTTACAAATAAGAAAAAGATTGAACTCCTCTTTGTGTTTTGAAAAAAAAGATCTTCCTTGAGACTCCTAGAACATTTCGAGCCTGAGGAGAGTGCTGTAATAGCTAATTACTGCTGTATGTTAGCAGTGCTAATAAACATGTTTCTCAAGCCTGTTACTGCTACTCAGAAGAGCTTCAGGCCAGTAATAATATATCTAAGAATTCAAATAGACTGCTAAAATGTTTATACAGCAAAGGTATTTGTGAAATGCAACAACAACTCGCCACCATTTCGCATTATACACAACAGCACAGGAAATTTAATCGAAAGAGCAAAATGTCAACAGAACAGCTGACAAGCTCTAAGGTATTCACGCTTTTCAAGCACGGAAAGTTCTCAACAGCAGTAGTCTCTCATACAAAGATTTATTCCCTCTGAAGCCTTTTTCCATGGCTCATAAAGAGTGATGGATGAAGTTAATTTTTAGTTTAATCTCTTTCTTTTCAGTTCAGTAATTTCTTTGATACTTGGCAAAAATTAGTGAGAATATGGAACCACTCACTAATCATTAGTGATTGTGTGTTAGACTGTGCACAGGCCACAACAGGTTGCCTGACATTTTTGAAGAGTGGGAAGAAGGTTTTCCTTTCAGTAACTTTTTTTTTCTTTAAAAAGTAGCATTTTGATATTTATTCTGCACAACATATAAAGAATCTTTTAAATGTGGCAAAGAGCATTGAACTGTGTGTCTAAGCTTTTGTTTTTCTTGGGTTTTATGTTCCAAAAATTCTGTATTATGCCCTCTTTGCTTAGCATATTGCTCTTAACTATGTTGCTATACTTGAAACAGCAGAAAATGTTGTCTTCACAAGAAAGGCATATTTTTCTTTAGGTCAGTGTACAATATTGCGTAGGATCAGGGCCATGCTGATGTTCTATTCAGATTTACCATTTTGCATCTATGGCTGTTTTATGTTGGCTTAAGAACTAAAATCAAACATTTTGCTCTTTTAACACATTTCAAAAATGATTTTGACTTCATGGCTTGCAATTAGTGGAGTTCACTGTATTTAAAACTTTCCAGCTCTTCTTTTTGAAGGAATCAGCTATTTTAATTAGTTTTCTTATCAGAATAGAGAAAAACAATGGAGAAAAAGAGAAAACAGCTATATACATAGGAGATAATTTTTATTCTTTTGAAGCACCACACTGAAAATTGGCCCCTCAAAAATCATCTTGGATGAAACAAAGCAGGAAATTACTTTTGGGCAAAGATAGTGGAATGTCAAACTTAGCTTTGGCTGTGGAATGGGTGTACTGCTTCCTTCAGACCGTTGAGGAGGCTGTGGTAAAGTCACCCATAGACCTTGGCAAAAAGATTTTTCTTATGTTGAAGTTACTGTGTTATGCTTGTACATGCTGAAGGTGCCCATAAAAACAGGACATTTGCTTTAGGCTTGTGTTACACTTGAGGAAAGATACAGAAAAACTGTAATTTTTAAGTCCAGGGAAAGCACTGAGCTCTGAGCTAGAGGGATACAATTAAAATCCCTAGAACATTATAAATAAGGTGCATTTGTAACAGCAGAAATATGCAGGACATTAAAACTATTTTTGTAAGAGATACAGCTACTGCAACACCTGTGGTGTTGTAGCATCATTAATTCATTTTTTAATATATGAAATTCTTCTTTTCCCTAGGCCTAGTGCCATTCTATTTATTTTTTCTAACTATGGCTAGAAGTATCAATACAAATTATGTCAAAAAAGAGTACTTTTACTTTTTTTCTTACCTTTCTGTTTTGTTTTTATTGTTGAGGTTTTGGTTTTTTTTCCTCTTCAGTGCAGTTCTTTGCAGTGACGACGTGCCATGTGTCAGAAAATCACAGTCCAGGGCCCCATCAGTGCAGTGGATCCCTTGAACAAATGCCTTTTATCTGTTGGAGTTTTAGCAGCTGCTTTTCTTGTTTGAAAAACCACATCAAGATGAATGACATCAAGAGCTTCAAGATAATCTGCACTCCTGGACCTGACCATGCATAGCTGCAGGTACTGAATGTAAATGTTACTTTAATTTTGTAATTATTCTTACTATGGAATTATTGTTCTTCTAACTATTAAACTATTTAGTGAATCATTCTATCTACTGAATTCTAATTATTGAATTATTCAAACTATCCTAGCTAGTACTATTGTAGTTATTCTAATAAAATTGAATACATGAGGTCAGAGGTCTGCCCTAGAGAAAATATGTTCTTTTTATTAATTTCTTAACTTATAGCTCAAAAGGAACATAATAAATGGGAGAAATCACTTGAAATTAAGGTGAAATTCTGAAAAGATTGCTGCAAAAGCCTGCTAGGTAGTGATAGTTGGCTAAACACCAATTTGTCATCACAAAAAAGAATGACACATTTATGCTGCTTGTGCAAAACTCTCTGAGCTTAGAAGGGGTTGGAGGCTATCTTTACATGGGTGAGGTGACAGCAGGAGGTGGATAATTGTTTTTTATTCTCTTTCACTTGACTTTCTAGTTCAGTATTGCCTGCAACCAACTTTCGGTGCCTCTTTCCTGAAACACAGAGCAATATATAGAAATTGCCTTGTCTGAGCCTCATCAAAGTTCAAAGCCCCGTTGCTGATCTTTTTTCTCTGGCAGTATTCTATCAGGCAAGATGGTTCTACACATCCTCTTCTACTGTCCTGAAGTTTAATTGCCCTGGCATTCTGGTTCCCTGTCAAAGCAGGCAGGAGGAACTTCTGCCCTGTAAACCTTGTTCAATAATTTTCACGTTTTCTCGCAAGATTTCTTAAAATATCATGAGACAGCCTAAAGACTACCAACACCAGCCTTTTAAGATGTTATTTTTATTGACAAGAATATTTCATCTTTTTTCCTCTTATACTGTAAAAAGGGGTAACATTTCTCTGACCACAATATTCAAGAAAACAAGGAATGGTTCAGGTCGCATTTCATGGAATCATAAAATGGCCTGGGTTGAAAGTGACCTTAAGGATCATCTTGTTCCAAACTCTCTGCCTTGGGCAGGGACACCTTTCACTTAAACAGGCTGCTCAGAACCCCATCCGACCTGGCCTTAAACATTGCCAGGGTTGGATTTGCCACAGCTGCTCCAGGCTGTCTTCCAGTGTCTTCTCACATTCACATGAAGAATTTTTTCCTAATGTTTATTCTAAATCTACCTTCTTTTATTTAAAGTCATTCCCCCTTGTCCTATCACTGCATGCCCTTGTAAAAAGCTGCTTTCAGGCCCCCTTTTGGTGCTGGAAGACCACAATGAGATCTCCCTGGAGCTTTCTCTTCTCCAGGGTAGACAAGCCCATTTTTCTCAGCCTGTCTCCATAGGAGAGGTGTTCCACCTCCCTGATCATTGTGGCCTTGCTCCAGGAGGTTCACATTCTGTTTTTGTTGCTTGCCCCAGAGCTGGATGCAGAGCTCCAGGTGGGATCTCACCAGTGCAGAGCAGAGGGGCAGGATCCCCTCCCTTGCCCTGCTGCCCACGGTGCTCTGGATGCAGCCCAGGGCACATTTGGCTTTCTGGGCTGGGAGTGCACATTGCCAGGTCCTGTTGAGCCTCCTGTCAACCAACACCCCCAATTCCTTCTCCTCAGGGCTGTTCTCAAACCATTCTCAGCCCAGCCTGTGTTTGTGCTGGGCATTGCCCCAGCCCAGGTGCAGGACCTTGCTCTTGGCCTTGCTGAACTCTGTGAGGTTCTCCTGAGCCTCTCCAGGCTGTCAGTGTCACTCTGGATGGCATCCCTGCTCTCCAGAGACTGCATACAGAGTCTGGTATTGGCAAACTTGCCAATGGGTGGCTTCCATCCCACTGCCCACATTGACAACAGAGATGTTAAACAGTGACAGTTCAAATATCACCCCCTGAAGAACACCACTTTTAACTGGTCTGTACTTGGCTGACCACAACTCCTTGTGTGTGAGCATCCAGCGAATTCCTTATCCACCAAGCAGATAAATTGTTGACATGAAATTGTAAAATTGTTTGCAAAAAATTTACTTCCGTTTATGAGAGATGCTGCTGATTTTATTGGATCAAAGGCAGTCAGCATGAACTTTTGGAATTTGTGTGGCTCCAAGAGCTTTATTTTATCATCAGAGTGCATTATTCACACTGTGGAGAAGTATTTCTCACAAAGCCTTCTGCTGGAGTGCTGGCTCGGCCCTACACTGTGAGGATTTTTCATCTTTTTCTTTCTTTCACACAACCCCTCTGTCCCCCTTCTCTTTCCCTGTTTCCTTCTCTTCCAGGCTGAACTTCTAGTCTGGAGAGTGAAAACACATTTCTCTGCACTGGGAATGCTATAATTAGCAAAGATTCTCTGGAATTTGAAAAGACAAGGAAAGGTCTCATTCAGCAAATTGATTATTGTTTATGAGAAAAGGAAGCAAATCCAAGAATTAAAATTTAAATCAGTGGTATCTGAGGAAGAAGGACATTTTCCTTCCAAGGCCCAGGAATTTGATAATTATTGTGACATTATGATTTTTCTATTATAAGAGCTCCCTTAGAAGGCTGATGTAAGAGAACTAGCAGAGGATAAAGAAGTGGAAACGCTTTAGCAATGGCTTTTTATGGATTTATGTAACAAATCTCAGATTAAATAATTGTTTCTCAACTCATACTTTTCAACTACATCAGTAGGGAAGGATTCTTCTTCCACCTCATTAAAACCATGTCTGCCAAATGAGCAATTTCAGTGCTATTTAGCTGACAATCTCTTGCATTGATGACATTTCTTTTACAAGGTCTTGTGTATGAGGTATGTATTTTGTAATGTAACAGGCTACCACTAGTGCTTGTCCCTTTTTGTTTGCCTTAGTTCATCCTTTGAAGTTGACAGCCTGAGGAAATAAAAGCAAAATATATTTAGATGTGCAGCCTGGTTCAACTTTAAGCTGGATAAAAAGGGCATTTGCTCTTCTGTGTGGTGACACACAGAAAGAGCTGCATAGGTTGATACATTGATAGCATTGCACTTAATACTGTCACTTCTCCCTACAGATCTCACACTGAAAATGATCATGGGACTTCTTATACAATGAAAGGAAAAAATCCCTCAATAAAGCAGTGCTGTTAATGAAAGCAAAAAACCCTGCACTTAGTTTAAAATGAAGTGAACAGGTTAGTGCTCACAAAACGCCTTGCATAGCTAGAATTTTCTTCCT